>JAOQGH010000090.1:0-26007 GCA_025769975.1 Gallinago jamesoni | reverse complement strand
ACTAATACAACCTGCATTGTGTCCCACCCAGCTGGGAACTGGAGCAAGTCCATAGCCTGTCATCCAGGTAAGCTTCCTTTTGTGCATTCCATGTTCAAAACCCCATTTAGCCCTCTCTTCCTTCACTAAGATAAACACCAGTCCTGGTAGGATTGCAGCAGGAACCACACAGCTGAGCTGAAGTTTCTAGTGAGAAATTTGTCAGGAGGTGGAAGGACAAACAAAAGTACTGTCAGAAATGTAAAGTCCTTTGTGAAATTCTAGGAAAGCAGATGAACGTAGCCGTCTTCCTTTTTCCCTCCCACTGCTAGGGCTGAACGGGAAGGCAGGATTATTCAGAAGTTCATGACACACAAAGATGTCAATGGTATGACGACCTAAATCTATATATTGTAATCCAGCAGTACTATGTCTTGCTAATTATTTGGTTACACATAGGTTGTGACAGGGAGACTGAGAACCACCTAGCAGCTTCCAAAGACTAGCTGGTAGGGGAAGGCTTTAGGTGGTGAAGTTGAAGATGTTGCTGGAGGAATGCATGCAACCATGTGTACTTATTAGGGCTGAAATGTGCTGGGATGCACATGCAAGGTCAGCAGCTGGACTATGGGAATGGGTGGGGAGGAGGATCTAATTAGTGCCTGTACAACAGAAGACAAGGGTCCTCCATCAAGGGCATGGAGGCAAATTGTTTATTCCCAGTTCTGTGCCTGGTGCTGTATTCCAGCATTTGGTCATACCCTGAAGCGGAGCACAAAGAGAGTGTTGTCCAGAAAATGCCATCCTGAGAGACACAGGGTAAACAAATGGTCGGTGAGATATAACTAAAAGAGCAACTGTTTCTCTTTAGGTAATAGTACATGGCTTCTTCACTGTGTGTTCAGCCTTGCCAGTCTCCTGGGCCTCCTCCTCCTGCTTGCTGTTCTTCATCTCTACACCATCTGTGATAGCAGGTATGTGTGGGACATGATACAAACAAACTCCTTTGGTCAGTCCTGGGGAGGTTAAGAAGGGCTTCTGGTACTAATTCATGTCATGCACAGTCACCTCAGTTTGTCACAAACACGCCAGTTCAACCCATGTCCATGGAGGTTTGTCCAAGGTCTATAACACCACAGCTGGGGCAGAGGGTGAGGTAGTCCATACATGAGTGTTAAGGACCTTCTTCCTGATGCCATACCTCTTTTAGAAGCAAAAATACAAAGAGAATGGTTAGTTTTTTCCACCTGTTTGAGGGATCTGAACAAAGATTTCCGGGTTATGAAGATTAAAGAGGCAGCAAAATATTGTTCTGAGCTTGGCGCCAGACTTTTGGTCCAGTTTGTCCTACTCGAAGGAAGCCAGGGACAGCAGGGCCAGTGTAGAACTGCAGGAAGTATTGCATGAGAACAGGACAGGTCTGCTGCTGTCAGTGCTCAGGAGTTCTGGCAGAGCACTCTGGCAGTTTCGCCCTGAACCAGCCTGTCTGTCACAAGGTGCAGTTGCTGCCTAGAATCACAGTACTAACACTGCAGGGGCAGAACTAACTGCTGTGTTCCAGCCATTTCAGCTCCATGCTTTGATGGGGCTCTTGGCAGCTCTTGGTTTGATGCTGGCTGGAGCATGGCCAGTCATGCCTGTGTGAGATTACAGACGTAGAGCCTTATGTTCTTTTGTTCCTCTACCAAATAAAGGAAGGAGTTCTGTTTTTAAATTCCTAGAGCCCAAAACTGTATTCCCGAAGCAGCCTCATCCTCACACTTGCAGTATTGGTGTCTCGTTCTCTAGGACAGTGAGAAACCAGTAGAAGCCAGGGCCTGTTCCATCTGCAGAGCTGTCTGGGCCTAGTTCTATCTCAGCACCTGAGCAGCGACGAAGGAAACTCCCAGTGTGCCTCAGTCAGCAACGCGACGTGTGGCGGGGACTAGCCAGTATCGAAGCATTCAGGAGAAAGGAGCAAGTATCTGCAATGCAGCTGGTGTAACTGTGCAGAACTGTGGCATGCAGGGCAGATCCTGCCTGACCCTTGTCAGCTCTGCCTTCCCTCATCTCTCTAGTGCAACTACAGATGCTCTTGTCACTCACAGAAATATAAACCTATTTTTATAAAGCCAAATCTAACATAGATAGGAATAAGAAATGAATTCATGTTCCATAAAATGAGGTCACTCCATTTCAAATACATTGTATCCTAGTATTTGAGTGTCATGTCTTATATGAGAAAAGAAATCCAAAGATGTTTCCTTGCATACTGATGAGCAGCAGCCTTCCCAGGATGATCACAGGGGACTGAAGCTAACTTTGGGCATCTCTCATTTTTCACCATAAGAGTTTTAAAGTGTTTCACCAACAGCTACATAAAAAGGGAGAGAGAGAATATCTGAGCTTGAGCAGTTATTGTTACTTAAAGCACAGACGTTATTGCAATCCTGAGATCTAAGCCTCCCCACTCGTTTACCTCTGTGCATAATACAGAAAGCTGCAGCCCACAGGACACAGCTCTCATATGAATTTTGTTAAACACATCTTACTGGTACTATCACAAGGAAGCCTTTGAGTTTAATCTTTAATTTGTGGACATACTGCTACTATTAAGCCTATAAATATAGCTGCGCTTCACCATTTCTTAACTTCTATCATGAATAGACATGACTAGCACTGAATATTACTGTGCACCCAAAATTTCAAAGGAACCACAGGTATTTCAGACCCCCCTCACTCCTCCACGTTCGGCAGAAATCCACATCTCATCGTTGTTCCTGCACAGACGACTCCATTAAACTGTAATATGTCTGGAGACCTTTTCCACTTGCTACTGTCATGCAGTTTGCTATATCTCCACAATGTGGTGTCAATGATATTCCTGTGAGATGTCACCTTACATAAGGGCAGAAGTGGGAAGGCACTGCAGGAGCACTTTGCTGGCCATGCTTCCCTGTGTTTGTGTGTTTCCCATGCCCAGGTTACAGAGCTGTTAGGCCTTTCTGCACTCTTCACAACCCTCCCAATCCCAGACTAAGGGATTTTTTTTTTTTCTTCCCCCCCCCCCCCCCCCCTCCATTAGCTCTTCATACATTTATTTCACTTCTTTGGGTATCTAGCTTTATTTAAAAAAGGCAATGCTGTGTCATGCACTCCCTCCCTTCTGCAACTTTTCTACCACTACTTTGCTGCCCCTCACCCTTTCCCGGTGGAGGTGATAAACTCTGTAAATCACTGCTTGGGGTAGTTTCTGCAGAATGACACCTGCAGGATGCAGACACTCATTCTGCCAGCACAGCACCGTGAAACTGCTCCTTCCACGTTTAGAGACACAGCCCCATTGTGTCAGTCTGTTGTCACATAAGGCTGTCAGAGTCTGAACTCTGCAGAGCTGACACACAGTGTGGATAAACTCTGAGACGAGAGCTAGAGGGATAAACAATTTGGAGGTTAACAGAACTACTGTTAATTCTTTGTGGTAACTTAAGTGCTTTATCAAACGGCCAGCAAACAGAAAACCACACTGACTTAGGTGGTATTTGTAGCTATCCTACTGCACGTCAACTGGCTGCACACAAGTCGTGCTCGGCAAAAGTCTGCAGCAGCTAAGCAGGCGTTGAGCGCCCACACGCAAACACATAGCTTCTCCACCACTGGTCTCATTTTGCGTTAAGACCATCTGCAAAACTGTAACTCTGCTCGGCTCTTACTAAGTATGTTACAAACAGAAGGAGTCCACGGAGAAGACTCACCTTCCTTCCCTCTCCAGAAACAGCTGGCCAAGTCAAAATGTCAGAGATACCAACAAAGATGTGCCCCAGGTTAGCAACAACCCACCAGAGTCAGCAGTATTCAGGACGTGTTCCTGTTGAGCTTTACTTATTACATTTCTTTTTCTTTTCTCCAGTTTAATCAGGTCTCCCGGACAGAAAAAAAAAAAAGTCTCTCATCCTTTGTTGCAGTTTCCATTCAAATGGCTCAGAGTCTAACTTCCATCAGGGATAAAAGAGATCAAACTTGCATAACAGAGTCAACAGGGTTCCGTAACCAGCCTTACCCCTCCCTTATTGGTACTTGGTCTATTTACTCTCAAAGCCATTGGAAATGCTTCTTGCAGGAGGGAGGATAAAGCAACCTAAGCTTGCTACAGTCAGAGTTACAGCCCAGTCTCCTGGGCAACTACTGGAGCAACCAAGAACATTTCTTCCTCTCTCTCACTGGGCACTCCCTCTTCCGACCAGAGTGTTCACCACATGATAACCACAGAATTGATTGGAATGTGCTCAACTGAATTCATAGCTACGTAGGCATTAATTGGCAGGCCTTACTGTATATTAGGATCTAGTACTCCTGAGCGGTTTGGTTCTGCTTTTGCTGCTTGCTGTACTGCTTATCATCTTAGTCTACTGTACCTGGGAACATTTTGATGATGGCAGTGGCCATGCACATGGGCTGGCAGTTGGGCAGGGCATCGCTGCTGTTTTGGTGCTGCTGCACTGGACAGGCTGGGACTTCAGTGTGAACTCGAGTCAAAGGGACTGTGAACTGTAGATGAATCCATGGGGAAACAGGACACCTCGAGGTGTCTGAGGCCATCCATTAGTCCATGCCAGAGCAGGTACACCTCAAAGCATCTGGAGCTGTGGTTATGTCTGTGCACAGCAGGTATACCTCTGAAGGGATTGTGACCCATGCTGCAGAAGGCACAACTCAAAGCACCTGTGGCTGTGGGCAAGCCCACAACAGAGCAGGTACACCTTGAAGCCTCAGTGGCTGTGTATGAGGCCATGCTGGAACACCTCAAAGCACCTGTGGCTGTGGGTAATTCCACAACAGAACATATACACCCCTGAAGGGACTGTGGCCATGGGTAGGGCCATGTTGGAGCACATACACTCCTGACGGAAGGTCATGCTGGAGCAGGTACATCTCTGAAGGGATTGTGGCCCACGGATAAGGTCATGCTTAAGCAGGTGCACCTCAAATCAAATGAGGCTCTGGAAAAGTCTATGCTGCAGCAGTTATACCCTGGAAGAAATGGTGGCCCTGAAGAGATAAGGCTCCACTTGGAGCAGGTACACTCCTAAGGGACTGTGGTACCAGGGTAAGTCCAAGCCAGAGCAAAGGGAAGGAGTTCATTTCAGTGTTAAACCCCATGATATGGTCCAAAGAGACCAGGGGTGGAGATTATAATGGATATACCTCTCAATTCTTCTAAACCATGATTTGAGGGGTTGCATGTTATCAGAAGTACTATAGCAGGAACCATCTGAACTAAAGGAGGACAAGCCTCACAAGAAGCAGAGCAAGCACCGCAGTGACCTGGCTTTGGTGCCCAGTAACACTGTGCAACACACCACTTCTCCTGCCCTGAGTGACCACCATAAGAGATGGAGCCCAAAGTCATAGACTGAATGAACTCAGTGAACATTTTATGGATGTTTATGGGCATTTTACCAGGGGATGGTCAACAAACTAAAGGAATGATAACTGTGTGTATGTATCAAAGGATGGGAAGAGGGGTGGAGATTAACAAGGATGTATTGGGTAGCGTGTGGCCTGAGGATAATGTAAATGGTATGGAGTAACGGGTGAAGAATTACGCTGCTCTGGGCTGGGATAGAGTAAATTTTCTTCATAGGAGCTGGCATGGGGCTATGTTTTGGATTTGTGCTGAAACCAGCATTGATAACACAAGGAAGTTTTAGTTATTGCTGAGCAGGGCTTACACAGCACCAAGGTCTTTTCTGCTTCTCACATCACCTCAGCAGCGAGTAGGCTGGGGGGCATCAGAAGTTGGGAGGGGACGCAGCTGCGACAGCTGACCCCACTGATCAAAGGGGTATCCCATACCATATGACATCATATAAATATGATAAAAGCAATAAAAGCTGGGGAAGACAGAGGAAAGGAAGATGAGGATGTTCAGAGTTACGGTGTTTGTCTTCCCAAGTAACCATTACACATGATGGAGCCCTGCTTTCCTGGAGATGGCTGAACACCTGCCTGATGATGGGTCATAGTGAATGAATTCCTTATTTTGCTTTTGTTATACACACAGCTTTTGCTTTACCTATTAAACTGCCTTTACCTCAACCCATGAGTTTTCTTATATTTGTCCTTCTGATTCTCTCCCCCATCCCGCTGGGGTGTGAGGAGCAAGTGAGCAATTGTCGAGGAGCTTAATTGTGGCTGGGTTAAACCACAACAGCAGGAAAATGTTGCTTGCCTTTTTACGATCCTTTTTTTTTTTTAATGGTACCAGTTTTAAACTATTGTTATCCTTCTCAAATAAAAAAAATTATGAACCTCAAGACGGGGGAAAAGTTTTAGCAAAATCAGAGACTACACTAACTTTTCTCCCTCCACCCCTAAATAAGAACCAACTTTTCTAAGTTTCAGTCCTCCCCCAGCAGGCACGTACAACTGAGAGACCACACACTGACCACAGACTCATTTTTTTTTGTCACTTGGTGAACCTGCCCAAAGGTTTTATGCAATCCTTTCCCACATTCTGCCATTTGCAGAAAGATCTAAAAGAGACTGCTCCAGCATCACCACCTCTGTCTCTTCCACGTTACCACTATTTCGGTGGCCCAAGTCCCTAGGACAAATCTCCTCATATCCCTACTACTGCTGTTTGAGTATAGTGAATGAGAACACAGATAGACTGAAAGATGCTCTCCCTTCACTAAGTATTTGTGTAACTTGGTACATGGATACAAACCCATGTCATCCCACTGACAAGCTACCACACCAACCTGTAGAGCATCCTGCTTTTCTTCTACATGCGATGTTTCATACAAGTGGAAACCACAAGAGAAAATGAAGAGGAAAATGTGTTTCTCCCAATGACTTCTCGTTTTATGTGTATAAACACATGGAAAAGTGGCACATATTTTTTCCCTAAATCTACCCGCTCTAGGTACGATAAGACTGGATTACTGCAAAAGTATGAAAAGCTTACATATTTTTGCTTCTATGTCCCTTGATATCCGTGAAGAAGAATCATGTGTGCTAGAGTACCCAAACTGTCAGAGCATGGGCAAAAATAGGCCTGTCCAGCCAAGTGGTTTTGGGGTGGCTGGAAAAAAGTCCTCGCTTTAAGGCAAAGGGGTGGTTCAAAAGGAAAGAGGCACTACAGCAGACAGAGCTAGAGATAAAAGCAAGAGAATTTCCAGCCTCCCCCCCATCTATGTTTTGTTGTATCAGCAGGAGTCATAGTAACAACATGTTGTTGTTCCTTGGCATTTTGTGCCATCAGAAACCGGACTCAAAATCCTCCCTACCCACCCCACTGCTGACAATTTATTCCCATCTCTATGATGTCCCTATCACTGACATTGGCACAAGTTTATGCAGCTGCTCACTCAATGTTGTTGGAGAACTCAGCAGGCAAGAATGAGTCAGCTTTGTGGTCTTGTTTACCACAAGACTGCCATAAGGCAGGGGGACCACAGGTGTAGAAAAGAATGGCAAGGGACAGGGCAGGTGAGGACATCTGCTTCAACAGCAGCGCCTGCTTAGTCCTGTCTCAAGTGCTGCTGGTGGTCCGGTGCAAGAGTGGAGTTGTGTACCAGTTAGAGGCAACATCTCTTCATGGTGGGAGAGAAACCATAGAGCAGACTGCAAGGAAGACAGAGCTACTCAATTTTAAGGGTGCTGCTTCTATCTAAAGATGAATAAACAACAGGCATTTCTACTTAACCCTGCTATTCACAGTTTCCCCATGCTGGCACAGCAACTTTCTGCAAAAGCAAGTTTAGAGCCCCTGTTGTTACTTTTCCATTGTGGGACATGTTCAGGCACTGGCCTTTAAAGAAAAGAGCTCAGGTTATTAAAGTTTTGGGGAGAAAGTTGGGGTCATGGCCAGACAGTGCTAACACCCTGTCAGTATTGGAAGTACACCATGTTTCCTCCAGTTCCCTAACATTTAACATAAAATTTATCTTCACCCAGCTGTGTGAGAAGTGAAAAACGGAAGGCATGGTTGCTTATATCTCTTTCCCCATGCTTTCCTAGACTGACAGCACAGGAAGCTCAGTGCTGTGTAGATGGATCTCCAGCTCCAAGAAGACCATCATTCAGGACCAGGCAGGTCAGAGTGAAGTGGTACAGCAAATAGCAATGCTGACTACTGACTGCACAGCAACAAGGTCCTCCTACTCAGCTGAGCAAGACAGCCACCTGAGCAGTAAAAATGAATGTTGTTGGCAAGACTTTTGTTGGGAGGATTGCATGGGTCTTCATACTGCTTGCTACTGGAGCAACTGCCAAAGAAGACTACCCTTTAGGAGCAAGTATCTGTCGAAGCTGGAGGTCAGGGGAATGTCCACCAACTGTTTCTTAGCTTTGCGCTACCTATGGCTAGGTAGCACGCTTGCATCAGGAACAGGGTGCCAATCAGCAGCTGGACAGAAAAATGCAGGAAGAAAATTCACTGCAGAAGCAGCAATATAATTGCACTAGCCTGTGTTCCCCAAGAATTGGAAGTCTTCCAGAAAAACAGGACCAGGCAGGTGATTACTCCCCAGATTACCTTATTATGAGGTCACACAGAAAAGTCCCAGCAGAGAAAGCATCAGAATGACCTTTCCTGGTCCACTGCTGGACAGAAAGAGAGGGAAAAAGAAGCGAAT
Organism: Gallinago jamesoni; assembly: GCA_025769975.1. NCBI lineage: Eukaryota > Metazoa > Chordata > Aves > Charadriiformes > Scolopacidae > Gallinago > Gallinago jamesoni. Next base: position 17,407 of record JAOQGH010000090.1, on the reverse strand, counting down.
GTTGTGAGAGTGTATTGGGTTTGCATGGCAAGGTTTTGGTAGCAGGGGGCCTACAGGGGTGGTTTCTGCGAGAAGCTACTAGAAGCTTCCATGATGTGCCAGTGCCAGCCAACTCCAAGATGGACCCACCACTGGCCAAGGCCAAACCCAGCAGCAATTGTGGTAGCACCTCTGGGATAACATAATTAAGAAAGGGGGTAGAATGGGGGGGAGTGGCGGGGGGAAGAACCCTGTGTAATTGCAGCCAAAGATAGCAGTAAGATTATGTGAGAGAAACAACTCTGCAGACACCAAGGTCAGTGAAGAAGGAGGGGGAGAAAGTGCTCCAGCTCCTCTGCAGCCCATGGTGAGGACCACAGTGAGGCAGGCGGTCACCCTGCAGCCCATAGAGGTTAATGGTGGAGCAAATATCCACCTGCAGCCTGTGGAGAACCCTATACCAGAGTAGATGGATGCCTAACAGAGGCTGTGACCCTGTGGGAGGCCCACACTGGAGCAGGCTCGGGTCAGCACATGTGGATCCACAGATAGAGGAGTCCACGCTGGAGCACGTTTGCTGGCAGTACTTGTGACTTGACCGGGGACCCATACAGGAGCAATTAGTTCCTGAAAGACTGCTCTCTGTGGAAAAGGCCCACAATGGAGCAGTTCATAAAGCACTGCACCCCCTGGAAAGGACTCACATTGGAGAAGTTTGTGGAGGACTGTCTTTTATGGAAGGGACCCTGTGCTGGAGAAGGGGAAGAATGTGAGGAGTTCCCCCCCGAGGAAGGGGACACAGAAAGAATGTGTAATGATCTGATCACATCTGCCACTCCCCATCCCCTTGTTATGCTGCAGGAGGGAGGAGGTGAAGAAATTGGGAGTAAAGTTAAACCCAGGAAGAAGGGGGGAAAGTGTTTAAAGATTTAGGTTTTATTTCTCATTATCCTACTCTGGTTTGATTAGTAATAAATAAAACTAATTTCCCCACAGTTGAGTCTGTTTTGCCCATGAATTGGTGAATGATCTCTCTTTAACTTGATCCACAAGCCTTCTGTTGCATTTGAGCAGCTTTGGGGGGTACCTGGTATCCAGCAGGGTCAACCCACCACAGGGAATTTAGTTTTTTGGTGGGAGGGAGGTGGTAGGAAGCAGCTTAGGAAACGTTTAGCTGTTGTTAGGCATATGACAAACTCCATGTTTGATGTAAACTTGTATTTTCCCTGTGTGTTCAGGCACTTGTCAAAAGGTTTTCCTCAAAAAAAAAAAAAAAGAAAACTGAATCAAAATATTTTAGGGAAAATCCTTTTTATGAAAAGCTTGCAACTGAACTTACTGAGAGGAATGTGCATCAAACTCTGCTTCTTACTGAGATGTAAGGCTGAGAACAGGATGTTGTTTTGGAACAGACCGTAGTAGATCCAAGCACCCAAGTGGCTGCCTGGGACTCTACCCATTGAGACACAGGCCAAGGCATAGACATTGAGGCATGTGCCTTCACTAAGAATTGGACATCATCCAGAAGAACAAAAGCATTTTCTTGGGAAATACGAGGAGCACACTTTAAGTGAGGTCAATTGTGCACTCCAGAAGTTTAAATTAGTTTATTTCCATGAGATTTTTCTGATGTTTCATGCTGTCATTGCAGCATGTCCACTACTGCTAACATATAAGCTTCAGCAGTGACCATGGAACTAAGGCAGTAACTAGACCTGCTCTGTGCAGCAGGGAGAGCAGTGGATGTCATGTACTTTGAGTTCAAGATTTTTGGCATGGTCTCCTACAACATTCTTATAGACAAGGTGAAAAAGTATGGGCTAGATAAGTGCACAGGGACATTGATTTAAAACTGCCTGAGCAGCCAGTCCCAAGGGAGGGTGATCCATGGCACAATGGCCAGTTAGAGGCAAGTCTCTAGCTGCGCGCCCAGTCATTGTTACCTCTTGTGTGGCCTTGACACCAAGACAGTTAAAAAGAATTCACCACCAAACCCTACATATCTAGGAGCTGGATTGTTACTGTGTTTTGAGGAGACTGGTGAAAAAGCAGCTGTGTTACCTGTGGTTTCCACAGCAATGCTTAAACATCTATTGCAATGCTCCATCTTTGCTCAAAAGCTCAGGGCACCAGATAAAACAGATATTCACCCAATTCAAACCCATTCAGGGTTACAACTGAAAAAGCAGTGCAGAGGAGACCAGACAAGAATCCTATACCAAGGGCAGAGCTGGGAATAGATACGCAATGGATGTTGAATTTCTGAATGCCTTAATTTGCTTCAGCCAAAAAAGCCTTAGAAATAATGTTTTCTAGATGTTGAATCTGAATGTTTAAGTCTTTCCTGAAGTCTAACAACAACAGCAGCAGCAGCACAGGAAGTCCCCGCAATGAATCAAGTGCTGCTTTGGCTCAGTTAAAACTCTTATTCCACCCTAAAAGGTAAGTGTTATTACGTGCTTGACACATAAGATGGAGATTAAAGAGCAGATAGTGTATTTCAGAACTGTTACCTTGGTTTTATACGCAACAAACACATCAGAAAGAACATTACCAAATTTATGTAGTCTCATGCCCCAAGATATGAATAACCAGATAAAACAATAGCTGGAGGTGTATCAATAAATGTATTCCCATGGGCATGTATAAGAGATAGTTTTTCAGTCCAAATTTGAATCAGAGCAAAGGCCAGAACTGAAGAGTGGTTCTCGCCCCACATTCACCTAGATACTTAATTATTCTGTGTATCTGCTTATGATGTAGCAGTGAAATATTGTAGTAATGCAGCATTTCACTTTATGCTGGTGAAGAGTTGGGACTGTTCATCCTGGAGAAGGCTCCAGGGACACCTTATAGTTGCCTACCAGTATTAGAAGCGGGCCTACAAGAAAGCTGGAGAGGGACTTTTTACAAGGTCATAAAGTGATAGGACAAGGGGTAATTGCTTCAAACTAGAAGAGGGTAGATTTAGATTAGATATCAGGAAGAAATTTTTCACTATGAGAGTGGTGAGACACTGGAACAGGTTGCTCAGAGAAGTTGTGGAGTTCCCATCCCTGGAGATGTTCAAGACAGGCTGGATGGGACCTTGAACAATCTGGTACAGTGGGAAGTGTCCCTGTCCAGGGCAGGGGGATTGGAACTAGGTGATCTTTAAGGTCCCTTCCAACCAAAACCATTCTATGATTTGCAGAAATAAAAGAAAAAATGGCTGATATTCTAGAAAACAAATAATTTTCCCCTAGTTCAATGTATTTTAACCACAATTCTATGTCTTTTAAAAACATTTTTCTGACAAGATAAGTACAGATTTTGCCACAGATTCTCCTGGGGTAGGGATAGTAAGTATTTTCCTTCATGATAGATGAGACTGAACCTGTCCTCCTCAGAGATTCTATGGGAATGGATTTGAACTGTTGGAAAAATCTAACACCAGTACTACTTTTAGCCTTGCTGTAGCATTAAAGAGAAAAATAAACATATACCTGCTTTCCTGTTTGAATTTTTTTGGCTATGCCTTCCAGCCATTAGTGGGCAGTATACCTTTCACACAGAAGACAGGATCATTTAACAACTAGTGTTTCTTCTTGGGCAGCTTCAGTAAGTTAAATATTTGTCAAAAGAACTAGTTTTCAAACAAGAGTTTTTCAACAGATAGAAGGAAATAAACTAGTGCCCAAAAGTTAGCGGGAATCAAACTTTTGCTCCCTTGAAGACTGGAGAAGACAGGCACCTTTTTGTTCATAAATGGACCTTCCAGATTTCAGGTCCAAAGTTCTTCTCTAACAAATCACTTTTCCATTGGCGTCAATACATTCTCTCATTCACATCAGCAGAATGTTTTTTGACAAGTGGCTCAGCTTCTGGGAGGGATTGAGCTGAAAGCAGTCATGAAGGGAAGAAAAGTTCTATATTCCATAAATGTATTGGTCTCCACAAAAGCTTGCTCTATATGCTACCAGAAAATATCTTGTTCAACTCATACAACTTAAGAATTACTGCAAGTATGGATTTCTGTGCAAGGATATGGTGACTCAACTAACTGTGCACAAATATCATTTCAATCATACAAAGAAGGGATGATATGCAAATAAATCATAGGCATGAGAGAGGACTTCATTTCAATAGCTCTTTTATGGTTGCTGTTATTGCTTCATGATAAGCAATTTGTATTATTGAAAATCACAAGAAGTCTAGGCACAGCAAACCACACTGACCCAGCTCACATTCATATTCACACAGGTGAATGAGTTCTCACAGTAAAACAAGCCTACCACAATAGAAGGTACCCAATTGATTTGAATTAGTTGAGCTTTGCATGCACTTATCAGTACACACCTCACCAACAAGCATACTTAAATTTCCTTCAACTTTGAGTCCAAGCAACATGCTGCAGCCAGATACCACCACTAGGCTGGGTCAAAATTTCACAAGTTGCACAGAAAATTTGCACTGGTCATTCTCTGCTAGTGCCTGTCAGGCTTAGAATGAAGCAGAAACTTTATTGTGCAGTTGTGGGTACCCAGAGAAAAGAAAGAGCGAGCATCTTTAACAACTCATGTCTACATACCCAACCACAGGTTTCACTTCTCTCAGGGACCAGAAGACTCAGAATCACACTCTGGACACTGCAGGATCATAGGAAAACTGGAGCTTCTCCACAACTCACAGATAATTTGTTCTTGAACTCCTGTAGAGGAGGAAAGGAAACAGAAGCCAGACCAGCAGAAGACATTACTCTGAGTTCCAGCACAGTATCTGTATCAAGTGAAAAACAACTCTATTAAGTTATCACCCGTACTTCTAACAAAGCTCCTACAGTCTCTTTTCTCCTACAGACCCAGTTTGCCTCAGCTGTAGGCTATTCCATCAACTGCCCAGGCACAGCTGGGCAAAATAGTGAAGCCCCTCATTAAATCTTTCTGGATAGTCTTTCTCTGAGGTCTGGGAACAGTGTTGGATTGTGACTAATTACAGACTATAAAATAATGCACATATGATATGCAATGTTTGGGCCTTTCCTTACTTTGAACTGCTTCATTTTCAAGCCTTTATTAACGTGCATTTAACATACGATTTTCTTTGCCTTTTTTTTCCTATCATCTTCTTGATATTATATGTTTACAATAATGGTACAAAGTGAGCAAGATGTAGATGGAGCTTCTTGTGAGAAAACCAGCCATTAGTTCTAACTTTCCATTACCAAAACAAACCGAGATCAGTAAGTTTCAAGTCTTCCTTTGCCACACATACTTACTTGCATGACAGCAAATCTGTGACCACAGGTTCTTTATTTTTCACTCAGTGTATCTGTCCATCAGAGGATTATGAAAAATCCACCCACGTTTTCTCATCACATGAGCTCCCCAGTGAGCTCTGATCTACCTATCTCAAGATAGCAATACCTTGCTAGGTAAACACCCCTTAATCTCCAGTATGTTTGCTTGCATAAAAGCACTTTTAATATGCATGTGATTATATTAAGAAAATTACATGCAATTACCTGCTCAACAGCAAACAGGAAGTCTGAAATCTGAAACAAGGCTGATCTTAAATTATGCTACAGACAGTGAGGCACCGTAATCCACAGACCCTTTCTTTCATGCACCATGACTGCCTGGCCACTGAGAGGAATGACAGATGCTCTCCCCCACCTCTCCCTCCAGGGCAGAGGTCCCTCAAATCAGGAGAGGAAGCCACAGGAGTGACTTCAGGACGTTCTGCTAAGTGGAACTTGTCACTTTGGAAAGGGATTAAATAAAAAGGAGAGGCAAAAAAGCTTTTATCTAGAAAGGAGCCTCCTGAAACATGAATAGGAAGAAAAGCCTTTTACTCTCACCAAACTATTCTGTGTTTTTTCACAAGTAGGCTTTATGCAAGTACTGTGCAGAAGCAGGGGTGGGTGCTTGTAGGTGGGACCGCTACAGTTAGCTCTTAACAATGTATGACAGTTCCCTTTGTTAGAATCGGTTTTCTACAGTTTATAATATTCCCAAATGTTATAAGTTTGGGATGGAATCATCTGTGGTAAATGTCTGCCTCAGCCTGATATTTTATTTTTTTTCTTTTACATTTTAGCTTAGATTGATAATTCAATAACATTTTACTCCTACCAGAAAGTGTGGACAATATTTCATTTGAAAACCTTTAGATCAGGAGGTTAATGTTTGGCTGTGTTTGCCTTTCTGTTAGGGATATGCTGTGCTGAGTCCTGTAAAGGGCTGATCAAAATTAACCAAGGAACAAGATTTCGTACATGTACAATTCATATATGCACTGCACTATTCACTGACTCTTTCTTCCCAAAATAACACGCACGTGTTCCAGAGAATGAAAGCACAGATGTAGTCTTGCTATAAGACTTTATATGCAGAAACGTGAGTGCATACCCAGACCCTAAGAGTCTTTGCAAGAGCAATTACATCATTCTGAAACAGAAGGATTTCTAAAGACAGAAAGGTGTCTGTGTAAATTCAAGTTCAAACTAATTCTAAGCCTATAAGTAGGAACAAAATAAAAACAAAAGGGCTAGGGCTACTGTTTCAGAAAAGGGAAATGGAATGAGAGTGACATAGCCCCTTGTATAGCTGATCAGAGAACACTGGTTGCATTTCCTAAATCAGAGGGATTTAGGATTGATAGAAATGCCGTGACAGTGAGTTCCTAGGGTTCAGAAGAAAAGTCCAGCAGAAGTGATATAAAGAAGAAAGTTATAACCATTACCATCAATCCAAATCCCAAATACTGCTGAAGAGCAGCAAGGAAACAGAGGAAAAGTGACAAACAAGTATTCTCACTTTAGTCTTTATGCACCATGCTGTGTAGTAGAAACAGCTTGCTTTAGAAACTTGCCTGAAGAGTATTTCTTTGTATGACACATTACCCTGAAAGATAAGACTGTGTACCAGAAAGATCACAAGGGTGAAGCACTGGGAAAACAAAGCCTAAGTTTGGGCTGCCCTGCATGGATCAGTAGCTGTTCTGGGGTCTGTGGCACCAGGATCCTTGGGTTCCATTTACAGAAGTAATCCATGTAGAGACACTTTTCTCAGAAAATGGGCCAAAACCAGCAGAGCTAATCACTGAAGCAGAAAGTCATGTACCAGCCTTTCTGCTTTTTGACTCTAGCCATGTCAACAACATTACCAAAGGCAACTACTTCTAGCTGGGACTCATATTTTAGCCTGTCAGCACAGAGCTAGCCATTGATAGGGGAGAGTGTTGCACAGGTTCAGCATTGGCATTACCTGTCTCTAAAGTAGAAAAGGCTCCATTTTATTAAGTATTTAGTATCTCCCTCAGTGTCTGGGAGGCTTCAAATCTGTCAGTCAGTGAACCCATCCAGAAGGCAGAAATTGTAAGGATGCTTTCTACAGAGAAATTCTACAGTTCTTTCTTCTGGGACATAAATAAACCAAACTATTTTAGGGGAACAAGCAGATGCTACAGATAGGTTTCTTTCCATTTTTATTCTGTCCTATATTGCCAAGACACATGAAGCTGCAACTAGTGTTGGGAATTTCCACAGAAACTCTAATATGACTGTGTTGGATAAGAACCTCTTCTTTTTGTTCTTTTTGCTGAGCATGGTCACATGCCCTGACATACCAAGCTTAAAAGCAGGAGAATGACCACGTAGATGACTAAATATAGCAAGAGGCAGAGGCTGAGACAAACTTGTTATTGTCTGATTTTGAAGGTCTTGATATTCCCTATCCCTTCAACATTTCTCATGCTCTTTCCTTCACAGACACTCTCTTGGCAAGAACATAGCTAGAGAACACGGGCACGTTCCACATTTCCACCTGATACAGTCACTAATTTTGACTGATAGTTGAGAGAGGCTTCTGCACAGCTACATCGATGTTTTATGAACTATTTTGAAGAAAATTTAAACCTACTAAGAGGTACCACATAGGCATACAGGTTTATCTGCGTCTGCCTGTGTAGGCAGTACAATTTCGAAGCAGTCTAAACCCTAAAAAGTGTGATGTGTTAATCAGCCATCAGACCAAAAAGAACATTTTCTTTTTGTACTGAGAAGCAGCGCAATAAGCACTTCACAGGACTAAATCAGGGTTGCTATTAGTTCTTTGTGGTAATGTAACTGCATAACTGAAAGCCACAAATACTTCAGTAGCAGAAAGCTACACTGGCCTGAATATGTGTATTTTAAATCAACATGAAGATCAAGTTCACACAGTGAAAGTGGTCCTGCTGCAGCTGAAAAGTGCTCAGATTTATTATAAATCCTTTTTTCTTCACAGCATCAGAACAACCTGTGAGTTCATGTGCAGTCACACAGAGGATGCTCACCTGGCATTACTCAAGCACAAGAAAAGCCATTCCCTGCTCATGAGAGAATTTATACTTCCAGATCTACTTAGGCCTCTCCAAGACATTACTGGCCAAGAGTGCTCCGAGAAAAGAGCATACCATAGATTTTGTGGATATTATTCTTCAGTGTTCTGACTCCTGAGATTGTGGGCCTCATTGTGATTTCTGATACTATCAGAGAAATACTTCATGTCAGCAACATCCTCTCAGTACCTGCTGTATTTGATTTCCAACAGTAACCTTGTTTTATCTTTTATGTTTGTTCTGTTCACTCTTTACACTTTTCTCCAAATTGGTTAGATGCTATCTAGACAAATTGTAAGAGAAATAAAGAGCAGACTTTTCCTGAGAGGTCCAGAAATTGCCTTCAGTTTTCCCGTACTTAAAATGTCCAATCAACAATCTTCAAGACTGAACGCAAATAGTTTTATCTGAAAAACAGCAAAGATCTAACTACAGCCTCCAACGCATTACTACTGCTCTTACTCATTATTATATACCAGTTTGTCCCAGAGGATGATGCACAAGCCCACTCACATCATCTTAATGTGCAGGATGCCCTCAGAGATATAGTTTCTGTTGATCGAGGCTTCTATAGGTCAGAAGTTATCTTTAATCTGGTATTTGAGCAAGTTACCCTCTACCACTGAGGTAAGCAGGTGATTTCATTAGTATTTTAGAGATAGGCAGCAAAGGACAGAAGCATGAGATATCCTCTGAGGCCTGGGAATAACTGCCAGGTCACAGAAGGGGCTGTAGCAACTGGAAAAATACTGGTTTCTTTCCAGCAAAACTTCTCACTTAGGCAAGGGTCCAATGGACATATAGGCCTGATATATTGTCATGGTCTGGGCCAGACTGGCCACTGAAATGAGTGACAGATGGTCTCCCCCACCTCTCCCAGAAGGGAGAGGAGGAAGAGAGAGAGACACTTACGAGTTTAGAAAAAAAACAACAAACTACTTTAATAAAATATTAATAAATTTATATTAAATATATTAAATGTATTAAATATTAATGAAATATTAATGAAATATTAATAAAATAACAACAAAATAATGAAATTTATATAATATATACAACATCATATCAAGCTCCCAGGACAACAATCACATTATCAACAGGCACTCGGAAAGTCTGGGCTCAGCAACAGACAGGAACTGGATTCAGGAATGCTCAGATAAGGATCAAAAGAAGACAGACATAGTCCTCCTTGAATGCTGGCCATTGAAGAAAGAGAGCTGACCCTTTGATCCCTCAGCTTTTATACTGAGCATGAGGCAGATGGGATGGAATACCCTGTTGGTCAGTTTTGGGTCACTCTTCCTGTCCTGTCCGCTCCTCCCCACAGATGCAACCTCTTTATGCTTTTCCACTTCTGACCCTTCAACAGGGCAAGACGTGTCTGGGGTCAAGCTATGAAATCAGTCCAGATCTACACACAGGTAACTCAGAGATCAGCATTCCTACAAGACCCTGCATCTGGTCTTAAATAGGGTTCCTGGGCCTGTGGGCAGAAAGCTTGGGTGGAGGCCCAGGTGAGGCCATTCAGGGCCATAAGGGATTGTTAATGCACCCTGCCAATAGGGCCATAATCCCTATAAAGGGAAAATTAGTTGTGCACGGATGAGCTTTACAAGTCTACCCAGAAATGGGCTTCAGTTACTGGTTGCTAGAGTCTTTGCTGCTGCATCAAGGCTTGCACAGACTCCAGTTGCTCTTGAGGACTGTAATATAGACACAGTTACAGAAACACGGGGGAGACTAGCTACTGTGAGTCCTGCATCAGCATAGTAGCCACAAAATTGGTTGCTTCTTATGGGGTTATAAAGTAGGCTGTGTGTTACTCATAGCTACGGCTGAGCAGGAGAGCCTTGGACTGGGGGCTGTAGTTAAGCTGAATGTAATTCTAGGGCTTCACATAGGTTTTGTCAGCATACAGACTTTTACAGGTAAAATTGTTTGTTGCATTGGTTTGTTCATTTCTAGGATAATAATCAGCCTGGAGAGAGCCCTACTTATCTCTGTGCAAAAGGAATTAAAAATCTAAAAGTTTTATCCTGATCAACAGTGCAAAAGGATCTCCTGGCTGAGACGATCTCAGTGATGGGGGGTTGTCAAGTGCCAAATCTTTAGGATACGATTGCAAATGTTCACAATGCATCCAGTGTAACTATACAAAAATAAGCAGTGCCTGCCTAATCTTGACTTATTGTTATCTCTCTTTCCATCAGTAAGCTGGTTGGCCCTTGTTTATTTTTACTGCATGTGGTATTTCCACTCATGCATATGAACTTCTTCCTATTAAGTTATCTGCTTAACATCTATGCATCAGCATGTTATCTTACATTGCATCAAATAGAATTTATTCATTTCATGTGTTGCCTGTTAGTGTCTTCAAAATGCAACGTTATGAAACAGAGCAAGAACAAGCAACTCTCTAAACCAGGGAGTGTCAGCTTTCCACCAGGAAACATTTAAATATGTAACTCTTTCCTACATAAACCACGTCACAATAAAAGCTGTTCCTGTAGAACTGGTGCATTCATATACACTGCATTGAGAGTTAACTACAAACTCCATCCTGCATTTGAAAACAATGAGTTAAATCACAGCTATGAAGTACATCTGAGGCAATGTTCCTCATAGCAAACTCATACTCAGTTTTGCTTATTTCACATTTTATGTCATGGGGTTCAAGCAGCAATTCTTATGATGCTTACATTCTCAAATCTTTAGATTTAATGAGAAAATCCCATTAAATTGTTTCTTCTTGTTTTTCCTATTCTCAAATGTACAGGAGAATGAAATTATCTTTCTTAGAAAAAAATGAATCTTTACAGGAGTCTAAATGCAGGTGAATATCAGGATGGATAAAAAAATTCTAATAAAACTTTTTGATTTAATGTTTTAAAATAAACCTACGTATAAGGATGACAAATCATTACACCATACCTGTTCAAGCAACTACGTTAGGTAAAAATCATGCAGTAGTACATGATTTCTCCTAAAATTTCGCAGAAAGTAGACCTTCCAAAATACTTTAAAAAAAACCCACAAATCCCACTCTGTCAAACAAATAAAATCTTTTGCTTTGAATTGAATAAAGTATTTAATTCCATCCTAAAATGTATTTCTGAAAGAAGGAAGCATCATTTGGTTTGACCACAAGGTGGAGATGAAAGGGCAACTACAGCATGTTTTTTTAATCTTCTACTGAAGTCACCCACAAGTCAAATGCTCATTATTGCAACTCTCTAGTTTTATCTACTGGGCAATGAGAAAAATAATAACTGTCAGGCACCATGTTTTGAAACAGTTGGGAAAGAGATTAAAATTTGATCCAGTTCACTGTGAATTCTAGCAAAACCTGTGTGTCAAACTGGAAAAAAAAAGGGAGTTTTCTCCTCTAGAAGCAATATAACACCCATCTCTTAGATCCCACTGCTAGAAGAGCTGAAAAAGTAGGGTGGAATGTAAGTAGAGGCAGCAGGAGAACCAGCAACATAGATGAGATGTTCCCTGTAAAGTCATTTCTGGTCTTTCAGTATTTCTAATGAAATATGACTTCATGACACATTTATCAGCAGAGAAACCCAACCAGAGAGAAAAGGCAGCTGCTAACTTTGAGAAAGTATTGTTCTCGCAGATGGTACTGATGGCCAACTCTATAAGGTACGGAGTCCATGCTGAATGTGGATAGCAATGCAAGAAATCTCAGTTACTTCAGCTGTCTGAAAGAAAGTTATTTTTAAGGTGGTCACATGATTTGAGTTCTCAAATCATTAATTTTACTCAGCAAGACAGTACCTGTAAAAAGATTTGGGCTATCTGTAGAGTGCAGAGCCTCGGCTGAACTGTATGTTGCAAAATGTTTTCCAATGCTATTCTCATTGTTCTGATCTTTCTGGACTTAGATTTAGGTGTTTGATCCTCATAGAAATCAAACATTAATATGTGCCTAAAAGCCTATGTAATTTCAGGGCAATAACTGTATATACTATTTCATATGCAGTCATGTTGTCGTGATAGAACCAGGTCTTGGAGAGAAAAAAGGAAAGCTTTCTTTCCTATCTCTAGTCCCACTGTTCAACCAGATTAGACAAAGCTGCACTCAACACTGTTGGGAAACAGGCACACAGTACAACCATGTCCCATTTGCAGCTGTTAGCCACTAACGTTAACGTAGTATCACATAGTACACACAGTACTATCTCAGTGCCCTGTTCTGCGTGCTATGCCTACCTATGTGCTCCATTCAGCCTCTCTTGTCTCTCCTTTCATCTCAACATCCTGTCTTGTGAAATGGGATGCCATCCTTCCCTCAGTCTCTCATGTCATCTCTGCTCCATCAGCGCAAAGTAAGGTGAAGACTTCTATATCCCAGCTGGTGGCACTTTCCAGGCAATGTAGGAGAATGGGTCAGTGTGTCACAGGGGTAGAGGGGAGAAGGAATAGGGTTTTGCCAAGGAGAGGTAATCAGAGAGAAGGAGGGAGTCACCAAAATTTCTACACTACTTGCTTTGGCTGTGGAGATAAGTACTCTACGAAAAAGTTCTGCAAGCAACCCCCATACCTCACTTGTGAGGTCAGATCACTTGGACAATGTGGAAGGGTTAGTGAGGCTGGAGGAAAGATGCCTGCCTCTATCTCCTGTTCCTTGAAGTTCTACTTACATCTGTCCAAAAGTTTTAATGCAATGCTGATTTAGCATGGTTTCCTGATGACTTTCTGTTTTATGAAAAAAAGACTAATTTCAACTCTCCATGACTATGGTGTCCCTGATGGATGAATGTCATGGTGCATCTCAGTGTAATTTATATAGTTTAAGAGTGATCTTGAGCTGTGAGATTTTTGTGAATGTCTCTGTGCTAAGCAGAACTTCACAGATAAGACAGGCTATGCTAATAAACCAGAGGAAGTGAGAGAGGTTTCCTCTCTAGTGTCAAAAAGTAAGATGCTGAAAATAATAATTTTAAATTACCCACTTGAGGTTTTTCTAATTCTCTGTGGAAGTATAGCTGTTTTTTAGGGAGCCCTTTTGATGCAGATGCAGAAAATGACAACGAACCTAGCATATAATTTAATCAATATTGTGACCTTCCTACACATAAACAGTCCATGATTGACTGAAATTATCTATAGATAATAACAAGAGCAATACACACATCCACACATATAAGGCTCATTATTGTATGCCTTGAATGCACTTTGGAAAGACTTTAGCCTCTTGAAGTTACAGAAAACGTTCAGACTTGGAAACACTTTTAGTTCCGTATCTTTCTCCAAGTGTAGTGGGGAATATCTTTTGCACAGAAATCTCTTCTAAACTACAGTCTTATCATTTCAGAGTAGTTTAAAAAACCTGGTCATATATTAGCAAATCCCACCACCATCAGCTATTTCAGACTTGAATCATATGCTTCTTTACTTCCTTCTGTTTTTTCCTTCAGATGATGTTAAATGCAGTCCGAATAGAAAGGGAGAGAAACTAGAGTTTTTAGAAGAAAGGCAAAAAGATTAGGATTCAAGCTTGGATAGCTAATTACTATTATTATTATGACTAGAAATTAGTTTCTGTCCCTGATCCCCACAATGCAAGAACAGCAGGATGCCTCGCCTCACCTCATACCAACTTCAAGGCAAGAAATCAAAGTAACTTTTCATTCACTGCAAAAATAGTCTGTGTATGTCCTTATCACCAGGTATTACTGAAATAAGAAAACAAGCATGACTCCATAAAATATTAGATAATTATGAATTGTGGAGACATTAGAAATTAGAACAATGCAGGTGCAGTACTGAAACAGATACTAAGTACTGTCATTTAAACCAATACCTATCTCCTGAAGCTTATAAAATGTCTTGCTCCTTTCTGTGAATAATCTGATGCTGGACTTTAATTTCTTTCCTAGAAATGTAATTTCTAATAGAACCATCTTCTCTCACCCTTACTGCTGTTTACTAAGCAAAATATGGCAGAAATAACTGTCCAAACTCCAAATCAGGCAGAATCTCCTGCTTCTGCTTACATCTGTAACATCTGTTACAGAAAATGAAATAAATGTCTCTACACCCTGAAAATGTCTCCATTTTCAGCTTCTTTCATGTCACCAGCTTCTTTCTACTACTTCCATTGATATATGTCAGGGAAGAATTTCACACAGATTTCTCATGTTTCCTTACTCCAGCTACTTGAAATAATAGAGGACATATCACATAGAGCCGCAGTATTCTGTGCAGCCACGCTGGGGATGATAGACACAGCACAACATGCAGGGTAGTGCAGAGGTTAGTCCCAACCTAGTTGAGCTAGTGGATTTCCAGGCCACATCATTAGCAGTGTGGCAAATGTGTACAAATGCAGAACTTTCTCCTTCATATCCTTAGCTTACCCACCCTTGACTGGGAGTTTACAAGGACACATCTCTATTGGGAAAAAAATTAGTCTCGGGCTTTTGCTGTCCAGTGAAGATATCCTGTTCACTTCTCAAGACAAGGATTTCAGTATTTTAAGGAATCACAGAAGTGAAACACGTTCCTGTTGTTCAAACACAACCTTAACACGCCTCAACAATTACTTATTTCTGTGCAACCTCCAGACCAAAGAAAAGAGAGGCTAACTCCAATGCTTTGGGCCTCCAGCAGAGAAGGGAGCTGGGATTCCTTGGGAGGTTCCTGCTCCTTTCCTCTTACCAAACATCTGCCTCAGCTCATCCGGTCCTATGAGTCACTTCCTCCCTGCTTTTCAGTCATGTGCCCTCAGTGCACTTGTTGAAGTAAACCCAGTTTTCTTTGCCCAATCTGGAGCAGGGTTCAAGGGCAGCCTTTCTGGGAGATAGGCTAGAATGTAACCACAACATAATCACAAGGTGAAGCTCCTCGCCATTGCGGCCTGTGCAGGAGTTCAGGGCAGGTGAACATCATGCATTTTAGTGATCTTAATGCCAATTTCAAGAGAGCCTAACATTTCATACCAGCAGGAACTGTGCCCTCTGCATATGTTAGTGCCCCAGAACAGCTCCAAGTAAACTGATATGTCATTGTGTTGCACTGGATGGAACCATTCATCCCTACTAGGTAGCAATTAGTTGCAATAACAAGTTGCTGTGCCCTGGCTTGGTGCAAAGGCAGCTGAGGGAGCTCTGCACTGTCAGCAACTGTACAGCATGGATATGGGCCACAGAAGCTATTGAGACAGGAATCTAAGGAGTGATGGGAAGCCGAATTTCAGACTACACTGCAGGAAAGTGTTTAGCACATTTAGCCACTACGTCCAGTACACCCAGAAATACTTTGAAACATGAGTAGTGTATTATTTCCCTACAAATGTGTATAAAGGGTGCTCAAGAGCTGTGAATTCAAAGCTAGGTCCTCCAATTTCAGCCTTGCTATTAAATGCAAGCTTCTCTGAAGGGAGAGGGACTCTGGGAATGTGGGCGTCACCTCAGCCTTACCTACCCTACAGTAGGAGTTATGTAAAAGAAACCATATTCTCTTCAGGACTTTCAGGTGTGTGGGTGTTTCCAGCAATAAACAGCACCCAACCACAGAACAACCAGGAAGCGGCTTTATAAGCATCCTATGTCACTTTACTGCTACACAATTTATAAATTTTATCTCCATAGCCAGCCTACCCTATTATGCCACTCTACTTGGGGACTTGCCATGTGGTGGGACCAATGGGCTAAGAAATGACTGCTGCACATTGCCCTTCATGGCATGCTGAAAGCAAGAGCTGAAATGAAAAAATCTGCAATTGGAACCATTTGGACAATCTAATTTTGGGCAAATCATGGACAAGTCAATCATATTTCGGGTAGACTGGATGAACTCTTTTTGAGTTAAGAACTGGAGTAGTTGGAGGACCAGCCAGTAAAGTGCGTCAGCAAGGTGGATACAGGAGAAGTTTTGCATCTGCCCACACAAGAAGCGATGCTACTCAATACTTTTGCTTTCTCTTTCACACACCCCTATATACAAAATTAAAGTATTTTGTTACAAAGTATGCAAATAAAAATGATGAAATTATTTTTCCTTCATTATAAATGTAACAAGTTCTAGATGCCAAAACAGGTCATCAAAAGGCAGGAAATTCACTGACAAGTGTGACACTATCTCTGAAAGAATTAAAGTGGTTTTACTGCCATATACATCGAACAAGGCCATTGCATAATGTAATCCAGCCTTAATTTCATTGACAAATTGTCAGACAAAACCATTGTATTTCATTTCTGGGGTGAGCACTTAGTGAGTAAAACATCTGTCAGCACACGGAGAATCATGATTTCCAGCACCATTCCCTTCAGCTTCAGAGGTGACTGGATTTACTCATTTATGTGCAGCCTGTTGAGCTGTCTGTATGGTCAGAAGATTTAGGATGCAGAAAGAGAGAGCAGGGAGAATTCTCACATGGAGAAAGTCATGGTAGCTCCATGAGAAGTCAAGAGAACCATACCAGCTTAAAAGTTTATATGGGCTGAGGTTCCAGAACTCTGATATTCATGTTATCATTGGAAATGAAGTTCCTGGAAAGAATTTAATTTCTGTCTGCATCTTGATAATTAAAATCCAGCTTTACAGCTCCAGCACTTCCTGTTGAATGAGCTATTAGGACGGAATCTGCTGTCAGCAAGGACTTTTAAGGCTGAGCAAAACCACTTCAAACAGAGCAGATCACAGACTGTGCCCTTGTCAAATAACATCTGATGACATTATGATAATTAACATCAAATGGGTCAACATCAAATGGGTCCCCCACACTGAAAACCACAGGCAGAGCCCAGATTGTTCTCTCAGAACACAGAAGACAGGGAAAGTCCAGTCTCTGAGAAGGCTGTGATGGCTCTGCATGGCACCTTAAACCAACAATGCATGAGTTTTCTCTGCTGCTGTGTGGAAAAGTACACTTACTGAAAATGTACATTTAGTTGCACCTTGTTGGCAACACCATCATCTTCAGCTACATCTCAGGCTTCAGCTTTAGCTATCACAATCGGTTTATCCTCCTTCTCTCACAGAATCACAGAATCTTAGTGGTTGGAAGGGACCTTTGAGATCATCGAGTCCAACCACATTAAACAAACAAACA
>JAOQGH010000089.1:7886-27776 GCA_025769975.1 Gallinago jamesoni | reverse complement strand
GGGGCGGGGCCGGGGGGGGGGGAGGGCGGCGGAGTTCGGGGCCGGGACACGGGGGGGGGGACACAACACACACGGTGTGTGTGGGGGGGCCACACGGGGACACCGGGAGGGGGAAGGCGGGGAGGGGGGGACACACCGGGAGCAACGCGCGTCCCGAGTCCCCGGCGGCTTCGCCAAAACCCGGGGATCTGCACCCAAAAGCCATTCCCGCGGTGGGGGGCGGGGGGGGGGGGGGCACCGCGCGCGGAGCCTCGTGCGAGGGGGGTCGGGCGAGGACGCCGGGACCGCGCTCACACGAGGGTCCCGGCCCCGTTCCCCCCCCCCCAGCCCCGACCCTCCCCCCCCAGGGAAGGCCCCGGATTTTGGCTGCTTTCCCCAGCCCCGCGGCGGCCCCAGCGCGGAACGGCCCAAAAACCTCCCTTTCTGCCCCCAAATCCCTGACACGGTGCTTGGAGCCAACACCCCCCCCTCCCCCCCTTCATAATTAATTCCCTCTGTGTGAAGAAAAAAAAAAACACAACCAAAATTTGGGCTTTTCAGCGGCGGGGCCGGGGAGAGGCTCTCGCGCATCAGTGGCTGCGCACCTCCCCAGCCCCAAACCTCACGGCTTTCACCCCAAAACCACAGCAGGAGGGTGAGGGCCATGCGTGGCATCGTGCCACGGCCCCCGCCCCCTTCCTGTCCCATTTTGCTTTGAAAAACCCACGAAATGGGATGCAGCAGCACTGGCACGGGGTGGCAGGGGGAAAGTGCGGGAAGAAGGAGGCACCCGAGGGGGGGGAGAATTACCATGAGGGGTCACGATTTGCACAAGGGGTCACGATGCACACACGACAGCTCCCCTCACAGCACCCCTAGACCCTTACGGGGGGGCAACACAGACCCTCCTGCCCCACAGCCCCTTCCCAGCCGATGGCAGAGGACCCTGGTGTCGGGGCCGGCCGACCCCCCGCACGGGCACGGGGATGCCTGGGTCCACTGCGTGCCCTTGGGAAGGGCACTGGGGGGGGGAGTGGGCCAGCAGAAGGGGGAGCTCGGTGGTCCCAAGGCCTCGGTTCCCCCCCCACAAAGCCCCAGCGAGGACAAAGACCCGCCCCAACGCCTGGGTCCCCTCCCCGACGCCTGGGTCCCCTCGGCAGGGTGGCCACGGAAGGATCTAGAAGCTCGGCCATCAGGGTCCACCCGGACACCAGGGTCCCCCGGCTGAGGCTGGGGTCTCCACACCCCACATCCCCCCCCCGCCCCAGATGCGGGGGGTCCGCGCCGAGGCGGGGTCCAGCCGCGGTGCCGCTGAGCTGCCATTGGCTGCGCCGGCCCCGCATTGGAGCCGCAGTCTTGGGCGAAGCCACGTCGCCGCGTCCGCAGCTGCGAGTGCCCGGCAAAACGCCAGCGCGGCGGCGGCGGTTGGGGGGGTGGGAGGTGGAGGGGGGGGGTGGCGCTGGATTGGGAGGGAAAAGCCCAGAAAAAAGAAAAAAGGGGAAAAAAAGAAAAAAAGAAAAAAAAAATCCCACCCCACTCCCCCCCCCCCACACACACACACCCCTCGCCCCGGCAGCGCCCGCCCTCCCGCGCTGCTGCCAGCTCCCCCCGGCCCTCGGCTTCGCCGCGAGAGAAAACAGCCCGAAACAGCCGGAATTGCCGCCAAAAATCCCCCCGGCGGCCCCTGATGCCGCTGCCAAGACCCTCCCGTGCAGAGGAAAGAAGGGGGGCGGGGGGGGGGGCGGCCCAGGCAGGGGGCGAGCGAAGGGTGTCCAGGACCCCCGGGCAGGGGATGCAGGGGGGGGGGCTGCCTTGAGGGACCCCCGGCACGAGGCCGGGCGCTGGCGGGACCCCGGCATCCAGGTGGCCTGGGAGAGAAGGTGCCGGATGGTCCCGGTGGGGGGGAACGCGGGCATCCGGGGTGGGGGGGATGGGGACGGGACCCCGGCATCTGGGGGGGGGTGTGGGGGTGTGTGGAGGGAGCCGCCTGCTGCCCCCCCCCCGCCCACGGCCACGTGGAGGAGCCGGGCAGCTCGAGGGGACCCCGGATGTCCCCCCGGCCCCTTCCCCAGGCAGCAGAGCCTGGGAGGGGACCCAGGTGCTGGGGGCCTGGCGGGGGGGGGGGGGGTTAAGGAATCGAGGAGGGGGGGGGGGGAGATGCCGCAGTGGCTGGATATGATGCCGCAGCGGCACAGGGCTGACGCAGTTTGGCACCACCAGACCCAGGTGTCGGGGGGGTGTCTCGTCTCCCCCTCCCCATCCTTCACCAGCCAGGGAGGGGACTCCCGGTGTCCCGGCGGCCCCCCCAACCCCCCCCCAAGCCCTCTCCCTCCCCAGAGCAGACCCCAGCATCCCGCCCCCCCCCCCGTGGCCTCTTGCCAGGCCAGGCCAAGGGGGGGGACACCCCACGGTGCTGCCGCGTCCAAGAAAGCTTTTTGTGGTCCATCAATAATTCAGGGCCCCCCCTGGACCCCCCTGGCCCAGCCAAGGGCTCCTCCATTATTGATGCCACAAGCACAGCCCCATGGCTGGGGGGACACGGAGGGGGGACACGGGGGGGACACAGGGAGGGGGATCCGCAAAGCTGCGAGTGCCGCAACACGGACGGACAAGGGGGGGGGGGGTGTCATGCATGTGCAAGGTCTGCGCACACGCCTCACACACTGCTCCTCGCACGCGCAAGGCATGAACACGCACCCCGTGCCAGCAGCACACGCCATGCACACGCGCCCACACGCGTGTCGCCCGCCCCCAGGCGCCTCGCACGGCCCCGGGCACCTCGCACGGCCTCGCACGTGGCGGGGAGGAGGGGGGAGGACGGGTGGTGCCTCCCCCACACCGATTGCATCAGCCGTCGGTGCGGCCCCCGCACAGCCCCTGCATGGGGCACGGGGCCCTCGCACATGCCTCGCACGCCGGCACATGCGTGCTCTGCACCTTGCACATGTGTGTTGCACACCGGGATGCAGCACAGGGGTGCGGCACGCACACACATGTCACGCACACGCTGCACAGGCGCATGCCGGTACGGCTGCCACGTGTGCACGCCGCCCCTACATGCATCGCGCATGCACGGCGTGTGCACCCCCAACCCCCCCTTTTACATATGTGTGCCCCCAGCCCCTGTGACACACGTGTGCATCCTCTCCCTGTCGCCAACACCTGCACCCCATCCCATACGTGTGCACACCCCAGCTCCTACGTGCCCTGTGCGCTGCCCTGCTCCTCACCAGGCCCTACGGGAGCTGCAGGGGCTGGCTACGGGGACACACACACACAAAATTTGGGGGAGGGGCCGTTGGGGCACCTCACACCCCTCCCACCCACCCCCCAGCCCCCCATGGCGATGCCAAGCCGTGCCACAGCCCCACCGGTTGCCGCACACCATCCCCTGACACCTGAGGGCCCTGCACTGTGCGCTGACACAGACGTGTCACAGACATGCCCCGTGTGTGGCACAAGCACGGCGTGCACCCTGACACGTGCTGCACCGACTTCCCACCCTCCCAAAAAGGCGCATTACATTACATTTTGAACCCTGACGCCCCCCCCTCCCACCCCAGAGCCTGGGGCTGAAGCCCACCCTCGGCAGCGCCTCGTGCTCAGTGCCCACCCGTCCCCAGGGCGGCTGGTGATGCTCCTGTTGCTGTGGCCACCACCCCACACACCCCACCCCCCCCGGGAAGGGGGCTACAGGGGCTGGGCACACGCAGCCCCCTCATCCCCTATGCCGTGGGGTGGGCTGCCTCCCCCCATAGGAGCTGTGGGGCATGGCGAGGGGGCTGTGCATTTTCCCCTGTGCTTTGTGGGGGAAATGGCCGGGAGGGTGGGGGTGGGGGATATCTGGTGCAGCCCGGGGGGTGTGTGTGTGTGTGCCCCTGTTCCACCCCAGGGGTCACCCAGGTGGTGACAGTAACGGTGACTGTGATGATGAAGATGACGGTGACATCATTCCCAGGCTGCACTACATCCCCCCCACCCCTTCGGGGCAGGGGGGGGACATTGAGGGACCTGGGGGGACACAGGAGGACCCTGAGGGGACATGGCGGGGGGGGGGACGACCCTGACCCTGCAAGCAGCCACAGCACTGACACCTGGAGCCTGGTGTGGGGCTGGGGGCAGGGTGGGGGGGGGAGTTGTATCCCAGTGGGGTGCGGGCCACACTTGCAGCCGTGGGGTTTCACCGCAGGTGACGGCACGGAGAGAGGAGCCACCGCCAACGGGAACATGGGCGAGATGGGACGGGGATGGGCGCCGAGGGTGCAGCCCACGCCTGGTCGGCCGCAGGGCCCGGCAGTGGCAGCTCCTGCTATAGGTGCCGCTATACGTGCCACTGTACGTGCCGCTATAGGTGCCGCTATAGGTGCGGTGCCCCATGCCTGTGGCTGGATGCGGCAGCCGGATCCTGCGCACGCCAGGGGCCTGGCCACACGCCGGGGCTGGGGGGGGGGAGGGGGGGGGATGACACGACAGTGGCACCGTCCCAAAACCACCCAGAAACAGCTCAAAAGGGAAAGGAGGGCGAGAAGGGAGCACATGCGTGTGAGCGCGTGTTGCCAGCGTGCACTGACATGTTTCGGCATATGTGTGTGCACGCGTGTGTGTACACAGTGTGAGACGGCGGGTGTGCACACGTGTGCAGAGTGCAAGCATGTATGTGCACACGTGTGTGCTCACTGATGCAGTGTGGGACTGCGCAGTGTGGGACTGCGTGTGCAGGAGGGAGCACATACGTGTGCAATGGCACGGGCAGGCAGGCTCACAGGCACGCTACTGGCGTGTGCGGGCAGGGGCACACGCATGTGCAATGGCGTGTTGCTGGCGCGTGCACACGCGTGTGCAGGGCGGGCGCCGAAGCTGCGAGAAGCGCCGCTGGCCGCCGGCCCAGACGCAACCGGCCGCCAAAACCGCCCCGAAAAGCGGGAGAAAAGGGCAACGGCTGGGGGGGGGGGGGTGGAGAGCAGCAACGCCTGGCGGGGGGGGGCCGGGCAGCCCCAGCGACCACAGCAGGACCCTGGAGGGACCCCGTGACAGCCAGGGGGTGGGCCGGGGCCCCCATAGGAACCCCCACGGGGACGCCCGTGCCACAGCCCCCGAGACGTGCCCCCACCCAGCGCCCGACGTCGCACCGCCCCACAGACAACCCCTCCCGACAGCCCCAGGACCCACGGACCCCCCTCCCCACGGCTCCCCCTGCAACACCCCAACGATCTCCCCCAAGACGGGGTGTCCCCCCCGCCCCCCCTCACCCTCGCGGCCCCTCCCGAAGCGCCCCGGCCGCCCTCCTACAGTCCCCGGGGCCACAACGACACCCCCGGGGCCAGGTTTCAGCCCCTCCCGCCGGTGCCTACGGGCACAAACCCCTCGGTGGGCACCGACCGCCCTGTCCCGCGGGGGCACCATGGGCAAAACGTCCCGTGGGGCAAACACCCCATAGCCCCCGGTCCCCGGGGACATCCCTGCCGCGCCTCCCCCAACCGCGGGAAGGGGCTTCGCGGCGGCACCGGGCCGGGGGGGCTCAGGACGTTGCCCCACTCCGGACCGAACACCACCCCCGCCCCGGGACGGATACAACTGGGGCCCCCTGCACCGGGGTCCTGCCGGGGCCGCTCCGGAACGTAGCAGCCCTGGACCGGACCAGCACCCCCACCCGGCAGCCGCACACCGGGAGCTGATCCGGGGCTCCGGTGCCGGCGGAGGAAGCGGAGTCGCCGCCCGCCCGGTACCGACAACCGGGGAGGGGGTTGTACCTCCACGTACTTGCACTCTCGTTTTGTGGGGGGGCGCAGGCGCTCGCGGCGCACAGCGAAGCCGGCACCGGGCCCCCAGGACCAGACCCCCCTCCTTTACAGACCCCGCCGTTACCGGCCGCCCCCTCCCTCCTCCCCTCCCGTTACCAGCCCCCCCGCTCCCGGCCGTACCTGGGTGAGGCAGTACGGGGAGTACATGGCGGCGGTGTCAGCCGCGGCGGGGCATGGCGGGGGGCGTGGGGGGGTCGTGGGGTGCCGGGGGGGTCCCGGGTCCGGGGGTGCCGGTACCGGCGGCGCGCGGGGAAAGTTTGCCCGAAGTTGGCGCCCGACGCACTTTTGCCGCGGGAAGATCCGCGTCGGCCCCGCCCCCTCCTCCGGGCCACACCCCTAAGGACACGCCCCCCTCCACCCGGCCCCGCCCACATCGGAGCCAGACCCCGCCCACCTCCCGGCGGGGCTCCGCCCTCCTCCGCCCCTGGACACGCCCCCGCAGGGAGGGAGCGGGGGGACACGGGGGACGACACGGGGGGACACGGGGGACGCGGGGGGAGCATGGGGGGACACAGGAAGGACACAGAGGGACACACAGAGGGACACGGGGGACACACGAGGATGCACGGGGGGGACATGAGAAGGACACAGGGTGACACGGGGTGACACTGGGGGACACACGTGCCACCTGCACCCCCATCTCTGTACTCGACCCGGGCACAGGGAACCCCCAGCTGCAGGGTCCGGGAACGCCGCAGGTCCCCAGAGGTGACAGTGACAGCGGGGGTGGCGGTGCCAGGGGTGGCAGCGGGGAGAGAGGCAGCTCGGTGCGGTCACCACCGCTGTGACCCTGTGACAGTGGTGGTGATGGTGATGGTGAGAGTGACAGTGCCATGACAGTGACAACGGCAGTGCCAGTGGTGGTGACAGTGACAGTGCTGGCAGTGTGACAATGCCGGTGACAGTGCCATGACAATGGCAGTGCTGGTGACTGTGTCATGACAGTGCCAGCGCCAGTGACGGTGCCATGACAATGACAATGGCAGTGACAGTGACAGCAGTGGTGGCTGTGGCAGTGCCAGTGCCGGTGCCAGTGCCAGCGGTTGTGACACTGACAGCCCAGTGTGTGACACTGTCGCCTGTGACACTGACACCGATGGTGCCATGACAATGTCAGTGCCGGTGACCGTGTTGCGGCAGTGCCAGCCCCGGTGACAGTGACAGCGGTGGTGCCATGGCGGTGTGGGTGACAGTGACGGTGATGGCGGCAGTGGCAGCCTCATCTGTCATTCCGGCTGCGGCCTCGTCCCTCCACCATCTGTCACCATCCGGTGCCAGCGCTGGCACCGCCACCGTCACCCCTTCGCTGCCAGCGCCACCCTCGCCCCCGCAGCCCCCTGGGGGTGGCACAAGGGGGCCCCAAACTTGGGGCGCCCCAGATGTCATCGGGTGTCACTGGGCAGCCAGAGGGGACCCCAGGAGTGGGGGTTGGGAGGGGGGGAGGGGAAGGCCTCAGCATCCATGTGTGTCTGTGTCCCCCCCTCCCCCCCCACCTGGGTTCCCCTGCGAGAGGGGGAGGGGAGGGTGGGCACAGCTGTGTCCCTCCCCCCAAAGCTGGGCTGATGCCATGGGGGGGACACAGACACACACTGTGCCATCCCACAGGGGACACGGGGGAGGGGGGGCGGACACAGGGACACACGGCTCCACAAAGCCCCAGCACACCCCCTCCCTCCCCCCCCAGGCACAGGAGAGGGACACAGGGACCCCCATGGCTGGAGGGGACCCAGGCGTCTGGCACCCCCATGTCCCCTGTGCACACGCGTGTGCAGCCAGTGTGTGTCACACGGGGCACATTACCACCACCCCCCCCGGTGTGTGTCCCCCCCCAGGTCCCCACCAGCTGCTCAGGGGCCGCCAGCACCAGATGTGCCACCGCGACCGGCTGGGGATGCAGATGGCACTGGGTGTTGGAGGTGGGGACGACACACGGGGACGATGATGGTGCCCCCCCACGCACCAACACACGCACTGACACGCAATGACATGCTGCGACATGCTCTGACATACCCTGACATGCCACAACACGCCCTGACACGCCGGGATGGGCGCTGACACCCCCCACTCCGTCACCTGCCAACCCCGGGGATACGGGGGAGATGGGGACACCGGCGTCGGGGGGGGGGCCCTCTCTCCCTTGAGGCCGTGCGGGAAAAACTGGGGAGGGGGGAGAAATGCCCCCCCCCGGGGGGTAAATCTGGGGGTGGGTGTCTCAGGGAGCAGGGAAGGACAAAGGCGGGAGCAAAGGAACCACAGAGGCCCCAAAATCGGGCAAACCTGCCCCAAAATGGTTTCCAGCCCCTCCCCTTGGCTGGGTTTCGGGGCGCCCTGGGGTCATTCAGGGAGGGGGGGAGGAATGGGGGATGGGGACACCTGGGACCCCCCCGCTGGCAGGGAGGGCGGGGGGGGCGGGGGGAGGCTGCAGCAGGGGCCCAGACGCCCGGGGAACGTTTTGGGGCAATTTCGGGGGATTTTGGCTCTAGTGAGCAGCAACTGCCGAGGCCTGGAAGCCATTAGGGCTCTCCCCTTCCCCCCCCCAACCCCCTTCCCGGCCCCCGGCAGCTCCAGCCGAGGTGGGGGGGGCGGACCCAGGCGTCCGGGGGCCCCCGGCCCCCCCGTGGGGCCCGGGCGGGGAGCGAACCCCGGTTTTCGGGAGCTCCCCCCGGGATTTGTCCATCACCCGCCACCCCCCCTCAGTCCCGTCGGGGACCCGGGCGTCCGAGGGCTGCGAGGGGGTGTCCGGGGCGGGGGGGAGAAGAGTCCGGGGGTCCCGGCGGCGGGCAGGGAAGGGTTAACGGCGCCGAGCCCTTGGCAGCGGCCCCGGCGCTGGAAACGGAGCGGGGAGGGGGGGCGTGGGGGGAACCGGCGCCGGGCCCAAAACCCGCCCCCCCAGCACGGGGGAGGGGCGGCGGTTGACGGGGAGGGCCGTGGGGAGCGCCCCCTCCCCCTTCAGCCCCGGTTCGGGGTGTCCCGTCCCCCCCCGGAGCCGTCCCCGCCACCGGGCCCCACCCACAACGCGAGACCACGCCCTCGCCCCTCACCTCCCTGCCCGGTTTCCGCCCGCGCCTTCAGCTGCTTACGTTGCGTCACTTCCGCTGTCCGCTCAAGATGGCGACGCCCATAGGACGAGGGCTGGTGGCGGCGCTGGGCCGGGCCCGGGCCTCGCTGGCGGTGGCGGCCCCGGCGCGGCTCTACCGGGCGGCCCCGCTGCGGCGGCGCACGGGCCCGGCCCCGGCGGACCCCGAGGATATGCGGGCGGCGGCGCGGCGGTTCGGGCGGCTCGGGGAGGCGGCGGGGGTGCCGGTGTGGCGGCTCTGGCCCGACCCCGAGCGGCTGCGGGCGGCCGAGGCGGAGGAGCGCGAGTGGGACCCGCCCCTGCGGGAGGTGGAGGCGAAGCTGGAGCAGCGGGAGCGGGAGGAGGCGCGTCGGCGGGAGGAAAGGTGGGGCTGGGCGGGGGAACGGGGGGATGCCATCCAGTTTGGGGGGGCACTGGTGAGACTGGGACCGGGTCTGGAGTGGGGGGGAAAACGACTCTGGGGAACTGAGGACACTGGGACCGGGTGTGTGTGGGAGAGCGGGTGGCACTGGGGGAATGGGATCAGGTCTAGGGGGCACGGGGGGGGTGTACCGGGAGAACTGAGATAGAATGTCCTGGGGCGGGGCTGGGGGTCAGGGGAAGACTGGGGGGAACTGGAGATACTGGTGGAAACTGGGTCTGGGTGGGTAGAACTGTCGACAGCTAGGATTGGGGCTGGTGGTGAGGGACTCAGGGGAATTGGGACTGAGTATGGAGGGGGGAGATTGGGTGGCACTGGGAGGAATGGCATCAGATCTAGAGTGGGTGCTGGGGAGGGCTGGGTGTGAGGGGAAGACTGGGGGGCAACTGGGGATACTGGTGAGAACCAGGATTGGGTCCGTGGGGGTAGAACTAGTGACAACTAGGATTGGGGCTGGTGGGAAGGACTTGGGGGCACTGGGACTGGGTGTGTGTGGGGGACACACCCACAGTGGATGGTACTGGGAGGAATGGGATCAGGTCTGGGGGGACATTGAGAGAACTGGGATGGGGTGGTGGGTGTGAGGGGACGACTGGGAGTAACTGGGGAGAACTGGGACTGGAACTCAGGGGAGGTAGAACACACCCAGGAGGTGTGTCCCCCCCCCGTTATCCCCTCCGTGTCCCCAGGCAGCAGCTGGTGGCCCGCAGCCTGGCGGCCATGCCAGAGCGGGTAAGGGCCTGGCGGCAGGAGCGGGAGAAGGCGCGGGAGAAGGCGCGGGAGGACGCAGCCCGTCGGCAGCGACTACTGGCCCAAGCGGGGCTGGGGGTACTCCCCCCTGGCCCCGGGACCCCCCCGCGGGTGGGCGCCCGGGCACAGGCGCTGCTGCAGGACCTGGAGCGGCAGCAGCGGCGGGAGGAGAAGCGGCGCCGGCGGCAGGAGCGGGAGGAGGCCGCCCGCAGTGCCATGGCTGCCGCAGAGGCAGCTGCTGCTGCCCGCCCACCCCCCGAGAGTGCAGGGGACGTCACCCCCTGAGCTGCCCCCTGCTCCAAATCACACTCACAGCGTCCCAAAATGGGTTTAAAATTCTGCATTTAATCTCTTTCCCCTCACCCCCCCACCCCGAGTTGTGGTTCTTCCTACAGCGCCACCCCTCCCACCCTCCCCCCCCAGGGCCAAAAGGGGGAAGGGGGGGGCGGGATGGGGGTGGGGACAGGAGAAAGTATTTTGCCGAGCACCCCCCCCAGAGTGTGTGGGGGCTCCGGGGACTCCCCAATCGCTGCTGCTCCCTCAGGGAGGGGCAGGGCTGGGGCCCAGCAAAGATCCCAGTCCTGCCCCTTCCCAAAAGGTAAAGCCACAGCCCTGGGGGGGGGGGGGAGAAATAAGCTGTGTGTGTTCCCCACCTTGTGGCAGGACCCCCCCCAGATGCAGCCTGGGCCCCGTGTTCCCCCCCCGGGGGTGTCTCCCCCAGTCCCTCAGTCGTCGTCGAAGTTCTGGCTGAGCAGAAAGTTGGCGGCCAGGTTCTCGTTCTTCTCACAGGCAAAGTAGGCCTGGATCACCAGGCTCTCGGGGAAGCCCAGCGCCTTCAACTGCAGAGGGAGTGTTCATTCTGGGCCCTACTGACACCCCGGCCCAGCTCCCCCCACCATTAACCCTGGACCCTAATGGCGACTCTCACTGCATACCCATTACCAGCATTAACTCTGGTCCCTAACGACAGTTATAAAAGCAGGTCTTGCTTTTCAGGTTCCCGCCTCCAGCCTCCTTCTATTGCTGTTAACTCTGGAGCCTAATGATCACAGCCCAGCCGCCCCCACCAGCCCCAGGGGCACTGGGCCTCCCACTGGCGTTGGCCCTGATGAAAGTGCTGACTGAGCCCTTCCCTCAGCACTGTTAACTCTGGTCCCTACTGACAGCCACTGTCCTCCACACCCCCGGTACCCCCCCAGGCCTTACCCTTTCTATGGCTTCTTTTTCCTGAGGCGTCACCTGGATGTAGTTCATCTGGGGGGACTCGTCCCCGATGGCACCCATCTCCCCCTCCAGGTCGCCCAGTTCCCCCAGCGGTTCGTTCAGCATCTGGATGAACTGCTCCTGGTGCTGGCTGATTTGCTGGGGAGGGGAGAGGAGAGGGGGTGGGCGAGGGGTAGGGGGTACGGGTGTCCTGGGAGAGGTTTGGGAGTGTCCCGAGGAGGTACCTGGAGCAGCTGGGGGTTCTCCTGGCCCAGCTGCTGGAGCAGGGCAGGCAGTAGGGCCGGGTTCTGCTGGATCACCTGCCGCATGTTCTGGAACTGGGGCTGTTCCCGCAAGAACTCCAGAGGGTTCTCCCCTGGGAGGGGGGTGAAGCCAGGTCAAGCCACACCCACAGGGGGTGGGGCCTGCCCCATCACACCCTCCCATTTCACAGCCCCACCCTGGGAAGCTGGGGTCTCCCCAAGCCCTGTCCCCCCTCAAGGGGCGGAGCTAAGCACAGCCCCACACCCTGTGGCCACCTCCACTACAGCCAGGCCACACCCATGAAGGGGTGGAGTCTGCCAAGCCCACCCCCCCGGAGGCAGGGCCAGACACAGCCACGCCCACAAAGGTGGCAGGGGTTGCCCAGGCCACACCCCCCACCGCAGGGAACTGGGTGGTGCTTCCCTGGGGGTGGGGCTTGTTATTAGACCATGCCCCTCCCCATGTGCTCATGGATGCTCCTCATCCAAGCCAAAACCCCGAGGGGAGGAGCCACCAGTCCAACATCCCTGCTTCAACTGGTCCCTCAAGCCCCACACCCCACACAAGCCCCCACATGGGGCGTGACCACTCATAGCTCCACCCAATTGGGGCGTGTCCCACCAAAAGCCCCACCCACACAAACCTTCAGATGTCGGCTGCTCCGGGGGACGACTCTCCTGCACAGGCGGACGCTCAGGCTCGGGGCTGCCAGGGATGCCCTGGGGGGCAGCAGGGGGACAAGGGGTCAGGGGGAGCCTGGAGCTGCCCCCCTCCCCCCAACCCCAGGGACCCCTCCCCCCAGCTCACCGTCAGCAGGTACTCCACGGCGCGGTGGGGGTTGTTGTAGCTGGCGCGCAGGGCGGCCACCACCCTCTCCCGCTCGTAGCCCATCGACATGATCTCCGTCAGCATCGTCTCGTACTCCGAGCCCGTCACTGCCGGCTCCACATCAGCACTGACTTCTGATCCCCCCCTCCCCGGGACCCCCACCAGCCACAAGACCCACGCATGACACCCCTCAATCACACCTCCCCACCCCCTCACCCCCCAATACCAAACCCTCCCCACCTCAGGGAACACCACGTGCCTGGAACCCCCACCCCTCTGGGGACTGACCACCCAACAGCTCAAGGATCCCACCACCCCTCATGTCCCCATCACCCCCCCTCCGCCAGGGACCCACCACCCCCCATCCTGTGCCCCCCAGCACCCACCGAGGGTGGAGGCGGCGTCGGCCGAGCGCCCCGCACTGCCTGGGGGGGGAACAGAGCTGTGGATTCAAGAGAGAGACGTGGCAGGTGGGGCCTTCCCGGGAGCTCCAGCACCGCAAGAACCTCCTTTACCCCCCCAACACTGACTCACACCCCCCCCCCCATTTTTGCTACTAACCCCCTGAAATCTCCTCTGGGCTGCCCCCCCCCACCCCCTCAAAACACTTTGTTTCCGCCTCTTTTGTCTCCCAGCCAACAGAATGAGACCCCCACCCTCCACCTCAGTTCTCCCACCTCAGGGCTCAGCCCCCCGCCTTACCCTGCCGCAGGCTCTGAGACGGTGAGTGGAGGGAGGTCTTGGGGTGGCGTCTCCTCACTGGGGGCAGCTGGGGGTGGGGGGACAGCGTCGGCAGCTGGGGGTGGCCCCGGTGCCGCCGGAGGCTCTGCAGTCCCGCCAGCACTGGCGTCGGGGGCCACGGTGCCCAGCGAAGACTTGGCCTGGGGGAGGGAGGCAGGTGAGCAGGTTTGGAAGGGGGTTTTAGGGGTGGGGGGAGATCTAGGGGTGTGTGGGGGGGTCCCACCTTGGTCACCATAACAACCACAAAGTTCTTCTCGTCGATGCGGTACTCGCGGATGGGGACATCGTCACTCAGGATCTTCCCAGCATAAATGAGCTTTTGCCCGGCCACAGGGAAGGCATCACTGCCCTTCTCAGCCTCAATCTTCTCCTTCAGCGCTCGCACCTGGGCAGGGGGAGCAGGGGCATCAGGGGCAGCCCCCAAATTGGGGTGGGGGAGTTGGAAGGGGGGGTGCGTCACAACAAAAACACAAGGTCCCACCAAAACCAATAGAGTTTCTTTTGATACAGCTTGATACAGGGGAGTCACCGTCCTGTTTGGCAGGGGGAGGCTGGGAGCAGGGTTTCTCTGAGCTGGGGGGGCAGGGGGGTGGCTTCAGCCACCCTGATTTCTAGCCCCACAAAAATAATTCCCCCTCCTCAATGCTGCCCCTCCCCCCACCCCCCACCCCCGGGGTGCAGAGGACCCAGGAATCCTGGGGGGGGGGGCAAGGGGCAGGCTCCAGGGCTGCAAAACAACAGCAATCGCTCCCCACTCCTGATAATGTGGTGGGTTCAGAGGCTTCCTTCAGGGGGAAGGGAGGGGATACTAAGCCCTGAAACGAGGGGGAGGGACACACACTGAGGCCCCCCGCCTTAAATAGAAATAAAGGGTACGGACCACACCACCACTCTCAAAAAGGAGGGGGGAGGGGGGACAGCCCGAGCCTCCCACTCCCAAAAAACAGGCGGACACACACACCAAGCTCCGCTCCCAAAAGGCGGGGGGGTACGACAACACACCGCTGTTCCCTTCGCACCGGAGATGGGCATAACGGCACCAGATGAAGGAGGGGGAGGGGACCTGAGGGGGGGGGGGGGGGGAAGGTGTCCGCCCCGGGGCCTGTAGCGGTTGTTGGTGGTGAGGGGGTGGGGGTGAGGCCCATCCCCAGCGTCCCTACTCTCACCGTTTCGTGCGGCTCCATCCGGATCTTGAAGGTTTGTTGCTGCAGCGTCTTCAGCGTCACGGTCACCGCCATGGCGGCGGCGGCGGCAACGGTAACGGCGACAGCGGCGGCGGCTCCTCCCGGCGGCCCCCACAACATGCAACTCACGCCGCCGCCATCTTAGGCGCCCCGCCACTTCCGCCACGTGACGCAGGGACGGAAGTGCCTCACTCCTCCCCACCCCCTTAAGCCACGTGACGCTGCCCTCCCCCCGGTGATGCAGCCCCCTCAGCACCCGCCCTATCACGTGACGACGGCGGCGGCGGGAATAGGCGTCACGTGACGCCACGCAAAATGGCGCCAGCCACTTGCGGGTGAAAAAGGCGGCGGGGGGGATAAGATGGCGCGGAAATAAACCGGGACGAAAGCGTTAATTTAATTAATAGAAACCGGATCGCTACACCCGTACAGTCGCGTGCGCCCGCGGAACATCACCCCCCCCCTCCACGAACCCCCTTGAAGGTACAAGGAGGGGAGAGGGTGAGGCTTGAGCCCAACCGCGCCCCCCCAAGAGGGACAGTTGGGCCCAAGCCTCCCCCCCGCCCCCTCCTGGTACCGACGCCGTGTCCCGGTGGGGTGGCAGCGGCCATAGAAAAGAGTCCAGGTCTCACAGAGACATTACGGTCTTCACCGACCCCCCCGCCTTTTGTTTTTTCCTTCCCCCCTCCCCTTATCTCCCCTCACAGCTCATCCCGGGGAGCCGCTTCTGCCTCCTCGGGTTCTTCATCCTCTTCCTCTTCTTCCTCTTCCCCTTCCTCTTCCCCTTCCTCCTCCTTACGCTGTTTTTCCTCTTCCTCCTGCTTTTTGCGTTGCTCTTCATCCTGCTGCTCCTTCATCTTCCTCTCAGCTTCCTGCAAGAGAGACCGGGGGGGGGAGGGGGCACAGCCCAGGGGTGAGTTAAACTCATATTTGGGGGGGTGGTGTCACAGGGGGTTGGGGGCAATAAAACCCATGTTTGGGGGAGTCACGGGTCAATAAAACCCACAATTGAGAGGGTCACAGGGGGTTTGTCACCATCATTGTCCCCTCCCCCCCTTACCTTGGTGGCCCCCCAGGTCTCATTCCCAATTTCCTCTGCTAACTTCTCATCATCCGTGATGAGGAAGTTGTCAAAAATGGTGCCGGATTTCACCTGTGGGATAAGAAGGGGGTGGGTTAGAAAAGGGGTCAGAGGACTTTTTTTGGGGGGGGGGAGCTATGTGCTGTGTGTGTTTTTGTCACCCCCCACCCACCTGCCAGAGGTCAAGGCCGATGACACCGAAGCTGTCGTAGGCGTAAAGGTGGGGGTCAGGGCTGTACTCAGGGTTGTCGATCTCGGGGTGCACCCATTTCCCCTTGTAATCAGGGTTGTCGATCTGCCGAGGCCGCCACTCGCCCTGGGAGAGGATGGGAACAACAAGGGGGGAGGGGGTCATAGCCCATTTCTGACCCCCAAATCCCCACACAGACCCCCCAAACACCTCACCTTGTACTCAGGGTTCTGGATAACGGGTGGCTCCCACTCCCCATCCATCTCCTCATCCCAGTCCTCCGGCTTCTTGGCATCAGGGTCAGGGATGTGCTCGGGCTTGTCCCAGTCCTGGGGGGAGAATGGGGGAGTGACAGGGGGCATCAGGACAGCCCCACAACCCTCCCCGAGCCTCAAATACTCCCTGGAGCCCCCCTCCAAACCTCAGGCTTGGTGTCCTCAGGGTCATCGATCTTGGCCCGCTCGTCCCAGTCGTCGGGTTTCCGCGCCTGGGGGTCCTTGATCTTGCGGGGGGGCAGCATGTCCCAGTCCTCCTCCAGGCTGCCGGACTCCACCCGCCCATTGTCGATCTTCACCTCGTAGGTGTTGTCCGGACGCACCACCAGCGTGTAGAGGTGGGTGAACTCATCATCCTGCAGGAGGGAAGGGGCTCAGCAGGGTTGGGGTACCCTCTCCCCCCAAACAGGGCAGCCCCCGCCTCTTCCACCCTCTCCCCCACCTTGCAGCGAATGTCCTTGTTGATGAGAACGTTCTTCCCTTTATAGTTGAAGATGACATGGACCTTCTTGGTGCCGGGGCCGCAGATATCAGGGCCTGGGGTGTGGGAGACAGACAGTGAGGGAGAGGGGTCCCACACGGTGTTGTGGGGGGTAGAGAAGGGATCGCAGAGACCCACCGAACATGATGTTGTACTCTGAGTCGCCATGCATGTCCTCCTGGTTCAGGCTGTCTGGGAAGAGCTTGACATAGCCACCGCCACAGTCGATGTTCTGCTCGTGCTTCACCGTGAACTGAACCACCAGCGTCTTGTCCCGGTTGCTGAAAGGCTCGAAGCGGGAGGAGATGGCGTAGAACCGGGCATCCTGGCTCGTCTGGATCCCTGCAGGGAGGAGCGTGTGGTGGTTTGAGGGGGATTCACAGCCCCGGGGTGTCCCCATCCAGCCCCGGGGGGTTCCCTCACCTTTGTCCTTCTCGGCGTCACCGTAGAACTTCCCGGCCGTCAGGACAAACCGGCCATAGTCAGACTTGTGTTTCGATTCCACCCACCGGCGGGTCCAGGCATCTGTGGGAAAGGAACAATCAGGACCTTGAGCCCTCTCCCCACAGCTGAGGAGGGGGTTCTGCTCTCCCACCTCCCCCCCAGGGCAGCTCCAAAGGCCCGTCATGCTCCAGGGCCGGGGGGGGGGGGGCGGGGGGGCCATTTCAATGTGAGCCCTAGAGGAAGCTCAGGTCTTGGGGTGACTCTTGCTGTAGGGCTACAGGAGGATTTGGCGTCTTGGGGAAGGACAAGTCCCCAGCATGAGCCAGCTCCTGTCTGGCTTCCCCCCATGGGGTACACCCCAAGCCTCAAATGTCACAGTCTGTGAGAGGCTCCCTCTCCGACAGCCCCCATCCACTGCTTCTCTGGCCCCTCAAGCTGGGGGGACCTCTGAGACCCCCATATCCTCCCAGGGCCTCAATCCCCAGCCCAGAGGGAAATTCTCCCCAGAACCCCCATCCAAGCAGGCCCTAAGCTCCCCTGCATCTTCCTCCTGATCCCTACATCTGGGGGACCCCTCCCATCTCTACCTGAAGGCTGACCCTCACCCCTTCAAAGCCCCTCCTCAGCCCAGACTTTTCATCCCTCACACGACCCTTGTCGTCTTCAGACTAGGTGAGGCCCTTCACCCCTGCCTTCTACTCCCAAAACCAATGCCCCCCCTGCCCTCAACCCCGGGGAAAGCCCCCAGGCTCCCCTGTACCCTCCCTCACCTCAGAGGGCTCCCTCCCCTCCCCACCTCTCAATCCACTTTACGTCTGGTGACCCTTCAGGTCCCCACAGCCCCCCCTCTCCCCTTCAGGGGACTCGCCCCCAAGACCCCCCCCCCCGTCACCTCGGGACCCCGCAGGCCGCGCCCCGGCCCCCCCTCACCTCCATCCCCGAACTCCTCCCTGAAGAACTGGGTGGGCCCGGCCGCCACCAGCGCCAGGAGAGCGCCGAGCAGGACGGGGAGGCTGAGGCGGCTCATGGCGGCGAGTCTCTCACAGCACAGCCCAGCACAACCCTCCACTCCCTCCCGCTCCGGCGGCGCCCGACACTGCGGAGGGGGGCGGCGGCGCCGCCGCTTTTTATAAGCCCACCGCCCCTCGGCCCGCCCTTGGCCCCGGCCTATTGGCCGGCGCCCGCGCGGGGCCCGCTCCCATTGGCCGCCCGCCCGCTGGCCGGCAGCGACGGCGCCCCCGAACGTTGGCGTCCCAGATGGCTGCTTCCCATTGGCTGAGCGCGGCGGCCAATGGGGAGCGACCACGCGTTCGGAGGGAGACGCCCCCCCCTCCCCTCCCGCGCGCGCCTGCCCGTCCTGCGTGGGTTGCGTCACCGCGGTCATGTGGGCATAGACACTCTTAAAGGGCCAGTCCTCCTTTTCCCCGCGGAACACGTGGGGAGCAGCGCCCGCCGTCCCATAATAGCACTTGGGAGAGGGTTGGGACCCGACATAGAACACGGGGCGGGGACACACATGACACAATGCCACAAGACGCAGAGGATGAGAAATCTTGCTCTTGTCCTAATATAGCGCTATGACGTAATATAGTCCAATGATATCATAGCATACGTGGGCCGAGGAGGGATCCGACCTGCCGCTGCACCGAGACGTGAAGCCAACTTAGCCCTTCATCACGTCACTCCGCAGCCTCCCGCCCTCCCGGGAAACTCCCGCCACTCTCAAGATGGCGCCGCTCAGCGGTCAAGATGGCGCCCACCACGCTCAAGATGGCGTCGCCCATCCCTCGCCATACCCCTCCCCTTCCGGTGCCGGCCGGGAGCTCTTTCGACAGCCGCGATGTCGCCTAGCGTGGCCGAGCAGCTGCTCCAGCGGCTGGAGCGGGCGGCGGCGGGACCCAACGGGGGGCTCTGCAGCCTGGAGGCGGCCGCCGAGCTCGGCCTCGACCATCAGACGCTCGTCGGGGCCGTCAAGAGCCTGCAGGCGCTGGGGGAGGTGGGAGCGGCAGGGCCGGACCCGGCGGTGTCCCCGGTGCTGATCCCGGTATACCCCCGTTCCCCCGGTGCTGATCTCGGTGTTTCCCCCACAGGTGATCGAGGCGGAGGCGCGGTCGGCGACGCGGTGGGAGCTGAGCCCCGAGGGGGCAGAGGTGCTGCGGGACGGCAGCCCCGAGGTGCGGCTCTTCCGCAGCCTCCCGGCCGAGGGGCTGCCCCAGAGCGACGCCATGGTGAGCATCGGGGGGGGGGACGGACACGGGACACCGGGGAGGGGACACACACACCGGGTCGCTGAGGGCCACCCTGTCCCCCGCAGAAGCTGCCCGGCGGCTCAGTGGGCTTCAACAAGGCCATGGCCAACAAGTGGCTCCGCCTGGAGAAGGGGGCACCCGGCGGTCCCCGCGTCTTCCGCGCCGTGAGTGACCCCCGGGGGGGGGGGGGGCACACGACACGGGGAGGGGGTCCGCTGGAGCCGGGAGGGTCCTGAAGAAGACGGATGGGGGTTGCCTAGAGCCGGCAGGGGGGTGAACGAGGGGATCTCCCCAAACCCGAGGGTGTCCTGGGGGAGTTCCCTAGAGTTGGGGGGGTCCCAAGGACAGACAGGGGTCACCCAGAGGGGACCGAGGGACTCCCCCAGAACGGGGAGGCTCGTGGGGGGGATGGATGGGGGTCGCCTTGCACCAGGCAGGGGACCAAGGGGGTCCCCCAGAACCGCGGGTCCCTGGGGTGGGGGTCACCTCGAGCTGAGGGGAATGGGGAGGGTGTCTCTGGAACTGGGGAGGGGCTGGGGGGGGGGCCTGCAGTTGGGGGGGACAGAGGGAATCCCCTGCAGCCCTGAGGGTCTTGGGGGGATTCTCCGGAACCCAGAGTGAGTGGCGGGGGGAGGTGGAGGATGTCCACCCGAGTCCCAGCCCCTCCAAGTTCCCTGGGGGGATCTGTCCCCCCTGTGATGTGCCCCCCTGGTCCCCGCAGGTGTCGGAGGTGCAGGACGGGGTGCAGGAGAGCCTGCGGCGGGTGCAGCAGGGGGAGGCTGAGGGGCTGCCCGAGCGCGACCGCACTGAGCTCAAGAGGAGGAAGCTGCTGCTGGAAGTGTGAGCTGGGAGGAGGTGGGGGGCATGGCTTGGGGGAGGGGGTGGGGGGGTCGAGGGGACCCCCCGGGTGGCCCCCCCCCCCC
>JAOQGH010000088.1:0-28994 GCA_025769975.1 Gallinago jamesoni | reverse complement strand
TCAGACTTCTTCTCCAGACCCCTCCCCAGCTCCGTTGCCCTTCTCTGGACCCGCTCCAGCCCCTCAAGGTCTTTTTTTGTGGTGAGGGGCCCAAAACTGGACCCAGCCCTCGAAGTGGGGCCTCCCCAGTGCTTGGTACAGGGGGATGATCACCTCCCTAGTCCTACTCACCACACATTTCAATGATGTATTTGGCATTTCTATTACAGTTTAGTGAAAATCATTCTGTTTTGTACCTGAGATGCTTTCTTTTTTTTTTTTCTTTTTAATAGACTGGACCGGCAACTGCAAGACATAGTATATAAATTAGTTGTAAATTTGGAAGAAAGTAAGTTCTTTATTTTATTACCATCTAGAGATTGAAAAGACTGAATGGAAAACAGTAATCCAAAGCCCTATTTTTACCTGCACTCTTTAAAATAGTTTTGTAGCATTTGGTTGTAAATCTTAATGAATTAGCTGTGACAACTGGCTTTTTTTGGCTGCTAAATGTCATTCTTAATAGTGGTATGTACCCTGTCTCATGAAACACAGGTATCATGGTGTCCAGATAATACTTTGTAGTCCTCATGCAGAAAATATCATTCCCTCTAAGTTCATTTTGTGCAGTTGAAAAAAGGTTAAGAATGATTCTCTCCAATACTTTTTTTTTTCCTAATTTTAGATGTGTTCATTGTGTGGTGTCATTTATGTTGAACTTTGGGAGCCAGTGAATCTGTAAGGTCCACCTGTGTAGACTGAGTGAAATATACATATCCAATGGGTATATATATGGACTATAGATGGTATAAAAATAGAGCCATGGCAGCCTATGGATTGTATAAAAATAGGCATGACAGCTAGAAGGATACTAGTTCTTGCAGCTGTTTCAGTGTAATTTATGACCAGTTTCTCTAATTCCTTCTCAGTTTTTACTAACAAACTCTCAATCTGGGTATCTTAAATGTCTCAACCTCTTATGGAATACTAGTGATGGGGAAGGTCTGTAGGAACTTTGAAAGTTTTTACTACTCTGACTAATAGAAACTGTATGGATAGTTTCTCAGCGTCTGAAATAATGTATTGCGGTTTTTTTCAGGAGAGAAAAAACAAATGCATGACTTCTACAAAGAAAGAGGATTAGAAGTGCCCAAACCAGGTGAGCTGTAATCACTTTAGGAAATCACTTTATTTACTTATTTAGTAATCACTGTTAAGGAAATATTTACTACACCATTTATTATTAAGGGCTTTCCTTGAAATACAAGCTCACAACTGAAGAAGATATGTGGCATTGGAAATGTGGGACTCTTAATTATCTGATTATTGTAACTTGTCACAGTTCTCAGATTAGAAAAATATATGGAACTGGTACCACTTAAATCCAGATCATGGTAGGATTTTTAAAACAAATTATATTTTGCCTACAACCAGAAAATATCTATAAAATATGTGTTAATTTTATTTTGTGGCCCTTAATAAGTAAACATGTTACAAGATAGTAAAAATAAGATCAGAGTCTGACAGATGAGGGACTATTCTAATTATTTTTTGTCTTACTATCTAATAAACAGCTCTTTGGAGAGGTGCCATGCTGAAAGCTAATAAAATGCTGGTTCAGATACGCAGCATGAAATGTGTAAAGAGGTGATTTAGTCATAAAAAAACAGGGTGAATTGCATGGGCTCTTTTTCCTTATGAGTCCATCTGTTTTTCTTGGTGCATGTTAGTGTCTTGGGCTGCTTTTATTTCAAATTGTGTTTGCATTTTGGCTATTTGAATATTTCAGCTGTCCCACAGCCAGTTCCAGTGAGCAGAGGAAGACCTCGAAAAGTTCTGGGCTCTGTGTTCCGGATCCCACCAGAACTTGACATCTCCCTACTTCTGGAGTTCATTGGGTGAGTTATGGGCAAATGTAAGAGCAAGTGGCTGACGCAAGGGTACTGTTTGTGTGTGTTGGACCATTACTGGCTTTTAGTTGTCATCAGATGTGCATTTTCTCACTTTAACTTATAATGCAATAATGACAGTCAATTATACATAGCTAGGTGAGGCAGATAGTATGTTTAAGGTGTCTTGCTATGAAAACAGCTTCCTAAAAGTGGTTTTAAAACTCGCTCATTTTTACTTTTAACAAAGTAGTGTAGTCTCAGTGAACTGAAAATACCTGTCTCTTACGCTTCCTAATCTCTGTAGGTGGCAGTACAATTAATGCTGACTCTGTCAGGACTTGCTCATCTGACTTGGGGACTGCAACTGCAACCTGGGCATCAAGAGCAGTGTTCCTGTAAATGTTATAGGTGGGGGTAATAAGGTGGTCTACTATTAACTTTACCTGACTGTTTCCCAGACTTTAATGAATTACGTTGAAGCTTTTGAATCAGGAGTCATCTTTTAGCCATGGATTGTGAGAGAGAAATCCAGCCCAAACGCTTGAGTTGTTTTCAGGAATACAGGAAGGAGAAATTGCATTGCTTTGGCCATGTGCAGATTAATAGGTTAATGATCGAGAGAAGGTCATTGAGAAAGGCTTGAAAGCTGTCACTGCTCTGATAGCATCACACAGTGCAGAACCTCAACTGGGGGGGAAGCAGCTTGGCTTTTGCAACTCTTACCCCTCTACCCAGCTTGTGCCTGCTTTTGGCCTGGCTTTGCCTGAACACAGCATTCAAAGAACTCTAATATGTAATTACAGCGAACTTTACACAAATGGTGTGAAGCCAAGCCATCACAAATTGGGAAATTCTAGCAGCAAGGCATACCACCTTGATTCAGTCTCATTCTTTGTAGGCATCATGTCCTGATCTTTTCATACGTTATGTCCAGCATTTCCACTGTGCTTTACTTTATTCAAAATATAGAACAAATTTCCTTCGTGGATAAATTTTGGCTGGGCAGGTGGTGCCATGTGGGCTTTTGGTTTGTTGGCCATCACATCGCTACTTTTATTTCTTTAAATGGATGAGAAGTGAGATTGCAGGAAGAAAAAAAGGTCTTTGAGCTAAGCCTCTAGGAAGCAATCCCTGACTGTTCTATAGAGTGTCCTTGCGAATCCACATACCTGACTTAATATCAATGTTCA
Organism: Gallinago jamesoni; assembly: GCA_025769975.1. Taxonomy (NCBI): domain Eukaryota; kingdom Metazoa; phylum Chordata; class Aves; order Charadriiformes; family Scolopacidae; genus Gallinago; species Gallinago jamesoni. The sequence continues at coordinate 25,933 of JAOQGH010000088.1, read as the reverse complement.
TTTTTCTGTATGCCTGACTTGCAGAAGTGCTGAATGCTGACAAGCACAGCTGAAAGCAGTAGGAGTCATGACTAAAACATTAGTATCAAGTGTTCTGCAGACAAAGCCAACTTTGGGTGTCCCAAATTGGGCACTTACAGTTCTTGGTTACCTTTCAACAAAGTCTGTCTCAAGTTCCTCTTTTTAAACAAAGTATTATGCTGCCGTTCTGCTGAGGAGAATGGTATAGAAATACATTCATGTGTTGAAGAAATGAGACCAAGGTAATTAGTGCTTTTGCATAAAGAGCAGGTTTGTCATAAGTAAAGCCAAGAGCCACATGTTGAACAGGAGGGGAAAGCAAAGACATTACATAGCTGCTCAGCCTGTGGCCATTGTGTATTGTGCACTCAAAACTTAATTTAAATGTAGTTTTTAATTGTAGTTATAAAGAATTTTTTTCCCTTTAACGAGTGTGGTAGAAAATACATGATGTAATTAGTACAGGGCCCCCAGTGACCTGATGCTCAGGCATGCTTTTTACCTCATTGAGTAAAATGTGATTAAATGGATAAATACAGACATAAGATAAAATGCTTTGACTAAAAACTAGGTAGAAAAAGACTAAATCTAATGCTATTCACCTTACATTTCTGTTGTGTTAGGGATGTATATGCTGTTACTTTATTGCCTTGGCTGGACTATGGCTGTGACTATGGTTAGCACTAGACATGAGTTTGAAGGACCTGTGATGGGTAGTGGTACTGGCCACTGCTGTGGTGGCCCAGCAGGTGGCAGAGGGAGCATACAGAGTGAAGGGGCATAGGAACATGCTTTTGTACCAACAGCCCCCCATCTTCCTCGATGATAATTTCACTGTAAAATGACTTTTAAAACACTAATTAGAGATTTTAGTTCAAAGGATATGCCTTTCAGACTGAAACTCTTGGTGACTTTATAGGAACGCTTCCTTAGATTTTCCTGGTTGCAGGATTAGATACGGTTTGAATTCATTGTCGTGAAGGTACTTTGGTTTAGACCTCCACTCAGAAAATCTCCTGGTTACTTCCACCCCCCTTCTGGAGATTCTCAGCAAGTACATTTTTCTTTTTTCAGAGCAAAGGGAAGTTGTTAGGCAACTTAGACCTCAAAACTAGTAAAAATGTATCTGGTTGTCTGTGAAACAAGGTGACTTTTGAATCTATATTGTATTTGTTTTTCTGGTAGTTGTATTTCAAGCTTCCATTCCAGTGTTGGCAGCAAAACAGGTAATACTGTGCAAATGCCATCTATACTATGTGAAACTGTCCACTGTTTTTGTTAGTGTATATGGAGGGAGGCACAGAATGTTTCTAATTAAAAAAACGTAGTGCTTTAATAACATCTACTTTGCAATTTATTTTAGTGACTTGTAAATCTTTGATCATCTTTTATACTTTATATGTTTTAGGGTTTTCCTCTTCAAAAGTCAAAAATCAAAGAGCTTATCTTGGTAATAAGAGTTTAAGAAAGCTCTTTTAGATAAAGAAAACCTGGAATACATTGGACTAGCCAGCAGAAATTGTTACTTTGAAAGTTTGACTGTCTCTATTGTGTTGTTAGAGTTATTATCTAATAACTTATTATCTAATTATCTAATTGGCTGTGGAACTGCATCAAAGAAGATGATAGCTGTAGTGGAAAAGCTTTTCTATGCTTGTTAGTAACTTTAAATTTCATTTCAGTGGCAGAATTTGATGATAGTTTTACTTAAGTCTGATAGCTGGTATACAGAGGTGGAGGTACTCGGTTACGGTAACTTGAAGTGCTGTGCTAATGTGTGCTCTGTAGAAGCATTACAAATACATGTTTGCTATGTCAGAAGAAGTATAGCCAATTTATAGCGATGTTTGATTTTTGTCCTCTCCAGTGCCATGAAATACTGCTTTTTTTTTCTTTCCTCTTGTACATACATACCTTGCTAATGCAATGCAAGAATAGTAAAATGTCATGAATTGGGCTTACTTCATTGAGAAATGTATACATTGCACTATAAGATGGAGATGTAGAGTACAGATGATCAATAGTACACCAAGTGCTCAGACGTTAATGAAACTCTGTTGAAGCCAGCTGGGATTTTTGTCATTTGCCACCTTTGTGTGTATTTCACCTTCCAGAGAAACACCTGCTGCTTTCCTGAGGTCCTAGATAGCTTTAGCATTAATTCTGTCTTATAAATAGTCTGGAAGGCAAACAACTGGCCCAGAAAGCCTCTTTGGTGTCTGGGCATGTTCTGTCAGCAACTTCTTAGGTACTGTCTGTTAAAGTTCCAAATATCAAGGATGATGAAGTATGGACGTTTAAGCAGCATTAATGTTACAACCTACTCCTATGAAAATAAATGTTATGTATAAAAATGGCTTTAGGTTGTGATTTTTTTTCTGTTTCATGAAGGCAAACCTTAAAGTCATAAATAACTGAATTCCCAAGAAAAATGGAATACCAAATAAAGGGTAGGAGAGAAAGATATAAAAATTCAGTATGATATTATTTTATGTATTAGAGTTTAATGAAAGGAGGAGCCTGATTTGAAAAATAAACTTGATACACCAGACCACTAAATTAGTAAGTCACTGTTATAACAAAGAGCTTTAGGGTGTTGATAACTGTTAACCTTAGCAATATTGACTGTGTTTACTCTTCTCTTGTTTTTCAGAGCTAACGAAGGCACAGGGAATTTTAAGGTGCAGATGTGATTTTAATTTTTTCTCTTATGATTGACTTCAGAAATATGTATAACCTGAATGTATTTAATTTAGTTTGTTTCTCTTACACTGAGCGCAGCCTGAATTTTCATCAGCCATAGTAATAACCAACCTTGGATTACAGTTGCTTTCAAACCTACTATTGCATAGCACCACACAATAGTAAGAGTGCTTCTGAGGCTCCGTAATTAATTGTGTGGGAGAATGGGAATGATACAGATGAAATTTCACCTAAGTGATTCTAGCTTGTTATTCTTGCATCTCTCCAAAAGGTGCACTTCTATGGCTTTCACTGGAATCCTGAACAAAGGTGTAGACATTGTCTAAATAAAATACTGGGTTTTGAATAAGATTATTTAATTGTAGTGGAAAGCTTGCATAGGTTATTCAGAAGAAACACAGCCTGAGGTATATCAATAGCATAATAAATTACTATGTGCTTAGGCAAAGCCAAAAAAAAACCCCACAAATTGTCTGATGGCACAATACACTTCCTTAGCCAGCAGAAAGTTTATTCTTTTTTTTCTACCCCTTCACTAACAACGTCTGCTGTCTGAATGGTGGCTGTTCTGCTAAACAAGAAATAGCATTCCCCATCCTTGCTAAAGAACATGGCTCTTCTTCCAATCCAGGTCTTCTTACTGCTTCGGTACAAATTCATAGAGGAACTGTGCGTTGTTTGCTTCCTTCATGATTTCATATGCTGTAATTAGAGATGCGCAGAGCATGTCATTCCACTATTCTGGTGAAATATTTAGAAAACAAGGCTCTTCAAGGGCAAGAAGGAGATATAATATAAAATTACTTGGTATATGTTGCATTTAATTTTTCATTGTATTGGAAATGTAGGACTCAAAAGATGGAATGGCACACAGAATGTGAAAGACAGTTCACATTAGCAGGATACAGTTAGCAGGAAAGTTTTGGTGTTGAAGAATTTGAGAAAAAAGCATGTTAGTAACTTAAATGTGAATTGTCCTGATTGTGCCATTTTACTAATTTCCTTCATGCTTTTGGCTGAGATGATTTCTAATCAATATGTTTTTAGGCACAAATCTAAAATGCTTCATTTGATTGCAGTTATTCATGCTGTTTAAATAGTAATTACATTTGTTATGGCAGAACCTAGGAGGCAATTTGAAAACTTCCAATACAGAAATAAGAGTTTTCACAAAAAGTTGAAATGTGAATATAGTTTCCTGAACCAAAATTAATGTGTAGAAAGGGAGCAGTGTCTGAAAATGTCGATTTTCATAATCTATTACACCCTCACACCTACCCAGCATTTCAGGAAAGGGAATTTTCTGTAAGTGAGGTTTTTGTTGGTGGTTTTTTTCCTTTTAAGCCATAAATATTCCTGCTCACTTTAACTGTAGTGTTTTGAGGATGTTGAAGGTGAAAGGCTGCCCACCACTACTCACAGTGAATAGCTCTGTGCTGCAAATAATCCTACTATCTATAGACTAAAGTGCCACTCAGCTTACGTGCATATTTAGACTTCATCATCTATTGAGTTTAAGAAATACCACATCTTTTAACCGGTGTTTTTCTACAATATTTTCAAAATCCTTGTCGTGTGTTTCATTTCACTCTTCTTCCTTTCTATCCTTATTTTCTTCACTACACTTCATATCTTCACACTTCTGTTTCATGACCAAGAGGTTTACTCGTCAACTTCCAAATCTCCTTTCATACCCACTTCTCACAAAAAATATCCTGATCCAATTTTGCCATTGCTCTGTGCTCAGTTACGTGTTTCTCTTACTTTTCTTTCTTATTTTACTAGAAGTTGAACTTCATCTACAAGGGGGTTTTAACCTTTTTTTCTTTCTTTTTTTTTTTTTTTTTTCAAGTGGGGATGGCAGGGAGAGTACAGCTTACAAGGTCTGTGGCCATAAGCTGTGATTTACACATTCAGCAAGCATAAATCGAGCATCATCAAGCTTGTGGCAGCATGGTTCCTTAGATCAGGTCTGACTGGCATTTCTAGCTATTGTACATGAATAAATCAAACTATTGTTCCAAAACTACAGTTATCATGGATACATATTTAAATTCATGATTGAATTCAAGGGTAGTCCATGACCCTCTTACCCTTCTTTCAAATTAAAAGAATATGATGAACCTGTGCAGTAAATCACAGCTGTTCAGAAGTCAAAATAAAAATCCAGTTAATTGATACAAAAGGTAATCCATTTATCACACTGAATACAGTCATCTGCTCTGCCTCTGTGCCTCTTGGCTTAGCTGCCCCTGTCACCAGTCAGCTGTTTCAACTTTTATCCGTAGAAGAGAAATCCATTAAAATTTTTGAAGCTGGCCTAACAGATGTCGTTGCAGTCCTTGCTCTGAAAGTACTTAGAAATGATATAAAAAAGCTTTCAGACCAGTCTTGCCCTTGTGTTCTACATAGTGATATAATACAATTGGTTCTGGAATTTCATGAACTGTTAAGTTGGTTGCAGCCTAAGCCATAATATAGAAATACTTCTAGAAGTATTAGAAATATAGAAAATATTAGAAATATAGAAATATAGAAAATAATATAGAAGTATAGAAATACTTCTAGAAAGTACTTAAGCTCCATGCTTTATAAAGTGCAGCATGGTTTAATTATCTGAATCATGTTTGGTACACAAGCCTGGTTTGGGGGAAATGAGGAAACTGTAGGAAATAGTTCATGTGTTTCTGATGAGGGGAGAAGTTCTTCAGATACTGCGTAAGACTAATTTCTGTGTGGAATTAATAGCAAATATCATTCTCCAGTACATCAAAAGTGAAATAGGATTGAAGTCAGTAGTTAGTCATTTTAAAATGTTGTTTTAACCAGCAGCAAGTTTGAACCTGGAGTCTTACACAAATATAGTCCTTTCCCTATGAGGTAATCTGGAAGTAGATTACAAAAGGGTCCAAAAATTTAAGCTGTGTCTCACTGTTATTGGGCTTCCACTTGGGTTTGGGGTTTATGAGGGATAACGGCTGGAAATGTACATTGTCTTAAAATCTCATATTTATTCTTTGCAGCCTTTGGAAAAGAAGTTCGTGCGTGTTTCAGGGGAGGCAACAATTGGCCATGTGGAGAAATTCCTCAGAAGAAAAATGGATCTGGACCCTACTTGTCAGGTATTTCACTTGTAGTGGCACTTAAAAATTCACTGTCATCAATGTGATGCCTGTGCTTCAGACAGAACATTTCCATTGTTCATTAGAGTCTAGAAGTAATACTAGGGTTTTTTTAATGTAGTAAGGATTACAAAATGAAACAGTAGAAATAGTGTGATCTGCAAGGAACAACTCATTTGCAACATGTTTAAATTTTCACTATAATCCTTTATTGTTTGTATAGAGATTCTCAAGTTCCGTGTAAGATTTCAGCAGATGAAATTCACTGCTGTTTCAAGGATAAAACTGAGTATATAGACAGGAAACTGTGTGATTGTGGGAGGATGTGAAGGCAGAGACAGGTAGGAGCTGAGTAACAGTAAAACTGAATGTTGAAGAAGCAAACAAGGGCAAAGAAAGAAAGGTACTGTGGATGCATGCGTGGAAATGAAAAGTGTGAATGCAAACATAGGCATGTGCTTCCAAAGAAGAATTCAAAGGAGCAGAATACAGTGCAGAAAAACTTAACTTTGTGTTTCTCGGCCATTTTGATAGGAATTACATGTCAAAACTGTTTCTCAGTTCTTGAGTATATTTCAGCAGCCATCCAGTTGAGAAGGCACAGGAGTTCTGTAATGTGTAAATGATTCTTAAAGCTGTCAATTATTGGTCAAAGAAGCCAATACTGATGCAAATAGGCAAATGGTGGAAGTTAAGTGCTGGCTCTGGGTTTAAGGTTGAGTTTTCATACAGCAGTAACTGTCTGAGACAATACAGCATGACTGTGTGCCTCAGCAATGACTATTCACACTGCTTACCTTTTCAGTGGTGGCAAAGCAAATCAGTTATAAATTATTCAGCATCCTGAGGAAGTAATGTATTTTCGTTTGATGGCTTCCTCTCGGTGAGAGTCTCTAGCTTTCAGGTGATGGTGGCTTGATATTCTAAACAAATACAAGTATCCTCAAAACAAGACTAGAGAAACTTCCTGCATTAATTGAGTTACTGTTTATTTGAGAGGAAGGAAATGTTTGGGTTTTCTTAAGTACTACATCAGAATCTCAATTTTCAGAAACACTGAGCATCTGTAATGGAAGCTGCAGCAGCTCATCTTTCAAAACCAAACTAGGCCTGTGGGTTGGATGGCTTTCAGATTTTGCAATCTTGCGATTGTCATTAGAGATAACATAATAATAGAGAGAACTTGAAAATTTTTGCCCCATTAATTACTTTCTGCTTGGAATTCCCAGGTGGAATATGATCCACTGTTAGTGGGTAAATGTTACTGTGTCTCAAAAGCTGGTGGTAATTTCATAGACTTCCTGTCTCGAGATGTTTCTCAAGGCTGACCGGGGCACTTTTATCTACGCTAGTATCCAGTTTGCCGTTCTGGAGTCAGGCACAATCATTGACTAGTTCTAATCTCTTGGTCTCTTGTGTGCAAGCCCTGCCTGTCTGGAGGAAATGTTAAATCTGCTTTCCTCTACAGTCGGATACTTTGGCTGTTTTTCCCCCCCACACACTCTTAACTGATCTGCTCCCCCCTTTTTTTCCTTCAGTGAGTATTCTTTTGGTCTCTAGAAACCTGTAGTCAATTTTCATGCTATGAATCATGACTGATTTCTTGAAAATATTCAGATTTATTTTTAAAAGATTAGAGAATTGGGTAAATGAAGCAGGAGTTATTTTCCCTGTCCTGGTTGATAATTTGTCATATGGGGACTTCAGATTAAAGGAATGTGTGTACTGAGCTGTCACCTTCTCATTGTAGGTGCTGAACTGAAGTTGATGGTTAGTTGGTAAACATGCAGAAAGTGAAAGAGGTGTCATATATGTCATTGAAGAATAATAAGCCTAATGAATCATGTCTTACTCCATCTTCCCAGGATGACTAATAAAACAGAAGCTGTAAAACAAAATTAGGGACAACCTGAATATAAATTAGCACATGCAGAAGAATTTAGGGAAATAGGCTGTAAACCATACGTGCTTGGCTGCTTTTTCAGTTTGCTGTGGAAATTTGGAAGGGAGTTGAGGACTTCAGTGGTTCATCATTTCCTGCAGGCTTCTCCAAAGTATGTTAAAAAAGAAATAGGTATTAACTTAGGACAACCACCTTTTCTTTTAAATATTACTTCTTCAGTATTGATTTCTAACTGTCTCCAGTTCTTCATTATCTAAAATAATCCATTTTTATATAAAATGTCATGAGTTAGATTTCCTTGGGAAGCTAGGGAATTTCTTTCAGAAATTAACGTTTCAGGCACTATTGAGCTAAAATGCAGTGCATTCACGACAGCTTTTTCCACATTTATCTACAGAAACCTTACTGCCACAGTGTTTAGTTGTGCCTTACCTGGGTCTTGAAAAGATTTGCTTTTAAGGAGGGCATGTTCTCCTTAGTATATTGATTGCATTCTTGGTTTCATTGTTGAAACTTCTAGTATGGACAGCAGGTAGGGTTATTTTGTGACTGCAGTGAGTTCCTACTGAATATAAGCTTGGTTTGATGGTCTGCAAAAGTATTTGAGAATGTTTTATTTGTTCCCTGTAACAACTGACTCAGTGGCCAAGTGATAGAAAGTACGGTACCCGTTCTCCTGAACTACTGCCTGTACTTGGACCTCTTTGACTTAATCTGTTCATATATAATATTAGCCAATGTTTTCCCTTCTTCATTAACCTGCACAAGTGGGTTGGATTGAGGTTAATGAAAATGTGAAATAAGCCATCTGACTTCTGTGACAGTATATACAAAAGTCTAAAAAGCAGTTTTGAAGCTGCTGCCTTTTTTTCTTTTTTCCTAATCTCAGGCTTCAAATTATTTTCATGCTACTGTATTTGAGTTTATGAAATTTGAATCATAATAAATTTGCAGTTTATCTAAAAGGTTAAGACTTTATTTATTTTTATCTACCACTTCAGCTGACAAGCTGTACTTTACTCTTTCTGGTGTTTTGTTTTGATCTTTATGCATTGGACAATGATTAATTTTCTATATGTGCTTATATATAATTTTTTTAATTACAAGGTCACATCTGACTGTTCTTGCTGGAATTTGTTGGGGAGGGGTATGAAAATACATTTTGACCAAATGGAAATGCATAATAGATAAGTAGTTAAAGTTTAATTTGAGCTAAACACAGGCTATGGTGTTTGGAATCCATGAGATATTTGGCTTTGTTATCTGATGCGCATCTGTATAGTTTGTGTTGTACTGAAGGGTGGGGAGAGAATGAGTTCTCTTTGAGGTGTTAATTCCTTTCAAGTCATCCTGCTGCATCCTTATCCCTTGCCATTCATTCTGTAAGGATAGGAGAGAGACTGCTGAACAACTTGCAACTCAGCTGGTCTGAATGCATTAATGTAGCTTACGGAATAGAAATGTTCCATAGTTAGATGCACATTCCTGAAAGCGTATGTATAAACTGCAGCCTGGGGAAAGATTGGAAGAAAGTCTGTGCTCAGTGTAGTACATCAAGAAGAGTGTGACCAGCCGGTCAAGGGAGGTTGTCCTCCCCCTCTGCTCTGCCCTGGTGAGGCCCCATCTGGAGTACTGTGTCCAGTTCTGACCCCCCCCAGCTTAAGAAGGACAAGGAGCTGCTGGAGAGGGAGCAGCAGAGGGGTACAAAGATGATGAGGGGCCTGGAAGATCTCTCCTACGATGAAAGGCTGAAGGACTTGAGCCTTTTTACTCTGGAGAAGAGAAGACTGAGGGGGGATCTGACCAACACCTATAAATACTTCAAGGGTGGGTGTCAAGAGAATGGGGCCAAGCTTTTTTTCAGTGGTTCCCAGTGACAGGACAAGAGGGAATGAGCACAAACTTGAACCTAAGAAGTTCCATCTCAACATGAAGAGGAACTTCTTTGCTGTGAGGGTGGCAGAGCCCTGGAAGAGGCTGCCCAGGGAGGGTGTGGAGTCTTTGGAGACATTCAAACCCCACCTGGACACCTTCCTGTGCAACCTGCTCTGGGTGGTCCTGCTTTGGCAGGGCATTGGTCTAGATGATCTCCAGAGGTCCCTTTCAACCTCATATCATTCTGTGACTCTGTCTCTTTGTGCCAGTCTTAGATCCTGGAATAGAAATATCTGGTACCTTTGAAAAGTAAATAGCAACTAGTGGAAACTAGAGGAAACAGAAAGCTTTGCCAGCTTTTTGAATAACTATCCCGAATACTCATGTCAGTCTCTGAAACTTTGTGTTTTCCTGGTCCTTCCCTGGATAATATGGGTTGGCATAGAAACTATCGTTTGATTTTTACTGCTTTCTGGGCCCGATTCACCCTTGGGATGAATCTTTTGTGGGATGACCCTTACATGAAAGTTTTCCATTTTTATGACTCTCTTATTTGGTGAGTATCAATTTATAGTTGTCAGTTATTGTGGCTTTTAGAGAAATAGCTCTAATAGGAAACATGCCACCTAAAGAAAATAAATGTCATAATGGAAAGACTTCTTTAATAAGAATTTTAACAGAATTGACTGAGTATTCAGCAGCTGCACCTTCAAGTTTCCTTTCAAGGTCAAATTTATATGTTCTGCTGGCTCACTCGCTATCAGTACTAGTTGGCTTCAATTTTACTAGTCAGTTGAAATTGTAGTAAATTCATAAGACTTGTGTGCCTCTTTTGTAATGGAAGATGTAAATTCCTGTATGGTGCAAGGATTCCTCTGAGACACATTTTGCAACTAATTTTTCATACTAAACTGGGATTTTTTTTCATTGTGTCCTTTATTCTCTTGCCCTTTTGGAATGAATCCTGGCATAATAATTAGCAGGCAGAAATTCAGGCTTTGGTACTGGCATGAGGAGATTAGGCGTTTGGTATTCAGAACACTCTGAAATGGTAAATGTGAAAAACTCTTCTCAATTTATTAGAAGAGACTGTGTCTCTAATGACTACTATTTGAAACTGGAACAGCAGGGTTGATAGTGGGATATTTTCAAACAAGCATTCTGATTTTGTTTTGAAAGGTTGTCAGCAGTTACCGCTGTGTCTGCATCTTATATTGGGCAAATAGATTTTCTGTTTCTGTAGAATATATAAAATGTGTGTATATCTGTTTCAGTGGAAGCAGGATTGTTTTCAGTGCCTTAAGGTATAAAAATTATAACAGTAAGCTTATAAAGCAAAAGTAATTAAACTCATATATCACTGAAAAGCAAAGCAGACGTGTCTGTCTTTCCGCAGTACTAATTGTAGAGGTTATAATGCATGGGAAACAGCAGAAATAAGTAACCAGCTTTCAAAAAGAAAAAGAAATCTGCTTATTTCAAGCTCTGTGTTAAATACATCAAATATTGATGTTAAATATATACACTTGTGTATCTAATCAACATTTAATGTTATGTCCAGATTAGGTTTTACTTGCTGGTTTCCTCCTAGAAGCTAAAACCAGAGGTAATACTGAACAGTTCATATTTTCTGCACATTAAGATTCAACTTCATATGAATGGAGCATTCTACATTGTTCTCATACTGTACAGATGGTGAAGTAAATTAGCCCATTTTGAGCCTCTAAGGAGTAGCATTCCTGTGTTCCTGATTCCTAGAACAACGTGATTTGCCAGCACAAGGCATAAATCTTCTAGATCTTTTCATGGAGAAGGAGAGAGCTAGGGGGTCAGCACACAGAAGAGCATAAATCCAGGGAGGTTGAACAGCGGAAGCACAGAGTGCATCCTCTCGTGGAAAGTGGCTGTGTAAGAGAATACGTAATGATATTGCAGTATGTTCCCTGACTACTGCAGTGGCAGAAATTAGACATTTTCCTTGCAGAATGCTGTGGGACAGCTCATTGTCAATGGTCTTATCTTTAATTTTGAAGTTCCGCCATTGTGATTCACAGACTAGAGCCTCTCATTTCCATATCTAGAATTTGCTTGTAAAGCAGCTGTAACCAGGCTGCAGTTGAGAGAGACACAGGGCTGTGTTAGCCACTCTAATTTGGAGCGTTAGAGACTGGATTTACACTATGCACATTAAATTCATTGTAACTTTATAAAGAAGCTTATTTTTCGTAATAATCAGGGCAGGAATTTCAGAATACCTCATGATTTCTATTTTTTCCCCAAAATTACTGTTTTCATGAGCAGTTACTTAACAAAGCCTCCCTCAGAATTGCAGACATCAGTGAAATAGTTTAGCTGCAGTAGAGGACATTGCTTATTGTTGCTAAGTATGCCCTTCACTTGCATCACAGAAATATTGATTGCATTTTAAAGGAGGACTGTGTGAAGTAATTGCTGACGGGGCATACAGTGAGCTGTTCTATTAGAACACTTCTTGCAAACAGTCATTAAACAGACCTATTCACATGTTTTCTCACTCAAGGGAAGAATGACAGTAGCAATGGCTCATTTTCTGTCAGTGGTAGAAACAACTTGCCCTCTTTTGCAGCCGATGAATGAATCATAGAATTGTCTAGGTTGGAAAGATCTTTCAGACCGTCTAGTCCAACCATCGACCTAACACTGATAAAGCCATCACTAAACCATGTCTCCAAGTGCTATAGCAACCCGCCTCCAGAGATGGTGTCTTAACCCCTTACCTGAGCAGCCCATTCCAATGTGCAATAACGCTTTCCATGGAAAAATTGTTCCTGATCTCCAGTCTCCCCTGGTGTAACTTGAGGCTGTTTCCTCTTGTCCCATGGCCTGTGACTTGGGAGAAGAGACCAACCCCCCCTGGTTACCCCCTCCTTTCAGGGAGTTGGAGAGAGCGAGAAGGTCTCCCCTCAGCCTCCTTTTCTCCAGACTGAACACCCCCAGCTCCCTCAGCCTCTCCTCATCAGACTTATTCTCCAGACCCCTCCCCAGCTCTGTTGCCCTTCTCTGGACCCGCTCCAGCCCCTCAATGTCTTTTCTTTGTGGTGAGGGGCCCAAAATTGGACCCAGCCCTCGAGGTGGGGCCTCCCCAGTGCCCAGTAGAGGGGGATGATCACCTCCCAAGCCCTACTCCCCACGCTGTTCCTGATCCAGGCCAGGATGCTGTTGGCCTTCTTGGCCACCTGGGCACACTGCTGGCTCCTGTTCAGCCCACAGTTGACCAACACCCCCGAGGTCCTTTTCTGCCCGGCAGCTCCAGCCACTCTTCCAATGACTCTGGATGTTTGTGGGATCGTTTTAATACATTATTTAAATTCCTATTAATTGTGTCACAGCTATTACTAAACTGCTTCTTTTCATTGGATACACTAAACTTGGGGGTGAAACAATGAACTGTCCTCTCTGTTCCTGAAGTGAGCTTCAGATCAGGGGCGTGGGGTGGGAGGCATTCAGGCAGTACAGTAGGGCTATACATACTAAATATATTTCGACAACAAAGGTAGAGATGTCTTTAGTGTCCAACATGCTAGAATTGAGCTCTTCTAATGAAATGTGAAGGGCTTAGGTAGCATTTTGCTGGTCCAAAGATATGTTGAATTTCACCACATTTGTGTTCTTTCCCAGGTGGACATAATATGTGGTGATCACCTCCTAGAACACTACCAGACACTGAGGGAAATTCGTCAAGCCATAGGAGAGAGTGCAGTACAGGTACGTATGGCAGCTGGGATTTTGTTCCAGGTTTTCTGTTTTAAAATAGAAGATTTCTTCCTTAAGCTGTGAAGTACCACCAGCATGACTGAAGAAGTCACTTTGAAAAATCTCTCCAGCTTATGCAAAATGTTTTTTTTTATATTGTAAATAGACCTGAAAATCATACCATATGCTGAGGGTGTTCTTGATGGTTTGATGATGTTCTGGATATAAAAATTTTCTTGGTTATATTTTTTTTTCTACTCCAAAACAAGTTGATATCTTATCAGTGATAAATTCTACTAGCCTGCCTTTCAGTTAACATTCCTTGTTTTCCTCCCTGGTGATTGCATCTCTGCAAGAAATCAAAGGACTGAAGCATCCCAAATAAGGCCAGCCTTTTGACTGGGTCAGGGGAATAAACTTGCTCATAAAAGCACAAACCAAAGATAGAGAGTAATGAATGCTATTAATTGCCTGATGCATATTATACCGGTCCTGGTCACAGTATGAGTGTATGCCCAACTATTTCATGTTGATTACTTACTGTATGAACTGCTGCTGGCTCTGCAAATAGAAAGCTTTGCTTTTTTTTCTTTGTTTCCTTGGAAATCTTTTCAGGCATCTTTATAATGGGAAGGGTGATCACACTGTTTTTGAAGTGCAGCAAAACCAATGAGAGAGTCTGCCCAGTGCATGGTAACATACAGATGTAAAATCGTGATAAATAGTAAACTGTATGTTAATCTAATGTTTATATGATAATATGAAGAAAAAAAGAAAATGTAACCTAGCCCAATTTGAGAAGAAGGGGATGGAAACAGAGGAAGCTGGTGCTGTTATGAAACTTGAACTAATTACATTAGAAGCATTGTAAGCAAATACAGCAATCGCCACACAGTGATGGAAATGCCCTCTACTAAAAGCTTCAGGAAATTGCAGGGAGATTATTTATTTCTTAGTCCAGGGTTATAGTCAAATGTACATGCTTTTAAATTTCATCTTGGCACAAAAGCTTTTCATCTATAAAATGCTCTTGAGGAAGCACTTCAAGGAAAACTGTGTTGGTTTCGTTTCTTGTCAGAAATGGATCTGCCTAGTTGAAGTTTAGTGTCTTTCATTTCTTGTCAGAATTGGGTCTGCCTGATTGATGTTTAGTGGTGAAGTACCAGTCAGCAGCTCCACAAAGAGAACAATTGTCTTGGGATATGTTCTCCAGCAGTGTGTCAAGTCTCATTATTACAAAATCAATATGCTAGTGATGAATTCTAGCAAGCCTGCTCTCCTGGGCAAACAAACAGAAAAAGGTCTTTGCTTTTGTGGAGTCTTGTGCTTTCATAGTCATTTTTCCAGGAAATTTGAAAGATCATGTTCATCCTTAATTTTTCTTCATTTTGTTATGACACCTCTTAGTATTCCTACTGTAACTGACATCCTGCAATTCCACAGTTGCTTCTTTTTTGAAGTAATTGTGACATATTTTCACGTTTTATAGTCTTAAATTATTTCACAGAAATCAAGAGGGTGCATTTCTAGTGTTAAAATACCTTGGAAAATGTTTTTTAGATAATTATTCAGGAAAAAGAAATTAATAATGGATAGGTCATGTCAAAAAATGGTAAGGGTGTTACATTCTCACCAAGATCTGAAACTCAATGAGGGACGTGACTGTCCTGGCTAGTGACACTACAGCTACACAAGAATATGTGATGGATTTTTACATTAAGCTCCAAGGGCATCTTGTGCCATCAAAACCTTCCAGCCTTTTTAAACCAGTGTTGGAGCTTGGAATACCCCTTACAATTCCCACTAGGATGCTGAAGCACCTTCAACACAGCCATTGTCATCTACCAGTTTCTGAGGTTCATTATAGATGCTTCATGCTAAGAAAATACCTTCAGTAACTACTCACACAATACAAAGTCATTTAAAGGAATAGACATTGGGATTTTATTATTGGATGAGTACAGTCACTGTTAAAGGAGAAAAATAATTTTCTTCTGAATCATGTTTTTCATTTGCAAGTTCATTCATGTCAGCAGTTACTCTTTGTGCTGAGAAAAAAGAATAATCTCCTCCTCCTCTACTCTGCCCTGGTGAGGCCCCATCTAGAGCACTGTGTCCAGTTCTGGGCTCCCCAGTTCCAGAAGGACAGCTAACTGCTGGAGAGGGGACAGCAGAGGGCTACAAAGATGATGAGGGGCCTGGAAGATCTTGCCTACGATGAAAGGCTGAAGGACTTGGGGTTTTTAGTCTGGGGAAGAGAAGACTGAGGGGGGATCTGATCAATGCCTATAAATACTTCAAGGGTGGTGTCAAGAGAATGGGGCCAGGCTTTTTTCAGTGGTGCCCAGGGACAGGACAAGAGGGAATGGGCACAAACGTGAACCTAAGAAGTTCCACCTAAACATGAGGAGGAACTTCTTTGCTGTGAGGGTAGCAGAGCCCTGGAAGAAGCTGCCCAGAGAGGTGGTGGAGTCTCTTTCTCTGGAGACATTCAAACCCCACCTGGACACCTTTCTGTGGGACCTGCTCTGGGTGGATCTGCAGGGTTGGACTAGATGATCTCCAGAGGTCCCTTCCAACCTCATATCATTCTGTGACCCTGGGGTTTAAAAAATGAAGATAAGTTTCTCTTTGCTGAAGACATTAATTTTAACATGCATTCTTTGGCAGCACTTACGTTGGAAGAGTTTGTTCCACTGCGATGCAGCATGGCATATGTTGTGTGGGATTTTTTTCTGGGACATAATCACTGTAAATTTTGTGGAGCTTTTACTCCTCCTTATTGATTCTTAAATGCTCAAGGTTGTTTTCTGAAGGTTTTGGGTGTCGGAGGATTCTTTTTTCCTGCCAAATAACAATGTGTAGTGATGCCTTAGAGCCTCAGTAAGTGAGAGGTTCCTATAGGTGCAAGCTACCAGGGTTTTAGCTGATCTGAGTAATTGTGGACCTTTCCAGCCAGTGTGGGAGGATCAGTTCCTAATACTGGCCTCAGTAACCAGTTTGGGTTGTTTTAATTGGAGTAAACAGGCAACTTATTTTAGCACTTGAATGTAAACAATGAACATGTTGGTTTCTGACTAGTTGATAGAAGGCTAAAAAACGTTCAGGAATAAATCTTGTAGATCTCAGGGTATTTTAACATTTCTGAAATTAGGTGGTTGATTGATTGTAATTAGCTGGAAATAGGATTTCTAGCTCTGTTTCGGGCAAACACATTAAAAATTTGCTGCACAGAATTTATATAAAAACAAGCAACTTGGCTTAACTTTTAGAACAGTGTAGAACTGGTGGAATTTACGGAAAGGAGAGATCAAAGACACTGATAGAAATTTTAAAAGGCTCAGTTTTGTTACCAAGCATTGAGATTGCCTGTAATTAAGACTTTGATTAAGTAGGTGTTGAAGGAAACTTGTTTTTAAATGTATGGGAATATCATTTCTTCCCTGGATTGCCTTCCTACCCTCTGCTGCATAAATGCAACGTGATCCGAGCTGTGAGTTATTTTCACTTGAAACTGGCCTTCTCCGAGCTCTGCATCACTGATGGGTATAATAAGCTCACACATGGGAAAAGCTAAAAAGAGTAGCTTCCTTTATGTCCCTGGCACAGAAGTCTTGCAGATTATAATGCTCTCTTTGTAACACTCACCTTCTTGTAACCCAGTGCCATTGTACTTTTTTAGTCTGTCTTTTTCCCTTGAAAATAACATACTGCACTCTTTTTTTTTCTCACACCAGAACAGTAGCTTTGTGTCCAGTAGCACCACTTAGATGCGAGACGAAGTTAAAGAAATTAATGGTAGAAGAGAGAGTAAAATAATTATGCACAGCAGCAATTAGGATGGTTTTCTGCTGAAAGAGCTTCGTGGCACAAGAGGCAAAACGAGGCTATTTTTCTAGTAAGAGGTCATCTTCCACACAGAACGTAGACGTGTTGACAGGCTCTGTCTGAAAGAATTAAGGGAGGGAAAAGCATGTCATGGAGCTGTGCATGGAAAAATGCGTTCTGTCCTCTTGAGTCTTTTTGAGATCAACTTCTTAGTCTTAAATTTCTCCCAATGCAAAATGGCTCAGAGATATTTTCTTTTATGAGCAGTTGAGGCTACACCAACTGGACAAAAGCATTTTTACATAGGTAAATTATTATTCAAAAAAAAATTCTTCCAAAACACTGTGTTCAGACTAACATAGTACTTTCAACTATAGTACAGAACCCGTAAAGTGACAACAATCTTATTACTCTGTTGGGTTTTTTTGTAATTAACATTTTAATTAAAGGTTTTTTCTTGTTTTTTTGATGTGCTACTCTATCCCCTCACACAGAACCGTGTAACTTCTCTGGAACATTTGCTGTCTTAGTGTCCTGTATATTACTAGACAAAAACATCAGAAGTGAAATATGGTTGAAGTCACTGTACCACCGTCACACATTAGTTGTGATGAATGCAGTTCTCTCTTCAAAAGAAAACTTTGTTTAATGCCTGTCCATATAAATAGCTCGAGATTCCCAGTGGATCAATGGGAATAGAAAAGTGCTAGACCTTTCACCGCTGTGTGTCAATTAAGTGACATACATAAGACTAATGAGTTAGGAAGTGTCCTGTTTCACAGGTGAAAGGTTTTTTTATTATGTGGAGCAGTCTTGGAAGAGAAGAAACCTGACAATAAACTAATAATAGAGCTTGATTTTTTTTTTTTTATTTATCCCTTGTATTCATTACTTAATAAATGTGTAGTAATAGTAGTCTGGTCTCTTCCAGTAGAGCTTTTGGCAGCACCTTCTAGAAGTACTTATCCACAACCCAGACAAATCATAGAATTGTCTGGGTTGGAAGGGACCTTTCAGATCATCTAGTCCAACCATCAACCTCACTCTGATAAAAACCATCACTAACCCATGGCTCTAAGCACTATGGCAACCCGGCTTTGAAATCCCTCCAGGGATGGGGCCTTAACCACTTCCCTGGGCAGCCCATTCCAAGGCTTAAGAACCCTTTCCATGGGGAAAAATTGTTCCTGATCTCCAATCTGAACCTCCCCTGGCGCAACTTGAAGCCTCTCCTCTTGTCCCATGGCCTGTGACTTGGGAGCCGAGACCAACCCCCCCTGACTACCCCCTCCTTTCAGGGAGTTGGAGAGAGCGAGAAGGTCTCCCCTCAGCCTTCTTTTCTCCAGGCTGAACCCCCCCAGCTCCCTCAGCCTCTCCTCATGAGAGTTCTTCTCCAGACCCCTCCCCAGCTCCGTTGCCCTTCTCTGGACCTGCTCCAGCCCCTCAAGGTCTTTTTTTATGGTGAGGGGCCCAAAACTTGGTTACTTTTTTTTTTCTGTCCCACAGTATGGAGAAAGCAGTGTGAGTTGTAAATGAGAGCCAATGGTATGAAGATGAGATTATTCCATTATAATTTTAAAATAAAAGCAAAGTACCAGACCAGATTTCACTTTTTTTTTTTTTTTTCCTCCTCACCCTTCTCCATCTCGAAGAGAGGAGGGGAATATAGTTATTTGCCTTGATATATCAAAACTTGCATTTGCTGTATGGAAGGGACCTGTTTTAAAATGGGGAATGAGATTGAAGCTGAGATTCTGCCACACAGTGACAGTCATGCCAGGAGATGCCTCATGTAGAAGGTGAAGTCGTGTGATGATATGGTTCTTTCTCTTCTCTTTTCTCTAGGATGGTTTACTTGTGCTGCACTATGGCCTGGTGGTATCTCCAGTAACTGTAACTTAAAGATTGCTAGAATATCAGAAGGCAAAAGAATCCCAACTCATCAAGCTTCTTCACTGCTGTGCTTCACCAAAGAAGGCCATTGTGTTTCCTGTGACAGGAAGGAAGTAAAAGGAACCACCACCAACTGCTGTATGCTCGTAATTTAATTTGAGGTCTGACTTCACCATTGCAAAAAATTACAGCATCTTTAAGTTCAACTGTAGGTGTTGCTATGCGTTTTGTTACAAATTACTGTCTTCAAATTTCACTCAGCTCAGGGAATTTAAATGCTCGGAGTAGCTGCATTTTTTTACTTTCTAAAACCACAAGTTCTCATGGGGTGAGCAGCCTCTTTTTCCTCTAAGATATGAGATTGCTTACTTTCTAAGTGTCTAGCTGGAACAGTGCTCTCAGGGATGATCTTCAGTGGGCAGTATAATTTACTCTGGGGAGGAGACCGTCATTTGCCTAAAAAAATAAAGTGTACTGTGATCATCTGTCTTCAGATGCGATTTGGGGAGAGGAATGGAACTTTAGAAATTCAGACTAAAATAAGTAGAAAATGACGCATCGTAAGCATTGTTTTTTGAGAAATAGCATTAAATGTGGTTGTTTTTCTTGAAGAAAAACAATTTTGTTTGCACTGGAAATATTTTTGCTGGTAGTTTGGCTTAAACCAAATGGTGGATCACACATCTCTAGTCTTAACGGAGATGAGCTGGCTGTAAGCTGGTTAAACTATGCATGAAAAAAAAAAAAAGTAGCACCTCTTTCTACCTGCTTGCTGTATATAAAATAATCACTGTCAGCCTGATTCTGCTGTCGTGTAAAATCTGCCAACTGACTTGCCTGGCAGGAGCGTAAATCCTTTCACTTTAGCACATCTCTTTCTAGCAGCAGTGAAAATGGTAGCTTTTTCCACTCTCCTAATGTGTATTAGTGTGTTGTAGTGGAGAGCAGGGTTGACTAATGTAATACTTGCCTCTTACTACCAGATTCACAGAGGACATTAGGTAACTTTAACATAGTAAAATACTAGGGCTTGTGACAACTGTAATACTTCAAATTATATTCTGTTGAAGATTTCTGTGGTCTCTTGCACAGCGTTAAGGACCAGAGCTTTGTATGTTGTATCATACTATGTGCTGGGTCATCGGTGTGGGGATTCGTGAAAGCTACCCTTCTGCACCAGGCTCCCTCCCTCCCCTATGGTCAGTGTAAGGAAAGGGAGGAGATTCCGTTGCGAGGCATTTCAGAGCACCCCAATCTGTTCAAATGCACTTGTTCACTGGCATCCTTTGTCTCAAGAAAGCTTTCATGAATCCTTCCTCTGGTCATTACAGTAAACATTCAGTTTTGTCTGTGAAGATGACACCGCAAGAAAAAAAAACTCGTTTGAATTAATTCTTGTGATGCTTCTAAAAAATGTAACAAAAACATTTCTAGCTACAAATTCCTATTTTACCTTTTAAAGTTTGTATAAAAGTAGTGTTTAAAATGCAGCAGAAAATGATATTATTTTGTAAACACTTTGTGAGTTGTGTTGATAAGAGATTATATATTGTAACAGTAAAATAAATTTTATTTTAGCCAATTTAAAATTGAGCTCTCGTATTTTCATGCCATGCTCCCTACATCGGCCTCAATTATGGTGGTTGATACTGAAACTGCTGGCTGTGCTCAGGGGTAATTAGAATGACAAATTTCAATTAGTATGTTGAATGGTGAAGGGTAATTTAATAGCAGAATCTCCACTGGAGCCAATTGCGGTATTGTGAGCTGGAGCAATGTGGAAATTCTGGGCCTCTTACTTTAATGAGGATTTCAGTGAACAGTAGCTCAGTAAAGATGTGAAGATGATTTTTCAACACGGACACAGGAGAAATAATCCAATGGAGCTACAGGATCCCTTTTTAACTCGATAGGTACATCTTTGTCAAAGCCACCTCTGGATTGTTTTCATTCATTGCTTACGGCCGTTGTTACCAAGCCCCTTGTGAACCAGACCTTTCTCTGCTGCTGATTGTCCTGACTTTACACGAAGCATCTGGCTCATATGCTTCCTACTGCTGCTTCTTGTTTCGTTAACACTGATGGGTTTGTTTAATATGTATAGCTTTATGCTTTAAAAAAAAAAAAAGTTAGCAGTCTAGACACGTTTTACATTGCAAATTCTCCCCTAATCCAGGTTTGAGTTTCATGTCTACAGAAGGGCTCATTTGCAGAGTTTAACAGCTGTATAGAAGCTGATGGTCAATTCAAATTAATATCATTATAGGATAGTGCTGACTATCATTAGCCTCAAGGTGACTGTGCTACCACTGGCTGTGGTGGTGGTGTCAGTTTGGGTGGGTTTGCTTTGTTTTGTGTTTTTGTTTGTGCGTGGTTTGTGGGTTTTTTTAAAAGAGATTCTCTGTAGGGTAAATCACATGCCAGCTAAAATGCAGAAGGTTAAGGCTTCCTACTTCATTCTTTCAGTGGCTTGATGAGGAGTACTGAAGAGCTGTTTCCTGTGATATTTTGGTATAAATGCTTAGTGACCTCTTATTTCCCATTTGTCCTCCTCTCTCTTTATTTCTTCCTCACCTGCCTTCAGAAAGCATATTCTTAGCTTTGTTTTCCTGGCTGAACATCCTGCTTTCTTTCACCTTAAAGCGTACCCAGCAGACGCTGACGTTTTACCTGCTCTCCAGGGCCTGCGGTCCCCCCCAGGGCTCTGCTTTGCACGTCACCGTGCCGCGGGGGGGTGACCTTTGGCTACTGCCAAAGCTCATCCGTGGGCTCCGCAGTTTCCTGCACAAAAGATAATCGGTCTGCTGCCTTTAAAATGTGCCAATCTTCTTTCGGCTCTGCTGCTGCTGTTTTATTTCTTTTGGTCTCCTTTTTAACCTTGGCTTTTCTCCAGTCGCTTTTGGCCCTGATGATGGAAGAGCTTTAACAACCGGCGGTCTGTGGGCTGGTGTCTCTGCCCTTGTGGGAGATGAGCCAGCTCCGTGCGAGGGAAGCGAGGGAAATTTTGCAAACACTATTGCTTCTTCACTTGATGAAATAATTCTGGTTTTGTTTTCTGCTTACCTACTTAACGATGCCACGGTTAACACAGATCCCAATTAAGTACTACTTGTACTGCAGCGTAATTCCGAGTTGCTTTACAGATCTGCTAATTCCCAGCAAGAAGAGACAGTGAGCCCTAGCATCAGGAGTTCTTATAAACGCAGAATCAAGCCACAACAGAGTCATGGTTATCGGCTGATCATGTTGGTTACATTCTGTTGTCTTTGTGTTTAATGCAGATTTGGTGTAATAAGCAGATAAGGTTCAAGAGACTGGCAGAATGTGCAGCTGAGCCCTCTAAATGGCGGGGCCCTGCGGTGGCAGCGTGTAACTCATTTCTGTTCTGAACGCTGATACTGCAGCAGACTGCGGCACGTATCAGTCAGGAGAGCCCTTAACACTGATTTCCATAGATGAGAACCAGTAAGTTTCACTGAAAAATCATTCAAGGTTGTCTAATACTAATCTGCGTTGAATTTCTTTTCAGGGAATGATCAGGCATTTATGTGCAATGATTTATGTTAATTCATCTTAACAGTCACTAACAAATTAAAATTACCTCCCTGGCATTTCTGTTTTCACTTTTCTTCAGGGTAGAGTATCGTTATGAAATTTGTGCTCCATACAAATGAGGGGGGGGAGTTCACTCCAGCAGTTGAGAGAGGACCTATTAACAAGAGACATAGGAATTTTTATGTATTACATCCCTTTCTTTTCAAGGGACATGGTCAGGTTGTCTACGTGAGTCATCTAATATTCTGCATGCTCAATAAAGTGCACCAGCCTGAATGTTTAGTTACTACAAAATATACTTGTTCTGCTGTGATGGATACTTGCTGATAGATGGAGTGTTGAAAATGGCACATTCTCATCACTTTTGTGTATTTGTTTCTTCTACCTCTTTTTTTTTTTTTCTGTAACCCTAACTAGTTCAGCACAAAGAGAAGCAGCAAGGTTGACCATAAGTTGAATTTTTACTTGTGTCATCTCTAAGAGACCCTTCCTGAATGAGCCAAGGGATATTTACATTTGCTGAGATTTCAGAGAGTTTATCACTGAACAGGTCAGATGTTAGTGGTTTTGAGAGATAGATGGCAATCCCATCTGAGGTGAAACGCAATATTGATTGGCTGCCCTGCAGCTGCAGAACTCTTGCTGGAGCTGTGTCACCATCTTTTGTGTGTTTTGGTTTAGTATAACAATATATTTGTGTCAAAGCAGCAGTCTGCGAAGACGTGCATGAATGAGTTTGCATTGCTCGTGCTATTTTGATAGAAGCTTTGCTTTAAAGTGTCAGACTCCACCGATGTTTGATCATTCAGATGCATCTGTTCAGCTGCTGGCGTTAGGGCTCTGCGTGTGTCATTCCCTGGGGAAGAAGCTCTTCTCCTCCAGGAGGTCTCCATATGAAGAGCTGGCAAGGAGAGAGCTGGATGGATCCAGCCAAAGGTACTGGGAGAGACTTTGTTCTGAATTGCCTACGGATTCCTTCTTGCTGAATGACAGGGTTCTTCCCCAGTCTGGAAATGGAGATGTTTGCATTCCTGCCAAAGGAAGATGTTGGGGTTGTTTTGTTTCCTTTGGCTGCTTTTCCCTTGGCTTACTCTTTAATGAATTCCAGCATCTGGATGAGCATCATCAGCAAAACTTCTCTGCATGCGGTGGCTCTCTGTGTTTAAGGAGCTGTGCATCTCAGCATAGGCAGTTGTTGCAGGACTCTTAGTTTCAGGATGGTGACAGAAACAAGGCTTTTCCTGTGTGGCACCAGAACGAGCAGAGCCAGGTAGCCCCAAAGCCCAGCTGCGTGGGCCAGCACCTCCATCCAGGGAATAAAAAACCAGCCATCCAGCCCTGCGATGGGAGTTTGCACCCTTCCGTGGAGGCTGGAGTTCTCCCCGGCAGAAAGATGAAGGCAACGTAACGTCATGGAGTTGGGGCCACACTCTGCTTCTTCCCGAGCTGATGGTGCAGCCTGTGTCCGTGGCTGCCTTTTATCTGAGAGGCCGAGGTTCTGCAGAGGTATAAATCTTTCAGCATCTGCAGCGTGACTCACTCCTTTCCCCTGGCAGCCTCGGTGTTTAACCAAGTAAGAAAGATGCACAAAGGAGGATTTATTGCCCTGTTCCAGCTTAGTGCTCCACTCTAGAAGCCTTTTGGTGTGTGTGTAAGCAGGTGGGTGAAAGGAGTCGCCCTGAGGAAGACAGTGATAGAAAAGGATACCTGCATGGAGATACAGCAGGAGTCCAGATCTTGGATGCAGGATTCCAGTTGTGGCCTCCCCAGTGCAGAGCAGAGGGGGAGAGTGACCTCCCTCCACCTCCTGGCCACACTCTTCCTACGCAGCCCAGGATTCCATTGGCCCTCTTGGCAACAAGGGCACATTGTTGGCTCATAGAGAGCCTGCCATCCACTAGGACCTCCAGATCCTTCTCCTCAGTAGTACTTTCCAGAAGATCCACCCCTAACCTCTATTGGTGCCTGGGGTTCTTGCTCCCCAGGTGCAGGACCCTACACTTGCCCTTGTTGAACCTCATTATGTTCTTCTCTGCCCAGCTCTCCAGCCTGTCCAGGTCACGCTGGATGGCAGCAGAGTCCTCTGGAGTGTCAGCCAGTCCTCCCAGTTTGGTCTCATCAGCAAACTTGTTGAGGATATGCTCTGTCCCCTCGTACAGTTCTCCCCCTGTGGTTTGGGAGAAATGCTGTGTGTCTGCGTTTCCTGACTGACCGCCGAGCCGGGGGATGGTTGGAAGTTGGAGGTTGGATGGTCCTTGCGTTCCGTGCCAGAGCCCTGGACTGAACTCTGGAGGTGCTCCCCGACCTCCCCAGACTCTGCTGGGCACCCCAAGTCACTCTGCGCTGTTTTGCTGGGGGCTGCTGGTGGGATGCGCTGCCCCGGCCGTGCCCTCAGCCCCCTCCCCTGCCTCCAAAAAGTGCCCCTTTGCTTCGCCCCCCCCCCAGCACTGTGTCACCCCAGGGTGAGCAGCCTCGCCAGGACATTGTCCCCGAGGCTGTTGGTGTGGCAGGGTCAAGGGAGGTGGCCATGCTGCTCCTGGGCTGCAGCACGAGCAGAGAAGTCACACACCATGTCCCTGGGGCAGTGTCCTGGGCTGAGAGACACAGGACTAACTTTTCTTCTAACGCTGGGGAAAATTGCACTTTTAAAAGACTCTGGTGTCTGAATTTGTGAGAATATTTATTTTATAGCCAGCCAGGCTCTGTGGGATTCAAGGTCTTAGAGTTTTTGAGCCTTGCCAGGTGCGGGGATGAGGAAGAGCAAGGCCTGGGCACTTGACCCAGGCTGGCCAACAGGATTATTTCATATCATGGATGTCACATTCAATATAAATTAGAGAAGTTTGCTGTGCAGTTCTCTCTCCCTTGATGGTGGTGGGTCCAGAGAACTCCTTGCCCCGGTGCCGGACCCCTGAGCCCTTCCCTTCCTCCTGAAGCCGTCGCGCTCGCAGGGTCCCACATTTGCTGTCCCTGCTGGGAGAATTGGCTGAGTGTAATTCTTCTATATCTTACATCAATATTGGGATTAATACTGGTTCTTTAGTATTATTGTTAATTATTTAGTCTTAGCCTATTAAATCTATTTATATTTCAATCCTCGTGTTTCTTCGTGTTCCCCCATTCCCCTTTCCGGGTGGGGAGGGGTCATGGGGTGACAGAATAATTGTCTAATGGACAATAAATTGTTATGGGTTTTCTCAAACCATACCACTAATTAAATCCCGAAAAATGCACATCCACACCATATACCCTTCCCGAAACCACTACCACAGCACCAGCTTCCAACCAGCTCCACCTGGAG
>JAOQGH010000087.1:0-26226 GCA_025769975.1 Gallinago jamesoni | reverse complement strand
CCTTAAAGATCAAGTTCCACCCCCCTGCCATGGGCAGGGACACCTCCCACTAGACAAGGTTGCTCAAAGACCCATGCAGCCTGGTCTAGAACCCCTCCAGGAATGGAGCATCCAAAGCTTCCTTGGGCAACCTGTTCCAGTGTCTCACCACCACCACCAGCGAAAAAGTTCTTCTTAACATCTAATCTAAATTACCCTTTTTCAGTTTAAAACCATTATGCCTCAAACTATTGTTACAGTCACTGATAAAGAGTCCCTCCCCATCTTTCTTGTATGCCCCCTTTAAGTACTGGAAGGCTGCTAGAAAGTCTCCCCAGAGCCTTATCTTCTCCAGGCTGAACAACCCCAACTCTCTCAGCCTGTCTTCATAGCAGAGGTGCTCCAGCCCTCTGATCATCTTTGTGGCCTTCTTCTGGACTCGCTTCAACAGGTCCATGTCCTTCTTAGGTTGGGGACCCCAGAGCTGGGCACAGTACTCCAGGTGGGGTCTCACGACACTGGAGTAGAGGGGCAAAATCACTTTCCTTGACCTGTTGGCCACACTTTTAATGCAGCCAAGGATGCAGTTGGCTTTCTGGGCTGCTAGTGCACATTGCATGTTCATATTCAGGTTTTCACCTACCAATACTCCCCAAGACTTTCTCAGGGCTGCTCTCAATCCACTCATCACCCAGCTTGTATTTGTGCTTGGGATTGCCCTGACCCACATGCAGAACCTTCTTGAATTTCATGAGATTTGCACGGGCAGGACCTCTCAAGCTTGTCCAGGTCCCTTTGGATGGCATCCCTTCCCTCCAGCATGTCAACCACTCCACAAAGCTTGGTGTCCTTGGCAAACTTGCTGAGGGTGCATTCATGCTATGCACTGTATGGTACAGTATGTACTGCGTGGTATAGTATTTTTGGTATTGTACATTATTTATTGTAGGAATTGCATAATGTGGTACTGTGTTTATTGTATTCACTATATTTTATGTATTTTAATTATTCAATGTATATTATTGTGTATAGTTTATATTGTATATATTATGGTATTTATTTCTTTGTATGTATATTACCTGTTGTATTATATTGTTTGTATTGTATAGCATGTATTGTATTGCTTGTGCTTTATATTGCAATGTATATAGCGTATGGTACAGTAGTGTACTTATTGTATGGTATGGTATTGTATGTAGGTATTTTATTGCTTACACTGTATGTAGTTTAAGGTACATAATGTATTTCACAATGTATTTTCTATTGTGTTTTGTATGTTGTGTTGTACTCTATTGTATGTGCTGCATTATGCTGTATTTGTTGCATTGTATGCATAATATAATGTACGTATTGTATAATACTGTAACATGTTTTGTATTTACTATAGTTTTTTTATATTATGTGTTATATTTTGTATTGTATACTATGGTTTTTGTTATATATTATTTATTATATTGTATGTATTGTATTGGATCCTTTTCCTTGTATTTTCTGGTGTATTTTGTATTTTATATTGTATGTGTTGTGTTGTATTTTGCATTGCATCGTATGTATTTTATTTTGAGTTATCTTTATTACACTACATATATTTTCTTTTGTATTGCAGGTATAGTATGGTATGATATTTGTATTGTATACCTTTTATTTTGTTTTGTAATGTATTTTGTAACACAATGTATTTTTCTATTGTAGTGTATTTTGCCCTGTGTTGTATTTTATGTAATGTACAGCTTGTATTGTATAACTTGTATTGTAATTTAGCTTTTTTATATTGTACACTACAGTCTGGCATGGAGGACTATAGGCTGTACTGCAAGTGTTCTGTTTCATATTGTATTCTGTTTCTTGTATTGTATTTGTATTGCATTGTATACACTGTATATTATTTTGTACTGTTTATATGGCATGGCATGTATTGTATGTGTTGTGCCGTATTGTTTGTTTTGCATAGTGTTGCATTTTGACTTGTTTTGTATTTTGTATTGTATGGTATTATGTGGTTTGTTATGTTTTTTATGGTACTATGGAATAGTTTGTATTGTATTGCATGCATGGTGTGGTTTCTGTAGGATGTATGTATGGTTTGTACGTATAACATGGTATGATATTTTTTTATTGTGCGTATAGTATGCCATTGTGTACAGTATATCATTGGTAATGTATGACATTAGGTATGGTATGGTAATGTGTTGTATGTATTGCATTATATTCAGTGTTGCATTGCACTTTGCGTTGCCTTTATTGTATGTATACGGTATGTTATTGATGGTGTTTTGCATGGTATGGTGTATTTGGTCTTCTGTAGTATGTATGGTATGATATTGTGAATATGGTACTGTATACTTTTGTATGGTATTAATTGTAGGGTATGTATATATATATATGATATGGTATTGTATTGTGCAGTATGTATGGTATTCTATGCAGTGTGTATGCTATTGTATGTATGGTAGGTATGGTGTTGTTGCAGGACAAGAGGCTAAGGTAGTTTTGCTGTGCCAATATAAATTATGCCAGATTCAATTGTGGATAAATTGTATGTCCACATGTGTAGCATTTCTTCTTCCATATTTTCTTCTAATACAACAGTCATTGAACTACAAGCCTTGTTACATCTATGCCATGTTTTCAAGGAATTGTATGGAAAAATAAATAAGTACATTTCCCCTTCATTGTTCGGGGCTTGCATTTTACATGTTATGTTTATGTTTCCTGCTGCCAAATTCATGTTAATGGTTGGGATTCCTAAATTTGTACAATTATAGCTTGCTTTCTGAGTTATTGTCATTGTAATGCACTCAGGCTGAAGCACAGTTATAACCATTACCATATTGATTAGTACAAATAAAAGGGAGGGTCTCCACCGCACGTGTTGGGTTTATCAACATAGAAACCAGATCTGGTGCATGCTGGAAATGATTACTCCTGCAAAAAGGAAAAGTATTCTTCTGGTGATTGACCCAAACTCTGGGAGAGGTTTTTTTGTTATTGTCCCTGGTACCACGTCTGGAAAGGGGAAGAACACAAGTCTCATCAAGGGGACTCTGAACAGGTTTCCCATTTTAATGAGTGACTAGTATGTATTCACCTTGCATTAATACAATGTTTAGCTCTACTGCTGTCTTTTGTTTCATCCCATTTTGAAATGAGGTACTGTTTTAAACTAGTGGGGGCTCCCTATATTAGTGGCTTCATGGCCTGGGGGTCTACAAGAGCTGAAACAGCGTAGTTGCCATGTGCACCCCTATCGTTCACAGATGGAATGCAGGTTGCCTTTGTAACAGCAGTAGCAAGTTAATTTAACAATTGTACAGGGATACAGTGGATTCTTCTTGCTCCTGAGGGTCTATGCCCCCTGACCATTTCGCATGTAATAGAATGCAATTCATTATTAAGGTCTGGTCTTCCTGTGAAAAATACTTCTGGGCCCCAAAAGCTGTCTGCTTTTTCTTGGTTTAACATAATACAGTCTCCCCCGGTTACTGACACAAGCCACAGATACTCAGTTTCACTTTTAACAGGCTTCCACCCATATTTTTCTTGCAAATTAGCCAGTTGATGGGGGTTCCATGGAATGGTTCTTGTGGTATTTCTATATTTATTCCCCTGGGACCTATGGATGCTTCAATTTTCATAATAGGGGCCAACTTAAACTCTGTCATCTAACTCACTGCTGTCATCACTAAATTTCTGGTCAAGGTCCCCCCATATATCTCTGTCCCAATCTTCCAGAGACACAACTAACTTACAAATCTTTACAGGGTTTGTGGGGCTGGGAGCCTGAGTTATCATGAATTCTAGTTTGTCTTCTTTTTGCTTTCCTTTTCCTCTCCGAGTTTTTTCTGCAGTTGTTCTATTCATAGAGATCACAGCATTCCTTGTTGCTTTCTTTGTTCATTCTCACCCTGGAACACTCTAATTTCCTCTTTCTTCTTTGCATTTCTTATACTGACATGCTGCTTCCAAACAGTTTCCCAACATTTTGCATGTTATTCCACATGATTTTTCAGTTTCCCTCTTGCAAGACGTAACTGTTCCTCTATCTTACGCCAATTATCCCAATTTTTGCACACCCAGTCCTCAGAAAATCTGGGCTAAGGGCTAATTCTGTGCCTTCATAAACAGTCAGTGATTGTCCTGCTGACTACACCAAATTTGTCACAAGAGAAGAGTCACAGGTCACTCAGATAGATTTGAGCTAGTAGTTAGTTTATTGAGTTCTAATCAGTAAATTTCAGTATGTAAAGTACATATGGATTGGCAATCAATCACTATTTACTACACTGACAGTCATGTAGTAAAGTTAGTCATGTATGGGATATAAAAATTATCGTGTAAACTTACTATATGTGTCTTAAGTTACATGCATATGTATAGCATATTCTGTATTGTTTATCATGTTGTATGTATTGTATTTTACTGCATTATATTTTGTATTTTAGTGTATGTATTGTATGTCTTGTGTTGTATGGTATGGTATTTATTATACTGTATGTTGTATTCTATTGTATGTTATTTATTGTACTGTATGTATTGTATCAAATGGCATTTTTGTTATTTCATGTAAAGTACTATATTGTATGGTATTTTTTATATTATTAATTTTATTTATACTGTATTTTATTGTATTTTATTTTGTGTTCTACTGTGCATTGTATTGTGTATTGTATTTTGTAACATGGTGTGTGTTGTATTCTATTGTGTATTCCGTGTATTATATTGCTTGGTATATGTTGCACAGTATGTATTGCATGGTATGTATTTCGTTGTATAGTTGTTATATATATAGGCACCTGGTGACAGGACAAGGGACAATGGACACAAGCTGGAACACAGGAAGTCCTGTCTGAACGTGCTGAAAATTTTTACTCTGAGGGTGACAAGAGTACTGGAACAGGTTGCCCAGGGAGGTTGCAGAGACTCATCTGGAGATATTAAAAACCCGCCTGGAGGTGTTCCTGTCCAGCCTGCTCTGGATTCTGTGGTGAACCTGCTTTGGCAGGGGGGTTGGACTAGATGATCTCCAAAGGCCCCTTCCAACCACTACAATTCTGTGATTCTGTGGTATTGTAAGTTATGTATTGTACTGTACTGTATTTGTGCATTCGGTATTGTACTGTATACACTGTATGGTATCCTCTGCTATATTGTATGTATCTATTTTGGGTATTGTGTTCTACTGCTTTTTGCATTGTATTGCATATATTGCAGGTATTGTTTGATATGGTATGAATTGTATAGTATGTATTGTTTTGTTGAATATGTATTGTATTATATTTTGTAACGTATTTTAAGTCATAGGTGGGTGGTTTTTTGTATTGTATGGCTTGGTATTTATTGTATTGTATTTTTTGTATTGTCTCTTGTATTTTGTTTTATACTGTCTTGTATTTCATTGTGCACTGTGTATATTGTGTGTATTGTCCGCATGATATGTATTGTAGTGTATTTTGTATTGCATTTTATGTATTGTACTTTATGTATTGTACAGTATGGTATTTCTTGTATTGAATGTATTGTATTTAGTGAAGTATGTATTGTATTTTGTATTGGATTGCATGCACTGTATTTTATATTGGATTGTTTGTATTGTATTGTATGTGTACTAATTTACCATAGTTTTTATATATATATATATATCCCTTATATAGGAATATATACATATATATGGACATCCCAGCATGTGTTCCAGTTCAATGGCCATAGTAATATCTATACCGTTTTGATGTTTGGACTGTGGCAAATTGGAAGTTTGTACAAGAAATTCATGGGATTTTAAATTAAATAAACTGTACCTAAAATTCTGTTTGGTTAGTAAATTTTCAGACAGATTGAACTCTCCAGGCTTCAGAAAACAATCTGTAATAAAGAGGTGTAACAGGAGCACATCTATACAAATCCACTCTTCATTTAAGTCAAAAAAAAAAAAAAAAGCTATTATTCATAGCAGAGCATACATTTACCTAAATTGCTGAGTGGCCAATACACTCAGACATACTACCTTGTTTTGGCATACATTCAGCAAGTTTTAATTTGGTGTAAAACTTGTCTTTGACTAGCTGATCTAATAATCTTCTGACTATTTCAAATCCTAAATAACTGCATAGTTACTTCTGCAAAGGCTTCTGGTTTCTTGCAACCTGGTGACACAAAAATTCTTGCTGTCAGGTGATTAAATCTGAGCCAGAAAACAGTATTATGTAAAAGACACTGTTTTGTACATATGTTTCTCCATGATATTCTTTTATTCTCTTGTGAAGTTGATTAAGTAATACTGCACCGTCTCTGGTAGTTATACTTCAGTTTTTGTAGATTAAGATCCACCTCAGCAATCACTTAGCTTGAAAGGACAAGCTTAGCACTCACAATACCTCCTCTGCTAATTTCTTACATCCTACAATTTCCTTTTGCTACTGTACTATGAATGTTAATCAATTGATAATGAAGTTAACCTCCTTCATTATCTCTGAATATGAAATGTACAAACACTTCTTGATCTTATTTAGTGTATGAAACTGGAATGGCCTTTTCTCTCTGTGTACTGTACCTACCTACACCTGTCGTTCAAGGGATAATTGTTCTGGAGAGTAGGCAGCTTATATGCTGCAACTGACTTAGCAAAAAGAAAAGGGAAGGTATTTATCTTGTGCATACACAGTAAGGAAGGTGGTGTGAATTTAACAATTGCAGCAGTGCATTCTGAGTGAATCTGGTAGGCTTCCAAAGCTACAGCAAGCTGCTAATGACTTTGTACGATAAAACTGCTTCTATTTAAATATCACTTATCTAAATAATTTAAATGGAACATATAAAATACACAGCTTCTGCTTCTTTTTCCCTACTCATTTCCATATCTTTTAGGTACACTCTGTATGGTCCACATGCTTACTTGGCAAACCCATTAAGTTAACAGCAAGGCATATTTGCAGGGCATATCCACTCTAGATGTTATCATTGTTCAATTAAAGAGGGAATTTACATGGTTTGTACAGGATGTTGCTTAGAAGCTGTTTCCCACAGAGACTATAATTAATAATAGTGTGCTATAACAAATATAGAATATGCCAGATAGCAAAATAGAGTATGGAAAGTTCCAAAGAACAGCCCAAATAGACTATAGTGCTGGGATTGGACTAGCAAATAAACATGGAACAGCCTAACCAGGAAGGTGGTTGAGTCACCATCCCTGGAGGTATTTAAGAAGTGTGTAAATGTGGCCCTTCAAGGCATGCTCTAGTGGCATGCCCTAGTGGCCGAGATTGTGGGGGTCTTTTGTGTGTCTGTGGTCAGACTCGGTGATCTCAGTGGTCTTTTCCAACAATGAAGATTCTGTGATTCTCTGTTATTAAAAAAAAAAGGATGTAATCAAAAATAGAAATGGAAGACAATGCAACTTAACTGCAGTGGATTAACTACTACTAAATTCAGGATTGTGCGGACAGGACAATCCTGGAATAGGTTGTTTTGGTTTGGAATGAAAGGAGTTATCTGCAGGTTGTTCTTTGTTCTCCCCACTTCTCCCCTAAATTTAAATGAACTTGTCTGGGAAAAATTTTGTTATGGCAACGCATTTTTTCCAAAGTTAATCTACATGTTTCAGACTTACAAGTTATATGACTATGAAAATGGAATGAAGAAAATATATAAATGCAATTTTGTTGCCTAGACATAGCTGTGGATTCCTTTTTAGATCAAAAAAAGTATCTTGTCCTGAAGAGCAAAGTCAGATACACAAAGCTATTATCAACGATGTGCACACAGCTCTGTCGCTGCCATGAGAAAAGGAGGTTTAGATGAAAGGTGTGCAGGGAGGTTCTTTACGTGAAAAGGGAGAGAGGGGGAAGAGCTTTGGAGACTTTCTTTTGTCCTAGAGAAACAGGAAGGACAAATGAAGACTGATGCTGCTGAGGCCCTTTCCAATACTGGCTGCTGCCAAATTCATAACAGACTTTTCTAACTACAGAAAAAACTGCCTGAAATCCAGGAAGTCTCAAACTGTTACAGGCAAAAGTGAGCAAGGGAGTCATGCTGCTTTGCTGTCCTGCACAACTGTATGCTTTGATTTTCCAGGACTGTTTTTTCCATCCAACATCTCATTGCCTTCAGAGGTTTACCTCTGGCAGGGGGCCTTCAGCATTGTGTACCTCTCTATATAAAAATAGAGTCAGTCATCACCTTTACCTGACATGCCTGAATGAACAAATACTTGCTTAAAATCTTGTGTATGCACAAAGAGGTACTACAGCTAATACAAAGCCAAGAACTTATTGCTAATATAATTGAGATTCTAATAATTGTTATTCCAGATCCAATTGCTGGGGAGGGTGAGTTGGAGGGTGGGTAGAAAGAGGATAGGATATTAAGTTCAAATTCTTTATTTTGTACCCTTTTTCCTGGTGTTACACACACCATCCCACTGTTACTCCTGGGTCCAAGGTTGGTAATTTTATCCTGGTGATGGGACACTGTGGTGAGTCACCAGTATCTGGGTTCCTTCACTAGGAGGAATATAATGTTTATGTGATTTTTTTTATTCCTGAAATGCTTTTTCATCTTTGCTCTTGCTTCATTGGTCTGCAACTCCATGTTATGTCTGAATTTACCCTTTTATGTTGCCTGCTACAAAATTATTTTTTCTCTTTATTACTCCTAAACCCAATTTTCCTTGGCTCCAGCTATTTCTTTAGCTGACCTTTGATAAGTTTCCTATACATGTTGGGTACCAGGTCTCTGCCCTACCTCTTCTCACTCTTCTCTGCACCCCATCCTGCATCTGTATTTCTGAAGGCCCCTCATATTCTACAGGTCTCTATTTCTATACACTATATCGTTATGTTAGAGCCATAAATATCTCATTGTATAGAAAATAAGGGCTTGTTACTGCTACTTGAATAATGCTGTGGTTGCACCATATGAAGAAAGTAAAATAAACCAGCAAAATTGCTGTCACCAGCACACCAGATGAAACCAATCTGCAGAAGAAAAGTTCAGACTGACAAGCAATTATTATATTACAGGGATACATAGTCACAGAATACCTGGGTTATTAAACTGAAACTAGTTATTGTTCATCTCCAAGTTTGTGACCACTAGCATTTCAATCCTGAAACCCTTTATCTCCTACTTTCCATGATTCTGGAATTTGTCCAGATTCTGCAATTTGTCATGGATGTGTTCTTGAGGCTATGTAAAATTCTCAGTCTTCACAGAAAGATTTATTTATAGGTTTTGTTTCTCTTCACCTACTCAGAAAAACAATTTTTACTTTATTATTTCATTTAGAAAACATTTTTAATTTTCACAGACTATAACCAGTATATTTTCTAGTCATACAGGAATACAACAAACACTGGTGTGTTGAAGGCTTTAGGTCTGGTTTTAAAAAATTACAACCTGAAATGTCATTTCCCACTGAATCATCCCCCAGCCTCTTTGCTGAAGTTAACCAACTATTTGATACAATCTGGTGCTTCACACATGATTTTGTTTTGCATGGGGACAATGAAAACTCATCCTTCTTTCCTTCTCACTGAAAGAAAATTCTTTCGACTTTTCACGAAATGACAGAATCACGGAATTCTCAGAGTTGGAAGGGACCTCTAGAGATCATCTAGTCCTACTCCCCTACTAAAGCAGGATTGCCTAGAGCACGTTACTCAGGACTGCATCCGGGCAGGCCTTGAAAATTTCCAGAGAAGGAGATTCCGCAACCTCCCTAGGCAGCCTGTTCCAGTGCTCTGTCACCCTCACTGTAAAGAAGTTCTTCATATTTGATTAGAATTTCCTATGTTACAGCTTGTGCCCATTGCCTCTTGTTCTGTCTCTGGGAACCACTGAAAATATTCTGGCTCCATCCTACTTGAACCCTCCCTTAAGATACGTGGTTCCCTGTCCTTCTTGAACTGGGCACCCTAGAATTGGTTGCAGTATTCCAGTTATGGCCTCACCAGTGCAGAGTAGAGGGGATGAATGACCTTCCCCAACCTGCTGGTGACACTCTTCCCTATGCAGCCCAGGATTCCATGGGCCCTCTTGGCCACAAGGGCACATTGCTGGCTCATGGATAGTTTACTATCCAACAAGACCCCCAGATCCTTCTCCTCAGTAGTGCTTCCCAGAAGATCTGTCCCTAACCTGTATTGGTGCCTGGGGATCTTTCTCCCCAGGTGCAGGACCCTACGCTTGCCTACGCGTTGAACCTCATTAGGTTCTTCTCTGCCCACCTCTCCAGCCTGTTCAGGTCACACTGGATGGTGTCACGGCCCTCTGGACTGTCCCAGTTTGGTATCATCAGCAAACTTGCTGAGGATATACTCTGTCCCCTCATCCAGGTGAATATTCATCCAGATGGATATATTGAACAAGACTGGACCGAGTATTGACCCCTCTGAGTCCTCTCACACAACCAGCTCTCAATCCACCTCACTGCCCCCTCATCTAGCCCACATTTCCTCGGTTTCCTAATGAGGATGTTATGGTAGACAGTGTCAGAAACCATGCTGAAATCAAGGTAGATGACATCTACTGCTCTCCCCTCATCCAGCCATCCTGTTATAACATCATAGAAGGCTACCGGTCTGGTCAAGCATGATCTACCCTTGGTAAATCTGTGTTGACCACTTCCAAGAACTTCTTTATCTTCAATGTGTTTGGAGATGACATCCAGAATAAGTTGCTTCATTGCTCTTCCAGGGACAGAGGTGACACTAACTAGCCTGCAATTAGTTCCCTGGGTCCTCCTTCTTGCCCTTTTTGAAGACGGGAGTGATATTTGCCTTCCACCAGTCCTCAGGCACCTCTTCTGTTCTCCATGACCTTTCAATGATGCAGAGTAGCCCAGCAATACCATCTCCTAATTCTCTCAGCACTTGCAGGTGCATCCCATCAGGGCCCATGGACTTATGGGTGTCCAGTTTGGTCAGTTTGGCCAAGTGGTTGCTAACCTGGTCCTCCTCTAAAGGGGGAAAATCTTCCTGTCTCCAGACCTTTCCCCTTGTCTCCAGGGTCTGGAATCCATGAGGAACAGTTTTAGCAGTGGAGACCGAAACAAAGAAGGCATTCAGTTACTCTGCTTTGTCTGTGTCTTCCACTACTAGAGCACCCACCTCAGTGGGCCTGCATTTTCCCTAGTCTTCCTTTTTCTATTGATATATTGAAAAAAACTTCTTCTTGTTATCTTTAAATGTAGTGACCAAGTTGTGTTCTGCTTGAGCTTTGACCCTTCTAATTTCCCCCCGGCATAGCTTCACTACATCTTGGTATCCCTCACAAGTTGCCAACCCCTTTTTCTAAAGACTGTAAACTTTCCTTTAGTTCCTGAAGTCCAGCCAAAACTCTTTATTGAGCCAGGCTGGTCTTCTTCCCCATTGGCTCATTTTCAGGCCTTCTCATGTGCTTTTAAGAGTTCCTCCTTCAAGTATGACTAGCGTTCCTGGGCACCTATGCCCTTCAGCACTGTCTCCAATGGACTATCAACACTGCTCCTAAAGAGGCCAAAGTCTGCCCTTTGGAAGTCCAAGGTTGAAGTTCTGATGGCTCCCTGCCTTGCTTCTCGAAGAATTGAAAACTCATTTCATGATCACACTGCCCAAGATGACCTCCAACCTTTACATCCTCCACAAGACCTTTTCTGTTAACAAGCAGTAGGTCCAGTAGGGCGTTTTCCCTGGTTGTCTTCCTCATCAGCTGTCCTAGGAAGTTGTTTTCCACACACTCCAGAAACCTCCGGGACTTTTCCCTCTCTGTTGTGTTATATTTCTAGCAGACATCAGAGGAGTTGAAGTCTGCACTAGAACAAGTGTGAGCAATCTTGTTGAAGTCTGCTAGGATTTATAGAATATTTCATCAACCTCTACATCCTGGTTGGGGGATATATTACAAACTTCTACCATGATATCTGCCTTATTAGCCTTCCCCTTGATTCTTACCGATAAACACTCAACACTGTCATTCACATTGTTAAGTTCTAGAAATTCAAACCTGTCCCTAACATAGAGGGCCACCCCACCACCTCTCCTTCCTTGCCTATCCTCTATAAAGTTGGTAGCCATCAATCGTAGCACTCTAGTTGTGCAAATCTTCCCACCACGTTCCTGCGATGGCAACTATACCATAGTTTTCCTGCTGTACAATTGCCTCCAGGTACTCCAGTTTGTTGCCCATGATGCATACATTTGTGTAGATGCACTTAGGCTGAGCCTAAAGTCCTGTCACTTTTTTGGGGGGAGAAGTCCTAATTTCTGCCTGACTGTGCTTAGACCCTTCTGTAGTTGCCAACCTATCAATAGCCTCATATCTTTGCTACCACATGGGTCACCATTACCCACCTCCACTGAGACAACAGACTGCAAGACCTTTCTAGTATGTTTACCCACAAGCGCTGGCATGCTGCTCCCAGGCTCCACTTTAGTAATCTCAGTTTCATCCCCATCCCCCTTCAAATCTAGTTTAAAGCCCGTTCTATTAGCCCTGCTAACTCTTGTCTCAGGATCCTTCTTTCCCTTCAAGTTAGGTTTTCCCCACCTGTTAGCATGCCTGGTATCCTGTAGATCAAATAAACCAAAGCCTTGCTGGTTGGACCAGTCTCAGAGCCAGGAGTTAATCCGCTGGCTCTTCCTGTTTTTCCACTCATCAATCCCTGCAACTTGTGGGATAGAGGAGAGCACTACTTGTGCTCCTTGATCCCTTAACCAGCCATCCCAGGGCTCTGAAATTTCTCTTCATTGACCTTAGATTTCTGGTAGCTACCTCATCACTGCCTACTTGAAATATCAGTAATGGGTAGTAACCTGATGGACAAACTAGAGTAGGGAGATTTCTCCATATGTCCTTAATCCTGGCCCCAGGGATGCAGCTGACTTCCCTGAGTGATGGGTCACAGAATCACAGAATCACCTAGGTTGGAAGGGACCTTTTAAGATCATCTAGTCCAACCAATAAAGAAAAAACACCAAAATCACCACAAATGAACAAAAAAAACCCACACACAAACCCCACACCACACCCAAAACAACACCAATCCAGTACTAATCCATACCCCGGAGCACCATGTCAACTCATCTCTTGAATACCTCCAGGGATGGTGCCTCAACCACCTCCCTGGGCAGCCCATTCCAATGCCTGATAACCCTTTCAGTAAAGAAATATTTCCTAATATCTAACCTGAACTTCCTCTGGCACAACTTGAGGCCATTTCCCCTTGTCCTATCATCTGTGACTTGGGAGAAGAGACTGAACCCCTGCCTCTCTACAGCCTCCTTTCAGGTAGTTGTGGAGAGCGATAAGGTCTCCCCTCAATCTCCTCTTCCCCAGGCTGAACAACCCCAGCTCCCTCAGCCGCTCCTCATAGGGCTTGTGGTCCAGACCCCTCACCAGCTTCATTGCCTTTCTCAGGACCTGCTCCAGCACCTCAGTGTCTTTCTTGTGGTAGGTGGCCCAAAACTGGACACAGTACTCGAGGTGGGAGTCTCACCAGTGCCGAGTACAGGGGGACGATCACCTCCCGGGTCCTACTCACCACACTGCTCTTGATACAGACCAGGATGCTATTGGCCTTCTTGGCCACCTGGGCACACTGCTGGCTCATGTTCAGCTGACAGTCGACCAACACCCCCAGGTCCTTTTCTGCCAGGCAGCTCTCCAGCCATTCTTCCCCAAGCCTGTAGTGCTGCCTGGGGTTGTTGTGACCCAACACAGAGTGCCTTCTGTTCGCCTCCGAAGAGAGTCACCTACTGCATCAATTTCCAAGACAGGCATAAATTTTTGTAAAGTGGCCGGAATGATTTATGTAGGTCTATTTTTGGAGCTGGTCTGTTCATGCTTGACTACATGAGGAGTGGGCCTGCTGTATCTGTACTCTCCAAATGAAGAGCTTTGGTTTGAGAATTCTTCCAAACATTTGTGCAAATGAATAAATCCTTTTCCTTCTGTCACTGTTAAAAATACAACAATACACATTTATAATGCTTGATCATTCACTAATTTAATTCCTAAGTGTACTTGCAATGTGCTACATGGATTTTTCACACTATCCTTCAGGCAATACAGTATCACTGCCTTTAGGAGCATCTTTGTGATATTGATACCTGTTTTAACAGGATTCATCAAGTTATACTGCATGTACACACTACATGACTGGGAGGAATTGATGTATGGAAGTAGGAATGAACTACAAAAGAAGATCTTAATCTTGTACCCAAGGTGTGTGCTTTGAGGGAGCTTTGAAACAGTTCATCAGTGTAGGTTCAAAGACTCAGTTTGTTCTTCCCAGCTTATTTCATCAGACTCTATTAGATGGGGGAAGGGGAAACTAACACGCCAACATCAAAGAAGCTTCAGCTTGCATCTGTCACATTAAAGAGAGCCTGTTAAAATCATGGTAGAAAGCATCCATCAGGGGATTTGCTGGATTCATCCAGAAAAAGATAGCTTTCCTCTCCTTGTGGAAAGAATGCTTAGTAAGGCATGCACACATGGAGGCAGTGAAAATATATCAGTCCCAGGCCCCAAGAAAACAGGATTCTGCAAGATTAGGTCCCAGGTTGTAACATAGAGTGATATTACATGGTTATGTGATGAACTTGGACAAACTCTATTTTTAAAGCTCTCTGGACAAAATTTATAAATTATTTTTTTTAATAATTTTAGAAAGAGCTTGATGCACACCCACAATATTGTTTTTGCCCTTCTTACAAGTGTCATGTGTATGAATTGCAGCTGTATGTAACTGCATTTTCATCTTCAGTATTATACTTCCTAAGGATTTTTGTGGCCAATATTTCTCCCTGAGGGAAACTAAATTGCCTGCAAAAAGCCTGTTTTACTTCCACATATTAAAGGGATTTTACCCCTTTCTATTTTTATAACCAACTAATCGCTAAATTTTCTTGATATTTTTTGAAGTTGATATACATATTCTTGATGTTGTTCAGCTCAAAGTAGCCTTACAATAGCAGGTTTTGGTTCTCTTGGCATACTTCAACCAACCTGATATATGCTGGAAAGGTTACACAGCCAAGCATCTACAGTCCAGGAAGTTTCTCTGGTGTATTGATGATAACTTCTTAAGTCATCTGGTGGAGAAGCCAATGACAAGAGAAGAACTACTGGACCTAGTGCTAATAAACAAAAAGGGACTGGTGGAGGACATAAAGGTTGGGGGCAACCTTGGTTGCAGTGACCATGGAAAGACAGAGTTCAGGATCGTGGGCAGTACAGGCAAACCAACAAGTAGGACAAAACCTCTGGACTTGAGGATGGGTAACTTCAACCTTTTCAAGAAACTAGTAGGGCAAATCCCATGGGATAGGGCTCTGGAAGGTAGGGGGGATCATGAGAGCTGGTCCATATTCAAACATCACTTTCTCCAAGTTCAGGATCGGTGCATATTTAAGAGCAAGAAACCAGGCAAGGGAAGCAGGAGACCTGCATGGCTGAACAGGGAGCTTCTGAAAACACTCAAGTGGAAGAAGGAAGTTTACACTGAATGGAAGAAGGAACTGACTGCTTGGGAAGATTACAAGAATGTCATTAGAGTATGCAGGGATGAAATAAGGAAAGCCAAGGCCTCCTTGGAATTAAAATTGGCAAAGGATATCAAAGTCAACAAGAAGGCTGTTTTCAAGTGTATTGAAAGCAAAAGGCAAATTAGAGAAAATGTGGGCCCACTGTTGAATGAGACGGATGTCATGGTGACGGAGGATGCAGAGAAGGTGGAATGCCTTCTTTGCTTCAGTCTTTACTGCTCAGGCCACTGCTCAGGACCCACAGAATTTGGAAGAATCAGAGAAAGTCTGGACAAAGGAAGACTCTCCCTTGGTGCAGAAAGACCAAGGTAAGGAACAGGTAAGTAAACTGGATACCAGCAAGTCCATGTGTCATGATGGGATGCACCCACGAGTGCTGAGGGAGCTGGCAGAAGTCATTGCAGGGTCACTCTCCATCATCTTTAAAAGGTCCTGGAGAACAGGCAAGGTGCCTGAAGACTGGAGGAAAGCCACCATCATCCCAGACTTCAAAAAGGGCAAGAAGGAGGACCCGGGAAACTACAGGGCAGTCAGCCTCACCTCCATCCCTGGAAAGATGATGGAAGGGCTCATTCTGGGTGTCATCTCAAAGCAAATGAAGGAAAAGAAAGCTATCAGAAGTAGTCAACATGGATTCACCAAGGGGAAGTCATGTTTCACTAACCTCATAACCTTCTACAATAGCATGATTGGATGGATAGATGAGGGGAAGATGGTGGATGTTGTCTGCCTTGACAAGGCAAGGCTTTTCACACAGTCTCTCACAGCATCCTCATAAGTGACCTTAGGAAGTGTGGATTAGAAGAATGGATAGTGAGGTGGATTGAAAACTGGATGAAAGACAGAGCTCAGAGTGCTGTGATTAGTGGCACAGAATCTAGTTGGAGGTCTGTAACAAGTGGTATTCCCCAGGAGTCAGTCCTGGGTCCAGTCCTCTTCAATATATTTATCAGTGTTCTGGATGAGGGGACAGAGTGTACCCTCAGCAAGTTTGTTGATGATACAAAACTGGGAGGGGTGGCTGACACGCCGGAAGGCTGTGCTGCCATCCAGCGAGACCTGGACAGTTGGGCAGAGAAAAGTCTGATGAAATTCAACCAGGGCAAGTGTAGGGTGCTGCACCTGGAGAGGAATAACGCCATGCACCAGTACAGGTTGGGGGCTGACCTGCTGGAGAGCAGCTCTGAGGCGAAAGACCTAGGAGTCCTAGTGATCATGATCCAGCAATGTGCACTTGTGGCCAAGAAGGCCAATGGCATCCTGGGGTGCAACAAGAAGGGTGTGACCAGCAGGTCAGGAGACATTAGTCTAGCCCTCTCCTCTGCCCTGGTGAGGCCCCATCTGGAGTTCTGTGTCCAGTTCTGGGCTTCCCAGTTTAAGAAGGATGGGGAACTGCTGGAGACGGTACAGCAGAGAGTTAAAAAGATGATTATGGGCCTGAGCATCTCTCTTATGAGGAAAATCTGAGAGACTTGGGTCTTTTTCGTCTAGAGGAGAGAAGACTGATGGTGGATCTGATCAACACCTCTAAATATTTTAATGGTGGGTGTCAAGAGGATGGGGCCAGTCTTTTTTTCAGTTGGTTCCCAGTGACAGGAGAAGAGGTAAATTGCACAAACTTGAATATAGGAACTTCCATCTAAACATAAGGAGGAACTTTTTTACTTTGATGTGTCAGAGCACTAGAATAGGCTTCCCAGGGAGCTGGTGGAGTCTCCTCCTCTGGAGACATTCAAAACCCACCTGGATATGTTCCTGTGCAACCTGCTCTAGGTGATCCTGCTTTGGCAGGGTAGTTAGACTAGATGATCTCCAGAGAGGTTCCTTCATACCCCATATGATTCTGTGATTCCATGACTGAATTAGTTCTCCCAAGACCAGTGTTTAAGGCTTCCTTTGCTATGTGTTTGCCTTTGCTCAATTTACCTGATTTTTCCATGTATAGGAGCAAGATCTCTTAAGGAAAAGGACAATACAAATATCCAGAAAAATTTGAGTTTAAGCACTTATAGTTTAGCTACCTTGCAACACTGCTTTCAATAACTTATAATGAGCAGTAGCTTTCTCAACAATAATGGCTAAAAGTTCTTCTCTTAGCAGGGTGCTGCTATATTTAAGTATGAAAAGCTAGGTATCCACTGCTGAATTGATAGAATAATTGTTTTCACATAGGGC
The DNA here is from genome assembly GCA_025769975.1 of Gallinago jamesoni. Classification (NCBI taxonomy): domain Eukaryota; kingdom Metazoa; phylum Chordata; class Aves; order Charadriiformes; family Scolopacidae; genus Gallinago; species Gallinago jamesoni. The sequence continues at coordinate 8,548 of JAOQGH010000087.1, read as the reverse complement.
AGAAGCTAGCTGTGAAGTCTTCCCAGTAGTTCTGATGAACCATGTTTCCATGCTGACTGGCAGAGAGGAAAGATAAAAGGTCTGGAGAGTTTGATGGATTATTTAAACGTTTCTGCAGAGATTTGTATCGCAAACATTTTTATTACTGGAATCAGAAACTTAAAACCACGTATGAAGAAAGATACTGAGTTCTTTTCCTGAGATTTTGGGGGAAATTGATAAAAACCTCAGCTCTCATGAAGTTGCTTAGATATTGCCCTGTACTTGCTCACAGGTCAAGGTATGGCATCTGACAACTTCTTAAGCCCTGGCCAGCCTCTAAGAGCTGAACAGTCTTCAAAACTGGCTTTGCCAAGAGACCCCCTATTGATCGGTATGTACTGAGAGAGGATTCAGTGTTCAAACCAACCTGTTCTCTTGTCCTCTTTTTCTCACCCTTACAGCACTTCTGTGTCCCCAGGCAGCTTTGCATGAATCCTGTCCTGGGACAGGATTCCTCCTTTCTGCAGTGCCTGTAGAGAGCACTTCAACGAGACAGAAGTCAGGCAAACTATATTAATTACTGAGCCCAATCTGTGACTTTGGGGGTTTTTCAAGAAAGCAAAGGTTTTGAAGTAGGGTCAGACTAATTTTCTTTTCACCATCAGTCTCTGGCCATTTGGCTCTTGGGCCAGACACTAATTCCAGCTTGCTCTTCACAGAATGTCTGTGGTTTGGTTCAGACTTCATGCCTAAGATAATAAATTGAATACTGCTATGTAGCCAGCATTAAGAACTGAATTTGTCCCTTGCACGTCCAGTTAATAAAAAAAATGTTTAAAGATTTAGATTCCTAGTTCACTTGATGTAGATACCTAGTACCAGGACTAGGTAAAATGTTAGGACTGCCTGAGACTAGACTTTCTCTGGATGCTGGGCAAAAAACAATTTTTTGTGTCGGTTTAGTCCTTTTAAGGACACACATCATAACTCTACAGCAGAAGTGATGGAAAACTCAAGCTTGAAAGACTTAGCATATTTCGGAGACTCTTCTCTGTCTAGACTTGCTCCAACAGAAGATTTACCGTTTTTATTTAGGGAGGAAGAAAGCAAAGACTTCAAAGTATCTTTTGCAGATACCTGAATCATCAGGATACCCTCTTCATGTGTTGGCAATTTGACTACACTAGCAGGACTGCAACTTGGTTACTTACTGGCACACATTAAAAATTCAGTCTGAATTGCTTTAATAGGAAATTTAGATCTTGATGATGATTGAGGTGGGACTTCTCTATAGCACTGTCTGTCATATGACAAGCAAGCTACAACTGCATATAATTATAAAATGCCTAAACATTAGGAGGGAATTATCATAGGAGGAAGATTTTTTTCTTGAGCCATGACCAGAAAGAAGTGTTTGTGATTGCAGAGACCAGAGCTCAGACTAGTCATATTGTGTCCAGAAATTCTTGAAGTTTGTCTGCATGTCTCCAAGCCATGGCAGAAATGCGTCAGTCTTAATACAAAATCTACTGCACAGCACTTGTATGAAGAAGTGGTTGTTGGAAAGCAAGCAGAAGGGAGCTAACATAAGAGCTGTGAAGTGGTTTAAAGGAGCAAATGGGTGTCATTGGGTAAGCATTTGAAATGGAAAGATTAAACAAGCAACCAGTCAGTAGCAATGCAGAACACCTTATTTTGAATGTCTGGCAGAAAGTCAGTTTGGGAAATGATATTGCATCTGTATTTCAAAAACAATCACATTATGTTGGCATATATGGTGGTACTACCAGGATAAAGCTGCTAAAATACATTTCACACTGTGTACTAGGTACGTAAAATGTGTACTGACTGCTAAGAAGCATATTTTGTCTGAAATTGAGTAAAAAGTAAACACTAATTCCATGTTAGACATGTGTCCCTGTTCACTCAACTCTTGATTAGGTTTTGGCAAAACCAGCTCATGATAAGGCCCAATATATGCTAGGAGCAGAGCCAGTAGGGCAAAGCAAGAGCACCACAGTGGCAGGACAGGCAGCCAGGAAGATCTGAAGGGCCATTGTGCAGGCATGATCACATGTGAATTGGTGTTTCTGGCAGCCATTATCTTGTCTGGCATTTTCCTCAGAAACTAACTTAAGGAAATAGTATAGACCAAACTTCCAAACTGGAGGGTGTAAAACATCAGCTTACCCAAAAAGCTTTTGAAGCCGATCCAACAGCAGCTGGACTGCTGGTGCTGATACAGGGCATGCCTGCACCATGATGGAGGAGGAACGATAAGCACTCTCACACTTAGCCAGGTAACTAATCTTTTTCTTTTGCTCATAGGTGCATGATATTAAGAGTTATGGGTTATAAGTTATGAAATCTTATTATTTAAATGGTGAATAAGTGAATTAATGTGATAAAAAAGGATTCAACCCCTGTTTGTAATGTTTATTTATTATATTTCTTAATAAGCTCATGAAATAAAGTTTAAATCATAGGGAATGTGTCACGTAAATTTGAGAGATCTGAATTGACCTTGAGAGACATATGTGTGATTTCATGGGACAGATGAGAGCACTACGGCATCAAGCTGCTAGTCAGCCAGGAGCAGTCGGCTCATGGCTTTTAACTTTCCTATTTGGTAGATCTGGAAAAAAATAAAGTTATAGCTTTGGTGTTTAGGAATCTATCCTCCCCTTCCCCCTCAACCAAAAAAAAAAAAAGAAAAAAATATCCAGAGTCCTGTCTGTTCATCTGGGTTGTTAACATTAGGGAACCCTGTGGATAGGCATATTCATCAACGGCAAGATGATCCATGTAATAATAGCATTAATCATAGTGACTGCTTCTACACAGTACTAAGGGAGAGATTACATTTCAGAGAAACTTGTTTATAAGCCAGTAGCTGCAGTCCTGGTTGAGTTTCTCTCATTCTGTCAAGAGTTAGAAATAATCTGCCCTTACACTTGTGAGCCATTTGCACACAAGTAGCAGATTTAGGAAAATGTTGGTCAGTTCCCAGTTGGAATGGAAATCAGGTTTTATCACTTCTAAATTAGAGCCTTAAACTGATTTTAAGAATTGGTTCTCTGCTTACAGAAAAACTGAATTTGTGAATATTTTGCGGAAGAGGGAGAAGTCAGCTGTCTGGAAGCACATGGCTGTCAAAACATGAGTAGGACAGCCTTGTTACTGTGGAGCCATGTTACTGTGTCCCATCCACCTCTGCCAGCCTCCTTTTGTGCGACAGCTGCTCTGCAGTACAAAGAAGTCTTGGCATGGTTTTAGCTGCTCACACAGATGCTGCCTTACCCTCCACAATTCTCCTCAATTCTCCTTCAAGTTATAATAGGGAGGAATATCAGCCCAACTGCTTGTTGGTTAATGTGTCAGGATGTGTAATTCATTAACACCTGAAGACTGTTTAGATGGGCTACTCATCCTGGCTTCTAAATCAAGCTTGAAAGAAAATGTCCATGATTACTTACTATGGCTTGGAGTAGAAAAGCATTTACCAAACAGAAATACTGAATATGCTTCAAAAGAAGGTTTTCAAAATGTATTAAAATCCCTGACAGCGTTTGAGTGGGGTGGACCTGCTTTCTGCAAAGTTGTCCAATTTGACAAGGCCTTGCAGCTGGTGTACAAAGCTGGGGTGCTGTAATGAAAGCATCCATGAGCTTTTCAAGATAAAAGGTACAGGTGGAATACATATCATCTGAAGAGATTTGTAAGGCACAGGAGATGTAAACTCAAAGTAGTTTGGGAGTTCAGAAGATGCCCTGGTTTACTGTGGCTTTTCATTTCCTAAGATGTGGAGAGAAACATCTCTCTAGAGCAGCCTGTCCAAAGTTATCCTACTGAACATCTGCTTGTGAATCAAGTTCCCGACTGAATGTGATGAAGGGAGTTGATGAGTTGGGGCTGCAGTCTCTGGCTTTTGTGGAGGCTGTCCGCCACATTGTGAGTGGCATCTGGGAGCAGCCAGACCACAGCACCAATACCAATTGAGGGAGGAGACCTGGGTCCACTGTCCTTTATTGGTATACCCTAAAATCCCATTTTCTTCCATTCAGATGGGGTTTCTTTAGTGAGAGGGATTGTTTTTATTGATACATTAAGAAGAAAACATCAGGCCTTGTGTTTGCAGAGAACATGTGGGAATAAGCAGAACAGGACCCTGGAATATTGCATGATAGTCTCAGGACCCATCACAGGCTTAAAAACCAGCAAGCAATCAAAATATCCCTATGATCATGACAAGATTTTCCCAGGTTTATTTTCTTTTTTTTGGAAAGGCTTTCCTAAAGGATGCTTTGGGTTGTGTGCAGGTGCCTTATTTTCCCAGTTCTTTGGTAGAACAGCCTCATCATTCTGACGGTCTGGCAAGTTTGATATAGCTGATTTAGAGCAGAAAGAGCAGGGTAAAATTTGGAGGATAAAACCAGCAAAAACCAGATGTGTTGAATGTACGAGTGGACACACATTCTGCATCATATCATCTCTTTGCACATCATATTGTCATGTTTTACACCTCAGCACCATTACCTTCCAGCTGAATTAGTGCAGTGTGACCTCCATCAGAATCTTTTTTATCCAAGAGTCTTACACTCATTCCTTGACTTTCCTGGACTGAAGCACCAAACTCTGGAAAAACTAGTGTCTGCTGTTTTGGAAACTTTTAAAAGAAAAATAACGGACAGCTACAGGAAGATTTTTCCAGACTACATAAGTTCTTCAATTCATCTTCTATGGTATGTTTCTTAATTACATGCTGCCAGCTTCTTGGAATGTGAGAAACAGTGATTTTTAAATGCAAGAATTACTTAGCAGAGGAAAGTATTGTTAAGATTTCTGGATGTATCAAACCAAGAACCAAACCATGCTTTAATTTAGCATTAGGCATTTGTTGTAAAAGCTATGATCACAGCAAACTTGTCTTGTGTTAGTGTGAATGTCATATGTTCCCACAGGAGACCTACTGAAATTCAACTATAATTAATGTACCATTGCAGCAAAGTGTCACTGGAAGGTCATACTTTCTAGTGCTTGTCCTTTCAAGAAAATGTAGCAATTAATTACTGTTGTCTAACCTCCTGCTCAGTTAAATGTCATTCTGACAAAAAGATGATGTTTCTTTATATCCTGTTATTCCTGGCAAATTATTAACCTAACCTTTAAAAATTAACTTTTTTCTTTGTGTCACAAAGGTCACATGCAGAAGGACGTCATTGAAATTAACACTCTAATAAGTCAGCTTGCAACTTTTTCTGTTAGCATATCTTTGGTAGCCTTAATATAGAATACCAATCACTTATGAATGGGAGATAAATTTTACAATTTAAACCTCTGAATCTGAAGAACACTTTCTGTGAATTTTTGTGCATGGCTCTTCTGCAAGAATTTGTTTTCGCATGAGAGTTTCTCTTTCTTTAGCTTTGCAACATCATTTACCTAAATATTATAAGCCAGTTATTTATTTCTAGCTTTGCCTATATCTTAGCTGATTACTTCTGTTTCTACATTTGGACAGGAAGTGAGTGTTTTAGACTGGCACAAACAACTGGTTTTTACTTTAGTGCAGGGAGTCTTGGAAATGATGATACAAGTCTAACAACACTTGGTTTTTTACTCACAATGGACAATTTTTGGTTTGAGGGTGGGTTTTTTTTGCATACCCTAGGAAATGTGGATTTTCTGCCTGCTATGAAGATTTGTTGCCTGCCATATAGCTACAGTCAGGGAGGAAACTTTCTCACAGCACAATCAGAACATTAAAGGGGAAAAAAATATGCAAATTTTCACTGAGAGCAATGTGGCATGTTACTATGATGGAGCAGGACCAAGCTGCCAATAAAAGAAAAGCTTCTCTATTCACCAAACCAGGAGGTTCACAGAGGATCAATTGGAAAACTATTGGAGTAATAGCCACAGCTTTTGAACTATTTGTCCACTGAAGAAATTTTATGGTTTCTTAGCACTTAATCACTTTAAATGACTAACAGACATGATCTGTGGAATAGATCTGAGATCATTAGACTGTGGAATTCTAAAACGGGTCTTGGAACACCTTGTAATTTATCCCTAAAAGAAATAAATACACTTTTTATGGAGAAAAGTATCTGCTGCAGGAATACATTCACATACTTACATTTTATTTCAAGGGAATTTTAGCATAAATAATTTTTCTTTTTTAACATTTTTTCCCATATATTTGAAATGGTTATCTGGCTGGACCAGCAAGTCAGAATTTATCTGTCACTGGAAAGGTTTGGTACCTTTGGTACCCCTATGAAGGGACCAGGTCTTCCTCTAGACAATTAATTATGGTTGAGGAAAATTCTTTAGTTTGAAGAATCTCTAAGAACAAATTCTACTAGGCAACAAATTTGAGAGTGATGACAGGATGTCAGCAGCACTTTTTCTGCCTGCAGAAGTGTTATCTCCAGTCCTCCCTATTTCTGTCCCTGTGTTGCCAAGGATGGCAAGGTTTACTTGGCAGTTGGATACCTGAACCAAGTACAGTACCAGCATCCATATGGATATCTAACAGGAGAAGTACTGACAGAAACATGCTCTGCAGAAACATGCAAATATTTACCTGAGTCATCAGTGTGCTAGTATTTTACTAGCAGAATAAGGTCTATATTTATACGACACCTGAATCTCTATCAGTAATGGATGCAATTTGTCTCAAGTGGAAACATCTTTGCAAAGTATACTAATTTAATATGAACATATGTTCATATTGATGTTTTGGAAATATTTTTGAATATATTGATGTATGGAGAATAGACTCTCCAGAGTCCTCCACTGAGCAGTCAGACTATTCTAAGACAAGTCAGATTCAAGGCTATACATCTTACTCTTCACCCTGGCTTATCTGTACTTTGGGTACTGATAATTGACTAGTTTATTTACCTGCTCTTTTTCTCTTTGAAGGAATAAGTAGCAAGGACTGGACATCTAGCTTTTCATCTGTTCCTCCTAAACAGGTATACCTTTGTTTCTTCTTCCCATTTTGCAGCTAGATCTAGTGCTGTGTAGTTAATGGTTTAGATTAATTTAAATTACCAACCTCTTCTGAAAAGATAAAGGTGAAGTTGAAAGAATAAGTGGCATACAGACCCGCTTATGCCATGGCTGTTCTATTCCTGTGTCAGGGTTAACCTAGGGTTCAGTCTGGTCCCAGTATCATCATTTAAACTAGTACTACAACACTTCATGTAACTTCTAAATTTTGTTCACCTTTTATCTGAGACTTCTGAATTTTAGAATTTGTTTTAGAAACTCTGAGCTTCCCTACATTCTATTGTGTTTTAGTGGAATATTTAGTCTAATAAAATATAATAATCACTTTATATTAGATCTTACCTTACATATAGTACTGTCACGTGAGTGAAACTGCTTGGGCTAAACTAAGCACAACTAAGAGGACAAAAAGTCTGCCTCAAGGCTTTTAGTTCTTGCAGAATAGCAGACAATCACATTTCTTTCCCCAACTGCTTAAGATTTGATTTTGCAAATCAGTGTGTAAACCATGACAGGAAAGCTGGTTGGACAGATTTTGTGGATAACCCCTTTCAGGTTGGCTCGATTAAAGATTTGTATGCTCAAAACATTAAGCAATAGGTGTAGTTCTCTGTGCAAAGGGTCATAAATCTCAAAACTTTTGTGCCCTTTCACTTAGTATGAGTGTTACATTATATTTGTGATGAGGTTCACCCTTCCACTTTGTCCTGTTTATCAGTATTGATTGGGGATGCAGATGCTTGAGATCTTGCTGGTTTATGAAGCTCAGTTCACAGAGCAACCTGTGGTTTACTTTGTTTCAGTAACAAGTTAAGGCATTGATTCTGTTGATGTTAGCAAAACTGTAAGAATAGAGATGTTTCTGCCATAGTTATATACCATGAATTCAAACTCTGTTCTGTACAAGCATAAATGCTGCTACTTGCTTCTTCTGGTCTGCCAGTAAGTGTTGTTTTACATACAGGCTTATTTTGCAGTCTAAGTGAGTTTTTAAGTGTCTTTTAGGGTTTTTGTTGTTCCTAGATATTTCAGATGAAGTTGCTATTGAAAAGAAATTCTTTTCTTCAGTAAGCACCAATTTTCCTGATGTGTTTGCTTCACCATATTCTGGTAGCTAAATTTACTACAATACAGACATTTGTCTCAACGGAATGTGAATTATGAACCTTTTAGCCCATTTATTTTCCCCCAGGGGACAAGTGTAGATTGCAGGAGTTGGTCTAGAAGATGCTGATGGTGAAAATGATGCAACCACAACTCTCCTGTTTATGATCCCAGATTATCAGGGACACACAGAATGTACACAGAATGTAGCACCTCAGTGTCAACACTCTGATTATTATTTATTGTTTTATAAAGGAAAGTGTTTCTGAGCATCCTTAGCTTGGATTTCTACAAATCTTTAACCATTCAGGAAAAAGGAAGAGTGCCCAACTGAAATTACTGCTAGAGAACAATGGGAAAACCCCTTCCTAGAAGGGGAAAAGGGTACTAGGCTAAGAGTTAACAAAGCTCACGGACAGAGCTTTAAGCCAAAAGTTAAGGG
>JAOQGH010000086.1:0-29768 GCA_025769975.1 Gallinago jamesoni | reverse complement strand
GTCAGTTAGGTTGACGGTTGGACAAGATGATCTTTAAGGTCCCTTCCAACCTAGAAGATTCTGTGATTCTGTGATATGTAACACCCAAATACAGATTTCTTTTGGACAAAAGTATTCTTCTCTTGGAGAAAGACGACATTGCATCAAAACCAATTATTATTAGAAAGGATCAGTTTTGACAATTCAGTGTTATAATTTAAACTTGGTGGCATTTTGTAATGCTTTACATTAATCAAAATATAATACTCTGATGATTTATAGGTGAATAAAATAACATTTCTTAGGTTTGAAATTGTTTAAGAGGAAATCAAGTTATAGAAAGGAAATTATTAATATGAGTACATTTTTAAAAAGATGACTTAATGTCATCCTATGAAATCTTTTAAGCAATGTCAACAAATAACTACAAAAATCCCCTAAAAATAATTAATCTTTTTGGTGCTCTGGCTTTCCTGAGGATGGGAAATATTACATTATCAAAAAAAAAATTGAAGGATGAGAACAACTTCATCTATTCTCAAGGTCCAACCCCACAAAATTTAATATCAGAGGCTGTATTGGTATCATTATCTGTTTGGCCTTCACTCTTGCCACTCTTGCCAGTTAATAATGTAGAATTATGGACAGAATCCAGCAAGATACTGAAACTTTTTAAGTACGTGAACCACTTTGCTCCTTATCAAGTTATTACTATTCCATCACATAAGGATTGTTTTCACTGAGTCATACGTTGATGAAATACTGGAAGGCTGGAGTACTCAGTCATAAGGGGAAAGAGTAGGAAAAAAATAGCATGGTCTTTGGTGTACCCCACACTCACTGACTGCATGTCAGGAAAAGACCAGACTGACAATGTTTCCATCAGCTTCCTCCCCATGTCTTTGTTTCCCTATTCCTTATGCTTTCCATAGGAAGCCAAAGTGCATGAACTAGAAACATGGCGAAAATTCAATCTAACTCTAATTGTACTAAGTGCGTCAAGTAATAGGGGGATTATTGATCCAAGGTGGACCTGCCGCTAAATATAGTTACCATTTCCTATGACAAGCTAACCATTTCTTACTAAAAATTACTAAAAGTCTATCTAACAAATATCTGGGCCACAGAATGAATAAAGCAGTATCATAGCTAAGACACTTGCAGAAGGAACTGCTTATCTATGGGTCAGTTGTGGAAACTGACTCTCCAGCAAGACAGCTGTAATCAAGATGCAAGTGAGTGGATATATTTGGATCAGATTTGGAATTGATTCTTTGGAAACAAGAAGTGATTTACCTGAGGAAACTAAGGAAATACAGAAGCAGTTTCGTGGGGAATACAAAGACAGCTCAAATACTGCACTATATGGTGGAACCAGCAGAAGATTATCAGTACAGAGGATCCTGGAGTCTGAGAATAAACTTCTGCCAAGATGGACAGCTTTCCCATTGACATACGAAGAAAGGTGCCCCTGGTACTCCCATACTCTCTGGATTGGGATTCAAAAGATCAACAGAGTGGTCTTGCTGACCTTGGCAGGTTGGGTTAACCATGACACAAAAGCCATAATATTATGCTATTAATATCTACCGTGATTGTATGCTGCTCAGATTATTACAGTTACTCACTTAATTGTATCTGTTATTGACATGGTTGAACTATTTTACAGTCTCTATAAAGTATTAAATATCACTATGTACATACTTTGTATCATCACTCCTAATACCTGGATAAGCTGGGAATGAGGACTGGCGCTCACCTGTTCTGAAGCCCAGACTTGCAACATCAGTTGCTGGGAATGTAAAGAAGGTAAATAAAGGCATGTTTCAGTCCTTGGAGTAGAGAAAGGAATCATGTTCCCTTGCCTAGCTTGACATATTCACAGGTCTGAATAATGCAAGTTTCAGCTGACTTTGGGTGTGTATGTGAAGCCTACAGCAAACACAGGGATGCGAATAAATGTTGTAGTGCCTTGCTAAGATAAACCCGTGGAGGTCTACATAGCAGCTGGATCTGTCGGGCAAGCACTTTTCATGGCTGGTAGCAGCTGGGAACCAAGTCTCCTCCACTGTGGCTGCGTCTGGGTGGTTGAAATCTGGAGGTATGCATACAGGAAGCCCACAACACAGCTGTGTACCATCCATGGTGATCGGAATTGTTCATGACTGGTGTTTTCACTGTGGACAACTGCAACATTGCTCTTCTTTCATTCAGAAAATACCTCTTTCTCCCAAGGTGCTCTGAGATCGTGAAATTGGTCTTCAGTCTGCATCCCAAGAAATAATAGTGCATACCAGCTAACACTAAGTTTCAGTTTTGGGGAAAAGTTTGGCATATGAATAATATTTGTTACATCTCTCTTCAGTGATTTTTTTCTCCTCAGTGATTTTGCGTAGCTGCAGCTAGTACTGAATCTATGTCTGAACAGATGTGGCAGATACATCTCTGGGTGTTACTATCTCTGGAAGTACTATTTTATTTACCAGCTGAGCTTTTAAAAGCTACCGAGAGATTTCAATGCCTGTTTTTTATCTTTCTTCATACACAAACTAGGGGAGACCTTGTTTCTTCTTACACAGACCTGTCTATTAAATTTAATTCACATTCCAACCCACAACACAGTAAAAGAAGGAAAAAAATATCTGCCAGACCTTTAAAGCATATGGTTAGAGAAAACACTGAGAGGGCAACTTGCCCACCCTTCCACGCCAAGGGTTAACTTCACCTGAACTAGTCTTTTTCTTAGAGACTTCAGATGGTGAAGAACTCTCACCTGCTCTGGAATTTAACTACCATTTGTAATTAAAATATTTCTCATTATATCTAACCTGATTTATTCTGAAATGCTTTTTTAAAGTAAAATAAAATCTGGAAAAAATGAATAGACACAGCGACTGCAAGAAGATTTGTCTTTAATCTGTCCTTTTGGGTTTCATTTATTATGCGTGATAAGTTGTTGTTTTTTTTTCTACCATTACCAAAGAGAGTTCCAGCCCACTTAATATCTTTCTATCAATCACTACCTCATGGAACCTTTTTCCAGGACTATATGTAGGACTGAAACAAATTGAGAGCAATAGATAGGGTCTAGCACCGAACTTCAGTTTCAAAACTGTGAGAGTCTGGGGTACAGAAAAAGGCTGCACGTGCATTTCATTTACACAGTTTGAAATGTTTCTGCATGATTTCAATGGTCCCTCTATGAGTGAACAAACTGCCAAGTGTATCTTTGGCTTTAAGTATCAGGTGAAGATGAGGCAGTTTTCGGTCAGAGGCCTAGGAAAGTATCTCCCATTGTGATAGACTATGGTCTGCTTTTGTATTTTACTGGTGCTTGAGTATCATTTGCAGATCTTCCTATAGTGAGAGTACTGCTGTGCATTTATGTGGCAACAAGCATATTTTTCTTCCCCTAAGAGCTTCTCTGTCCAAGACCCTGTGTTGGGGATGTTGCAGAAAGAGAAAGGTTTTCCTACAGGAATGACAGTGCTGAAACCCAGAGCCCTGAGTACTCTGTTGTCAGCACATAGAGCCCACTTTGATGTGGATCTTGCCCAGCAATGTGCACTGGGTCTTATTCCACCTCAACATTCAGGATCTCTTGATTTCATTTTTGTGCGGACTTCGGCTCTCTTCTGTTTGGTTGGTTGGTTTTGTTGGTCTACTTCTCTTTCTGATTATCCCCATTTATCTCCAGCTTGATGTCCAAGTAGTTGCTATGGACAGAGGGAGAGGATTAGGCCCCAGAAAACTTCTGGGGAAGCCTTTTAACACATTTTAAAGGAGGACATTATCTTTGTCCTTCAATTTATCCATCTAACTCTAAGCTCTGCCATACACTGTTAGAATTACCAAGACTGCTTCATGCAGCTCAGCCATGCTGACCCTGGATAGTCTCTGTGCTTTGTGAGAAGCCATAAACAAAGAATCACAGCCTGTCATATGGAGAACCTTGCAATTTTCCAGCTGTAGTAAAGAATGAAAGGTAAGAGAGAGACTGCTGGGTGTCTCAGTCCCTGTCACTCCCTAGGGTGAAAATAGCGTGTGGGGAGGTGTCTGAGTGTTCTTGATATCACATGCTGCTGCATAGCTCTGCTGACCAGCACCCTGGTGCTCTGCTGACCACTAGCCTGTACCCACTGTGTTAGTGGAAGAGGCCTAATTAATAATGGAAAAGAACAAGGCAACATCAGGAAACTCTGGTCCTAAATTACATTGTTCGATTGTACGTGAGCGAAACAGGAGCACAACTCAGGAGAGAGGTGGCAAAAGAGAAAGAAGGACAACAAAACTTTGGGAAGGACACACTTCAGATGCAGAGCTATGGATATATGAGCAGTTTCTGCTTCATGACTCATCTCTTCTGGAACAGACATTCCCAAGCCATCTTCCCGGAGGACATCAGAGATTTTCAGTCAGCTTTACTGCAGAAGATTATTTGTAGACACGGCTTCTGTACTTTGAGTCCTTCATCTCATCCAAGGATCCATCTCCCCAGAAGTTCCCTGTGCTGCATGTGCCTTACTCCTCTCTGCTAGCTCAGGCTCTCAGCTCTGTCAAAATCACAGACATCATCTTCATTCATCAACTATCTTGGTTCAACTCTTCCAACATGCATTTCAGTCTTATCCCCTATTTCTCTCAGGGGGTTCTCATGGCAAGTACACAGAGGTCTGAAGGTTTCCACTTGCACCACAAGCAGAGATCAGATGCAGATATGGATTTTAAAGGTCTCATCTCATCTTCATCTGCCTCCTACCAGCATCTTCTGATGACACTGTGGGAATCTGACAGCCACTTCCTTCTCCCTCACAGCAGCATTGCTGTCTGAGAACCACACGCCTGTTTTCAGCTATGATTAGCTGCAGGATTGCAACACATTCCTACGGGAATACCCATTGCCCACTGCACTGCGGCCCAAATCAATAGATACAGAATTTGATTTTCTGCTGCCCCACAATGGAGACAGTGGAAGACAAAGCACTGGTCTCCTGAGCTGATCTGATCAGTACTCAACAAGCCTTGCTACTTTAACTAGATTGGAAGCAACGTCACATCTGTCCAATGCTTGCTGTTTGCATAACTGTAAATGAAAAACAGAGCTGCATCTGGTTCCTGGTTGAGAGGAGAGTGTGAGCTTGCTGCAAACTTAGATCAAGCGGAATCTTTCCAGTGGTCTCAACAGAAGTGGGAGTAGACATATAGAGTCGAAGGAGAGAGATGAGTGTTTTGGCTTGATCCACTATGGACGCTGACTCTATGCTGAAGCACACTGGCCATTCTGCTCACTGTTCAACTGCCTGGACTATGCTGGGCTGTCCCAGTCAATATGTTTATATCCTCTTATAAATTCAGGTGGTGTGAGCTACAATTTGTGAACAAATTTACTCCTCTGAGAAGCATGACACTACAAGAAAGAGCAGGCATGGGTATCACATATCATTAATTTTTCAGAATATCCAGCAACAAACAAGTTTTCTTTTTCTCTGTGTTTGCAAATATCTTAATATGTTTCATCTTGTGTATGCAGCATCCATATTAAAACAATGCTTTTCTGCATGGCGGTCAGCCTCAATGAGAGAGAATGAGGTTTAGAAAGTTTCAGGAGTGGAGGTACTTATATTACTGCTGAATAGGAAAAAATTCCATCTTGTAATCAGAGAAGAAATCTCCAGAGTAAGCAGAGAATATCTGACTCATGAAGAAGGGTATAGGACCAGAGCCTCTAAAATATTGATTTTAGGTACCTGGAGGGTTGACTGAAATCACTGACTCATAACCACAGGGCCCAAGGTAAGTGCTGTATGTATTGTACTGCTAAGCCTGTTAGATTCTTTGGAAAATCTCTCCCCCTTAACCCGACTTGCAGCTTCAGTTAGGAAAATCTCAGTCAATTCTGTTCTTCAAAGTAGCTGAGACAGGATAAAAAGAGAGAAAAGTTACATGTTCTGCACAAACAATTACAGTTTAATTGGTTACAACTTGCAGTGAGAATTCAGTTTTCTCCATGATCACCAGGATGGGGTCAAGCTGCAGAAGCTTCTCAACAGAACAGGGGCATTTTCTAGGCATGCAGGTGTGCTCCTAGCCAAGTGGGATGTGATTTCTTGTATTTCCAATGTCTGCATTTAGTTTTTCACAAGGAAAACTTCCCAGAATCCAATGGCAGGGACCTTGGAGATGCACAACTGCAGTTGCTTTTATAAGTTTAGAAGAATTTATGTCATGGCTATGTATCTGTCAGCATAAATAAATCCCTTATATATATTTGTATTTATGTGTGCACTTTTCAAGATCAGAATATGGAGTATAAACTACTGCTCCTGCCTTCTGCAATTTTTTTGCTTTGCCAAATGAAAGTCTTCCTTTTAGTACAAGGCTGGTAAAATTAATTCCCCAGTATGCTGCAGCAATTTAGATTTGGCATAACTATTTTTTTTCTATAGTCTCTGTTTACCATATGTTAAAAGCTCTTTTTTCTTCTCTCTCTCTTTATTTATTTATTTTTAATTTGCATTATTTAATCTTATTTTGAAAGTCATTGTAGGACTAGGCTTGTGTTTCTACAAAATTCTAATACAAGTGCTCCCATGGATGAGGAGAGGTTCACTGTAAGATGAGTTGTCAGATTTGTCTTGGAGTGTAAAGCATGGAGAAGGTGCAGATACCTGCCAAAAGAAATACTGTTTGTCCTCTCCAGGGGGTAGGGAACTTGTTGGCTCCTCATGAGGCTTAGAAATTATTATCATCCTGTATTTCTAGGTTTGTGCTTCCTAGGGCACATCATTTCTTTGCCTTACTGATCACAAGCACTTTGGCAGGCTAGAGGTTGAAGCCAGCTGAAATTCAGAGGCTGAATATCTAAATAGCTGATTCATTTCAAGTTCAGCTCTTGGTAGATAAATTAGGTGAGCTCTCTGCACCTGATCTCTCTGCAAATCTCTGGGAGGCCACTAAAAGTAGATTCTGTAAATAAGTTTCTGACTGGCAGTTTCATTTCTAGCACGTTGCATTCATTGCTCTGTGCACATCAGCTCTTGCTATTATGAACTTTAGGTTGCCCTTGGCATTTTGTAGTACACTAAAAAGTGCTCTTGAACATGTAGGAGTGTGTTACCAGCAAAGAAAAGTGGCAGAGATCATCACAGCAGATCAAGAACAAATTAGAAAGCATTCTGGAAGTGATATCATTGTATACGACTGAAAGTATACTCCAGCTAAATTTATGTAACCTACACCAATGTTTTCAATGCTGACTTTGATGACACCACAAGACAATGTAATTCTGCTATACTAAGAGCTCAGGACAGATTAGTTAGGTGATTATCTTTAGTCCTTGCTGACTATTTAATTTTTGTCATCAACTCATTGGAGATTTTTTTGTGTGGACTATTTCTTACTATAACCCACTGTGGCTAGGATCTAATAGCACACCCACCCTGACAGTACACCTGTGGAGACCAACGCATTACCATGAGTTCAGAGACAAGACTCAGTAAAATCAAAGGAAACTAATCTATTAGTTTCAGACCTTTGACATACACTTCCCTCTGAAGTACAAAAAGTACTTCTCAATCCCATTAACCAGCAACAGAGAGGAGAACTCTGACAACAAAATGTTTTAAAAATGGAAAGAACACTTTTGACATGCAAAAACAGCAAGTAAGAAAGCGTGAGTGTTTATTCACATGCACTAGCCCTTTACAAGAACGCGAAAAAATGAAGGGCAAGTCACTTATCTTTCTATAACCCTTTTTGATCTGGCACACCAGTCTCTCCCTTTTGTAATTCAAGGTAGTTTTCTTGCTCCCAAAGAGGCGGTGGAAGTCATGTTTGTAGTGAATGAAAGTTGGTAAGGAAAAGTATCTGGTGCATCTTAACAATCCAACTGAGTAGCATTAATAGTGCTGTAATGCTAGAGGGACCCACTCAGGCTCCATAGTGCTACAAGATTGGATTATTATTACAAATTTGGGCAACTGCTGTCACCTGTGAACTGCCACTGCATAGTAAAGCTCCCACCATTGCAAGACCTGCAACTAGCTTGGACTGACAGCTCAAAGCCCACACTAGAAATGAGGTGCATCTGTCACATTTCTTCCAGGTGGAATCAGCTGTTGACTCATCTTTTCTGTTAACTGGCTGTGGTCAGAGAACAGACATTTAGTATTTTCAGTGATATGTGAGCAGGTGCAGATCCAATGAATCTCAAAACCCACATCAATCTAAGATCTGTACAGCTGAAGGGAGAGACAAACATTGTATAGAAGAGTTTGCTGAGTCTACTGCACATTTCCCATAGATACGCTTGTTTTATGGCAACAAGACAAAGGAGTTTCATGTCAGTCCTACCAGCTTCTATTTACTAAGGTAATAAAAGGAGCCTTTTCAAGAGAGAAGAGTTACTATAACATTTTTTCAAAGGTTTTTGAGTTCTTGCCTGCAGTTTTTCTTGCCTACTCCATATATGCGGGACCTTATAGCAACTCACACAGAAGGGAATGGAACAGCTGAAATGTTAACCTCTTGCTGGGTGGAGGAGGCACTTATTCTCCACAGAGTGAGTCAGAGCAAGAGTTACAAGCCCATTTTCTTTCTGTCTCTTGATCCGATTGGGTACTTTTTTCCTGACACAGCAATGAATGGGATCTTTTGCATTGGCATCTTGGCTTTTGCTGTGTCTATTTCAAAAAGAAGCAGGTCTAAGTACTCCCTTACGGGATTTGTTGCCCAGCCATGCTTACGTTATCCTTCTCAAGCTAGGCAAATGAAGGCTGGCTCCCTTTTATATTGTCTGAGCACTTTGGCATCATTAATGAGACTTCCAGTACTCTTGGCTGGCATGAGGAGGGGTGAGAGAGAAACCTTACAGTCACACCAAAATTCAGTCTTGGATAACAAGAAGTGGCAGAGAGTGCTGGAAAGAAACACATCAGCAACTGAGCCTGCACAACCATGTGACCATGCACACAGAAACCAAGTTCAAATGGTCATGCTGTTCCATGTCCCCAACCATTATTCGTTTCTTTCCCATAATTTTGCCTTTATAAAATATCTATGTGTGCCTAACAGAGCCATGAACCAGTGGGAATGCTATCACTTCAGAAATTTCCATCTCTTCAGGCTATTAATGAACAGTCATTCTTCAAATGTAAAGAGAGTTATTAAAAAGAACAAATAAGAATACACTTCACTGAAACACATATGATTTTTTTTTTTTGGATCAGCTAAGTTGGGTTTTTTAGCGAAAGCCTCAGCACATTTCAGTAAATTATCCAAATTGCTGGTAAAAACTGGAATCTTTTCATGTAACAGCTTTTGCTGAGAATCAGGGAGAAAAGCCCTTTCAGATTTCAATGTTGGCTGCCACAAAAGAAGTCTTATGCCAGTGGAAGTGCTCTTTTACTAACAGTAGTGTACTTCAAAAATTACTACTGTGCAAGTACACACACAGAAGAAACTAGCACAAATGCAGTGAGGAAAACAAAAACTCTGACATTGCCAGAAGCAATATTGTGCCTCTGAGAAGCACTAGAAAGAAAGGGCTCTCTTTGTGCAACCAACTCAGCCCAACTTGGAGCAATGACACGACAAGCAAAAAGGACAAGTAGAAATGATGTGTCTGTGTCTGAGCTAGCTGGGTTGCAGGACTGAAAGGAGATGGTGCATACTGATGGGTCTCACTGATGGGCAGCTCCTGGCACCATGCCAACATGTCAAACGGGTATATTACCCTGTGATTTCCTTTCAGATTTTGCTATGCAGATGCTGAAGTGTGTGTTTGAGTTCTGGTAATTGTAGATCTTGATCTGATATGCTTTAAGAGTGGAAATCTCCCATCTGCAGGATTTCTGCCAAAGGGGTTTGTAGAGTGTGGGAGTATAGGAAGTTTGCATGTTTGCAAAAAACTTGTGTGCAGATCTTTAAACTAGGCACACACTTCTAATTTTGGAGTTCTTTCAAAGAGAGTGAGAAACATGGTGTGCATTTTCTTGCTGATAAAATATTTCCTTCTTATTTATATATTCATACATTTGGGCATCCTTACTGGTAACAGCTTGCCTGTCGCTTTCCCAATGTGGCAGATTCCTCAGCCCAAGATCCTGATCTTGTTTGACTTGGTTCTCGCCTTAGAAAGAAACCAGCCCCCTCCCACAGGCACGTCAGGAGAAAAAAGCAGGAGTTTGAGACATGCATAATCTCTGATTGCCTGAAGACTGAGGTTGCCTGAAGACAATAACTCACTGACAGCATGATTGTTGCTTCCCGCTTGCCCTTTGGATTACCCATCAATATTCCATCAGCCAGATGCTTCCAAACACAGCACAACAAGCCACAGCAAGACACTGTATTGTTATTCAGTAATGCTGTGTGAAAATGTTATTTACCTGGCTGTTCAGGCTTGTGTTTGGAAAATTACTTTTCTGGGGTGCTAACTTGATCAGCCTTTATCAGAGAAGGTGTGGGACTTCCAAGAGAAGAGGGTGCCAGCTCATGCTGGAGGAGGGACAGCAATGCAGTCCAGGGCAGACAGTGAACAACATAGGAAGCAGGAAGCTGCTTTGTTTCAGTGAATTTAATTAGAAGACATTAACAATATTATTCCCATTTTGCCCTGTGACTTTTCCTGCTGGAATATCGTCTAGAGAGTATATTCAAAACAAAAGCAAAAAACTCCAGATATGGGAGCAATTCCCTTCTGCACCATGATTTAAAAATGCAGGGCATTTCTACAGCACAAAGGACAAAGCCTGGGGAGCCACTTTGTACTGGATTTTTTTGCCCAAGTGCTGGTGGCAGTGTTCTACAGAGGTGGCCTCTGTGAGAAGAGGCCATGGGCTGCCCTGTGCCAGACAAAGCCAGTTCCAGCTCCAGAGAGAGACATGGGCTGCAAACTCGTAATTGGTTTAAGGTCGTGATTAAGAGGAATTAAGCTGATTATTCAGCAACATGTTCTCCCATTTCTGGCACTTCTCCCCATAAAGGCTTTGCAATGAACCTGATAATAGAGGAAGAGGCTCCCCATGAGCACCTTACTCAGTTTGATAGCTACAAGTTAAACATCTGTTCTGAGTTTTTCTAGTCAGTGGGTAGAGACATACATTGTGGGTATCAACAGGCACCTAGGATATTATCCTTTGAGTATGCGTTTCTCCTATTGATTACTGAGGAAGAACCGACCACTAGTTCAGGTGGAGAGAATGAACAGTTTGACAGCCAGAGCTTGATAAGGGAAACCCACTTCATGGACCTGGTTGTCCCTGAAATGATAGCAAAATTACCAGGGTTCTCTCCTCAACTGAATTTCATTTCCCTCTTACTCTGAACTCTGTAGGTGTCCATTGTGAAGTTCTTCAATTTTTTTAAGTAGATACTTTATTACCCATTGGCATTCTGACCCATTCACTAAAATTAGAAAGCAGTAAATTTCTACTCCCTTTTTCTCTTTCTCTCTCTTAATCCCCCTTCTCCTAGGTGTAATCAATTGCTTCTGCAGAAATGCAGCTAGCCTGGGAATACCTTTAGGTTCTGCTAAAGGAAGCTGGCAATAGCTGTGAGATTCACCATAGCATGTCCTAATAATTTCCAATATATATTATATCACACACTATCATTTCACAGCTGACAGCTAGTGCAAAGAAAAAAAAAAGTGCCTTTTAAGATGAAGGCCAAACCTTCATTTAATTGAATATAATCCTTGGCTTACTCACACGTGGATTCAATTTACATGTAGTTTCAGGGTAGTCTTCCTGTAATTTTCATTTCCTTACAACAAGACTTTTTATTGCATGACAGATCTTAGCTCTTTTCAAGTGTGGGGCCTACTCCTTTGAGGGACCAAAGATCAGCTTCACTAGGTCCTATTCTTGCCCTGTTTGTAAAAAGAAAGATGTCTCCCCTGGCTAATACGAAAGACCTTCCACAGAGTTAATGGCTTTCCAGTCAGGATGATAATTTGTGGTAGAGTCATTTCTATGCCCACCAAGAGGAGCGAGGGGAAAGACACAGTGACCAGCAGTAACAGCCCAGACTTGATCTTTTTTTTTTTTTCTTTTTAATTGCAGTAGAGGTGAGTCACAGTCTGGGCTTATAAGGAAAAGAAATAAAGAAAACCCATGGAGCAAAATGAGTATCAGGAATGCAATGGTACAGCACAACTGTAATACAGTGTTAGATCAAGGGTCCAGTTAGTGGGCCAGAAGTTGCTGTTTTAAGAAGGATTGTGAAAACTAGGGTAATATTAAGTGATCCTGACTCTGGCATCAACTACTTTGAACCATCAGCAGTTTAGGGACATTATGAAACCAAGTTTGCATTTAGACTGTCACATTTAGCTCTTCTCCATGGTTGGATGTAATGTTTCCTCTTTTTTAGTCCTATATTTTTACATTTCCAATTGTCTTGAAAGACTTCAGACATGATGTTTGAAAACGGATGCAACCTGCACATAGAGCATGGCAACACATCTGAAAATGTGACAAGGATTTCATAATGCCTGCAAACCCCTACATCTGTACTCCTATGATGAGTTGCTAGAGTGACTTGGCAAATCCCACCCTTACTGGGCATCTCTTGTGAGAATTTGTTGAGATGGATGCAAATAGTATGAATTCTTATGAGCTTTCATGTTGCAGCACCACACTTTGGGTGCTCTTTCAGTCACGGCTAGAGACTGAACTACTGTGCTTAGATAAAATTCCAGAAAGCATGGAAGAGAGAGAGAGTTTTGTGGCTGGATGTGACCATTCTTCAGTCTGAAGGAGCACTTTCTTACTAAAAAAGTTATTATTCAACCAAATGTAGCAGAGTCAAATACTCTGCTAATTGTTTATTATATATATTTAAAGACTTATACATACAGCTAATGCTACAGCCACACAGAAATCAGAAGACTATCTTTATTCAGACTCAGCAAAGAAGTCTGAGTCCTTCTCAGGACGCAGGAGGACATGTCTTCTAACTAACTTCTCTTGGTCAAAGCTACAGTGCAGAGCTTGGACAGCATACACTTAGGGGAGCGCTTTTGTGCATGATCTTCCCATTCTGTGTGTTTTCAATTTCCAAGACTTTTTAAAAAATCAAGTGTTTCTTCAATATTTAGTGAAATCAGTTTTTTACAATCCCTTGTTTGCCTTTTGTGTCTTTCTTCTAGGAAAAACTGAAATGAGCTTAAACATTTTTTCAGTGTGAGCATGTCAAGACTACTGGTAATTTACAATTGGCAAATAAAAAGCTCAGATATATGAGTTCTTTGTTTTGTTTTGGAAGTGCATATTTAGACAATATTAAAAACAAGACCTTGATACTTCATGAAATACATATCAGATGAACATAACATATATCTTATATCTTACTGTGCTGGTCTTTGAGTTAAATGTTGTTGTTATAATGAGGCCTTGCTGAGCTTACTTATGCTGGTCTGAAGATAGAGGTCAGAGCTGACTTTTTAATTTTCCATTCTGTGAATGTACCAGATGTACTTATTTCTAATTGCCATGCTTACCTCTATCTGAGTTAACCACATTCATGACTTTTACCAATTTACCTTTTATAAAATTTATAGGGACTAGGCCATGTCTTATTTATTGCTTACATTTCTTGATATAAGATTGCATTTTCAACTGTGATTTCAGGCTAATTTAATACTCCTAAAAATATCAATCCATTCCATTTAACAGTAATGTAAGTCTCTCAATGATTTCTCTGAGCAGAGGATCAGGGTTGGGACTGTCTTATTTCTTCTCCTTATGTCTATTAAATTGAATACATTTTAGAAATATTACCCTGCTAATCACCTTAGAGCATTTGCACAAGGGCATCTGCTTTACCTAGTTTGACAGGGTCTAAAGTACATGAGTGCTCTGCTTTTCTCCACACCACATGAACAGTGTCTCTAATCAGATTTCTTTTCTTCTTACAGCATTGGAAATCTGAGATTACCTTTTCATGTTGAAAAGCTGTACAGTTAGCAGATACAGGAATTCAAGGAACATGGATTTTTTTCAGTGTTGCCACTAATGTGCTGTGACATCTTGATGATGTCATTTAACTCATTTTGCCTCCTTGTTATTTGCCTTTTCTCTGTTGTTCTAAGCTCTTTATGACCAGATATTTAGACCTTATCTTGCATCACAGAAGTCAATGATAGGTTTACAATTGGCTTTAACAAAAACTCAAAAACTCAAACTTTTGCTGTTTTGGAAGAAATTCTCCTAGTTTGATTTTTTTTTTCCCCTCACTGTAATTATCCTTTTTATTTTTTAAATAAAGAAGCCATATTTCTTGAAAATAAGTTCCAGAGTCTGAATTGATCTGTTCTACTAAAATTAAGACAGTCCACTTACACTGGTCTTTTGAGGACTTGCTCTCAACAGTAAGTCCTCATTTGAAGAGCTATTTCAATGTTAAAGAAAAACAATTCCTGAGATAGGACTGTTTCATAAGGCCACAAACATTTGGTTCTTCTGTTACTAGATAAAATTGCTTTCAAATTGATGTGTTTTCTTCAGATCTTCAACATCAATGTTTTCTTCTCTGTTGATTTATGGGACTTTCAGAGCTACCCACAGCACACATTATTCTTGATTAACAGTGATTTTGCTTCAGGTATATAATGCTCCATTGACCAAAACAAAGATACAGTTGTTGTGGTTTAACCCCCACCACACAGCTGCTCGCTCACCCACTCTTCCCTCCACAAGGGAAAAGAGGGAGAAAAGGAGCAGAAAGAAAAAACAAGTGGATTGAGATAAAGACAGTTTAATAGAACAATATCAAAAAAGGAAAAATAGCACTTATAATAACACTAAATAATAATAATAACAACAATAATAATAACAACAAGCATTCTCACTGCATGGTGAATTGGCACTGTCTCAAGTGGATTTCTGCCCCCTGGCTAACCCTCATTTAAATACTGAGCATGACGTCTATGCTATGGAATTGGCCATTCCATTGTTCTGTCTCTTCTTCTATGGGAAGCACTAAAAAAAATCTTTGAATAATGTAAAAATCACTTAGCAACAACTAAAACTAACAGGTATTATTGAAAACTCTTTCCCAGCAATCACTAGAAAGAGAAGTTAACTCTTTCCTGGCTGAAAACAGGACAACACTTTAGGCAGTCAGTATAAATTTTTCTAAAATTCATCCTGCAGATGTCTGTTCCTCTGGAAGAAAGGAAAAATTTGATCCAGGGAGGTTGCAACATTTTACGCTCTTCAGTCTCCTCTCTCTTGTCAGGAAACTGGAAAGAAAGCAACCTGAAATCCATTCAGATTTCAGATAACTTGGTGATTCAGTTCTGGCAGAATGCATGGCTTAGGGGTAGTTAAGTGAAGTGGAGTCATTAGGAAGCAGAGCTGTGCACCTATACAAAACACAATTAAGTATTTCATTCTTGCCTTTAATTATCTGAGATAATGCAAATCAATTTCCAATTGTAGGAAACAATTTTTTTATAATCAGATGCCTTTCTTCCCCTTTTCTTTCTTTTAAAAACAATTCATTATTTTAATAATAATTTTAATAATTATTTTAATAATAATTTTTGAAAGAATTGGATGTATTTCCATCCCCAAACTACAAGCTGAAATGAACTTCCCACAGCATTTTTATTGTCACATAATGATTTACATGAGTTTTTCATGGGATGTTATTTCTTGCTTTTAATCTGGCCTTCAGTATAGGAAATGGATTTCCTGTTCTTTCGGGCGCTCACTGATATTATCTCTATTTCTTTTTCTGATGTATCCACCTGACAGGCCCAATCTCTGGTACATACAAACATGTAAGATGACATGTAAGACATCTAAGATTGCTCTTTTGACGTCAGAGATGTTATCTAGCATCATCTTTGGCTGTGAAAGACTTTCTGAAATTTTCATATCATATGCATTGTTTGTGTCTCCTATACCCAGGAAATTATCATCAGCATTATCATAGAATCAAAGAATGGTTACAGTTGGAAGGGACCTTAAAGACCACATAGTTCCAAGCCCCCTGCCATGGGTAGGGATACCTCCCACTAGACCAGGTTACTCAAAGCCCCATCCAGCCTGGCTTTGAACATTTCCAGGGAAGGGGCATGCACAACTTCTCTGGACAACCTGTTCCAGTGTCTCACTGCCCTCACACAAAAGAATTTCTTCCTAATATCTAATCTAAATCTACCATCTTTCAATTTAAAACTGTTACCTCTCATCCTATCACTACACTCTCTCATGAAGAGTCCCTCCCCATATCTCTTGTAGGCCCCCTTCAGGTACTGGAAGGCTGCTATAAGGTGTCTCTAGAGCCTTCTCTTGTGCAGGGTGAAAAAACTCAGCTCTGTCAGCCTGTCTTCATAGGAGAGGTGTTCCAGCACTCTGATCATCTTCATGGCCCTCCGCTGGACTCGTTCCAACAGGTCCATGTCCTTCTTGTGCTGAGGACTGCATAGTGGATGCAGCACTCTAGATGGGGTCTCACCAGAGTGGAGTAGAGGGGCAGAATGACCTCCCTCGACTTGCTGGCCACAATTGTTTTGATGCAGCCCAGGATGCAGTTGGCTTTCTTGGCTACCAGTGCGCGTTGCAGGCTCATGTTGAGTTTCTTATCAACTAACAACCCCAAGTCCCACTCCTCAGGGGAGCTCTCAATCCATTCTCCACCAAACCTGTATTTATGCCTGGGATTGCCATGACCCAGGTATAGGATCTTGCACTTGGCTTGGCTGAACTTCATGAGGTAGGTGTAGGCCCACCTCTCAAGCCTCTCCAGTCCATCTGGATGGCATCTCTTTCCTCCAGCATGTTGACCACACCACACAGCTTGGTGTCATCAGCAAACTTGTTGAGGGTGCACTCAATCCCACTGCCTATGTCTCCAACAAAGATGCTAAGCAGCACTGGTTTCTGTATAAACCCCTGAGTAACACCACTTGTCACTGGCTTCCACTTGGACATTGAGCTGTTGACCTTTGAGCTGTTGACCTTCGAGTACGACCATTCAGTTAGTTCCTTATCCACTGACCAGACATCAAATCCATGCCCTAACAGTTCTGCAGAATTCATTTAATAGGAGATCAATAGTATTGGAAGTATTATTTCGTGGTGTATTTTTTAAAAAAATATATATAATTTTATTGCCTCTATTTCTGCCAATTCTGCTCCAGGTTCTGCTCCAAGAACTCCAAGTTCTCCTCCCGCTCTTTTTCTTCCTTTATAAATTCTTGTACGTTTTACCACTTTGACTGTATTATTCTTCCACAATTTCTTTATTCTAGTGTGTTTTCTATTTTTACTGCTGACTTTTCTTCCCTCCAAGATCATCAGGATTTTTCCTTCAATGTGGACATGCACTTGATAACATTTCTTCAACAGTTTCAAATTATTCATTATTTTTTCCTGATTAAATATGGTCTTCTGGTTCATTTAGTCCATTATTGTTTTGAACTTTCTAAGGCCTCACATTGGAAGTATTAAATAGTTGTCTGCTTATTTAAACTTAGCTTTGCAAATACATTCAGGCCATGATCAGTTGCATCTGAGAATCATCCACCCTTAAGCATTGAGATTGATTCCTGCTTAACTGTGAAGCTGAGTTCCAATATAGAGTTCTCCTGTGAAAGCAAAACCTCTTAAGCTAGTGAAAATATTTCCAAGGAGGTTTTTAGTACTGGTAGTAAGAGCTATGCAGCATACTCCATTTCAGTTGAAGTCTCCAAAAATAAAAAAAGATTTAGGTAATTATTTTAGATTTTTACAATTTTGGGGTAATTATTTTAGATCCTTCAAGAACATTTTGTTCCTTTAACTTGTATAAATTAATGACATAAGTTAAGCAAAACTGAATTTATTGCTTAAAGAATCAAAGGACAGAGTAAATATTGTAAATTCTATTTCATACATAGTGAATGTTTCTAATCGTGTAAGAAGATGTTACATACAATATCAGGCTCTGACATTTTCTTATCAGTTAATGTTTAGTGATAGTGTTTCATGAAAGAAAAACCACCTACAAGCTGTGTGAAAAGCAGGCATGGAGCAGAAACGCTGATATCTTGGGTCAGATAAACTATAAAAAACCATCCAATGCGCACACACCCAAACAAAAAAGTTTAACTATCCAAACAGAAAGGATTGCAAAGCTTGCTCTCTTACAGTATGTATAATATATATAGCAAGACAACTCTGCATTTTCCCCCAAAATACTTTAATTCAGAACAAAGAACCAGAGCACACCAGCTCTTACAGAAGCAAAAGAAAGGGAAAATCAGCCTTTACTGGAAAAGATGAAAAACGTTGTGGTTAGCATAACAATATCATAGTTCTTGTATTAATCTGCAAATTTGCATTTAAAAATTAAATACTGTAGGACATTCCTCTGCAATTTAAGAGGTCTAAATAAAATTGTCAGTCACTATAATTTGTAGCTAATATTGTGGTTGCTTTTTTAAGCAGAAAAAGATTCTATGCATGTATTATCTTGTTTAAGCTTATAATCAGCAACCTACTGTGACTTTGAATTAATTGGGTTTCTCTTTTTTTTTTTTTCCTCAGGGAGGTGGAGGGTGGTGCGGAATCCAAATTTGATAAGGGACATAGACTCAAAAGCTTATAACTGTTCTTGCTATGCTCTGTGATGATCTTCACAGTGGGGTGGCTCCTTAAATGAACAGTGTAGCACAAATGATAGGAAGCGAGGCAAATTTAAGTTCTACTGTCATCATTAGGATACCATTCTATAGCAGAATCATTAACAACACTTCTCTACCACAGGGGATTTTTCTCTTAGCTATGGTATCATCTTCAAAAAATGTTCTGCCTCTCAGCTAAAGGCAACTGGCTGAATAAAGGAGCCAAACAAGGACCTGTATTGTCACAAACCGATTTTTCAAGCAGGATGGAGGAAACCACTCACCAATATGTGACCCAGGCCCTGTGCTATGCTTAGCCTACACCACACACCTCTCCATTTGGCACATCTGTCTAGTAGTTTCCCCAGGGCAGGAATAACCCTAACATCAAGTGCATGCTGCCCTTCCCATGTGGGATTGTGGAGACCAAACAAACCATTTTATAGACCTAACTCAGAAGGCAGGCTGCTCCTTACACTAAGATCTTCTTTTCCAGGCTGCACTGGAGATGAATTTATCCACATTCTTACATGTTACTTCATCTTTTACCCTGTCTCAAAAGCACAGACATAATTACTGTTTTAGAAAGCATGAGGCTGCGTACAGGAGTGGTACTTACTGTATTTTGCAGATTAAAACCCCCTGCAACTCTTGAATTTTCCCAAGCACTACCCATTATTATAAATGAAGTTCTGGCCTTTGAGTTCTACTTTTGTAAACCAGGAACTATCAGAAGTTTTAGCCACTGTGATCAGAATATATTGAATGCGGGATTAGAAGTTTTTATAGGAGGGGAGCTGCATTTAAGATCATGATGACTAGAAAGTGCATAGATTACCTAATTTAATCAGACTTGTGAAGACAGTGTTGTATTTTATTAATAAAAATCATAATAGATCAATCTAATGTAGCCTTTTCTTAGCTCTGCACCAACCTATAAATTAGTTTGTTTCCACGGGCATCCCATTTTGAGGCTTCCAGTTAGATTTTTCACTTACATTGTGAAGTTGTTCAGTGTGCCCTTGCGTATAGTAAAGCCAGAGAGACCTGGCTTTTCCTAGCAAGATCCCTGAGCTTTAATAACTTAGGCAACACTTCAGAGCTTTCAGGGTTGATTTTAATTAGGGGAGGTGCGACATTATTAGTACTTTCTAATCAATTGCCTTACTTTACAATCATGATGCTCTGATTTCAAAAGAACACAAACTGCAATGCTGTTGCAAGATAGCTGCACTAGGAAGAGCCATAGTCTAGTCCTATTGGGTTCTTACCAAATTCCTTCAAAGCTGTGCTTGCCTTGTGTTGAAGCTTTGAACTTTTGACTTCAGGCTTCTTTGTCAGAATTGTGTATAAATGTATATGTGTACAGCAGTGCAGGAATTACCATGTTATTTCTGAGTCATCACTGAGCAAATGTCAAGAAATTCTCCTAAAATGTGGAGTTATATTTTGTGTTAAATGCTTACAGGGTTTATATGTGAGATATACGGGAATGGATTTCATGCTGTTTGGTGCTCTCAGGACAGACAAAGCACCTTTAGTGGTCTGTCCGTACGTGAATTATCACCACCCTCAAATTAACAGCTCATTTCACAACTCCATTTCACATCAGACTTGGGAGAAATTGATGATTTTTTACATGTTGTTTTGAACTAAAAATTCAAATTGACTTCTAAACTGCCACTAGAGGAAAGCAGTCTATGTCAGTCAAATAAATCATTCACTGAGCCTGAAGTATACTTTTTTCACTTCTGGGCATCTTCACTAAAAGCAGAAGACAAATCCCAGACAATCTTTTATAGAGCTACTCTGGTTATGCCCATGCTTTTATTCAGGCTGCTCTCTTGTTAAGACAATTGCCAAGATATA
Organism: Gallinago jamesoni; assembly: GCA_025769975.1. Taxonomy (NCBI): domain Eukaryota; kingdom Metazoa; phylum Chordata; class Aves; order Charadriiformes; family Scolopacidae; genus Gallinago; species Gallinago jamesoni. The sequence continues at coordinate 9,301 of JAOQGH010000086.1, read as the reverse complement.
CGTTGTAGAAGTAGGTAGGAAGGAGTACAATCTTCTGCCAGGATTTCAAATGTTATCCTTGCCTGTCTCAATAATATACACGAACAACACACGAAAAACACAAGGGATGCCCAAATCACTGGACCTGGAAGCAAAAAGGTCTCAAAACTTTCTAAGTGGTGAGACTTCTCAAAGAATATAGCCTAAAATATTTCTCTGAGAAACAAATCTTGGCAGTATATGAAGGAGTTAGAGCTGCTTCAGAGGTAATTTGTACTAAAGCACAGGTTCTCCTGGCACCCCAATTACCAGTGCTGGGCTTGATGTCCAAGAGTGAAGTTCTTTCTACTCGTCATCCTACTGATTCTAACTGGGTTGCATTAATCACACAGCAAGCTTGAACAGGAAACCCAAATCACCCCAGAATCGTGGAAGTGATCACAAAATGGCCCAAAAGCAAAGGCTCCAGAACACCACCAGAGGAGGTGGTACTCTTGCTGAGGAAGCCCCACCATATAAATCAGCTCTCAGATAATGAGAAACAGCATGCTCTGTTCACTGATGGATCTTGTTGTATTGTAATAAAACATCAAAGGTGGAAAGCTGTTCTGTGAGGTCCTACACAACAAGTCACAGAAGCTAGTGAAGAACAAGGTGAATCAAGTCAATTTGCAGAGGTAAAAGCCATTCAGTTGACCCTAGACACTGCTGAATTAGAAAAGTGGCCAATACTCTATACTGACTCATGGATGGTGGCAAATGCTCTGTGTGGGTGGTTTAAGCAGTGGAAATAGAGCAACTGGCAGTGCAAAGGTAAACCCATCTGGCCTGCTGAATTATGGCAAGATATTGCTGACTGGCTAGGGAAATTACTTGTGAAAGTATGCCATGTAGGTGTCTACATATCCACGAGTTGGGCCACTGAGGAACATCAAAACGATCAGCAAGTGAACCAGGCTGTTAAGATTTTCCAGACAGATTTGGTCTGGGAACATAAAGGTGAACTATTTTTAGCTTGGTGGGCCCATGACAAAGGGGTTGATTTAACCATGGATGCTATTACACAGATTATCCACAACTGTGAAAATTGTGCCGAAATCAAGCAAGCTGGAAGGTTAAAATCTTTGAGGTATGGAGGAAAATGGTTAAAATGGCTTGGCAAAATGACTACATCACAATCCCCCAAAGCTGCCACAAAAAGTGCTATGTCCTTACAAAGGTGGAAGGAAGCACCGGATGTTTGGAAACTTATGCTGTACCCCATGCTGATGCCTAGAATACCATCCTGGGCCTTGAAAATCAAGTCTTGTGGCAACACGGTACTCCAGAAAGAATTGAGTCGGCCAATGGGACTAATTTCAAAAACAGTTTTATAAGTAATTGGGCAAACGAACATGGCATTGGGTGGGTATATCGTATCCCCTACTATGCACCTCCTCCTGGGAAAAATGAGGGATACAATGGATTGTTAAAAACTGCCTTGAAAGCAATGGGTAGTGAATCCTTTAAAAAAATAGGACAAGCATTTTGCATAAACTACCTGGTTAGTTAACTCCAGGGGATCCATAAATAGAGGTGGTCCTGCTCAATCAGACCTTTTATATACACGGAAGGGGATAAAGACCCTGTGGTGGATTAAAGAAATATGCTAGGGAAAACTGTTTCAATTTTTCCTGCTTCAGGCAAAGGCAAACCCATTCATGGGACTGTTTTTGCTCAAGGACCTGGATGCACCTTGGTGGGTGATGCTGAAGAATGGAGAAGTTCCATGTCCACCTCAAGCAAATTTGACCCTGGTTGAGAATACTTAATTCTGAGTTGTATGATGTTCTTTGTTATGTAATACTAGCAGTGTTCAATAAGTGATTTACAGGATAACATAGTGGTGATGAAACCTGAGATAGCTTCATCAAGTGGCATCCAGCAAATCTGTTTGAGCTGGACGTGTTACCTGTGGGCACAAAACACAATGAATTTCACATCATCTTTCCTGTGCTGAGAATCTGCTGATAGGTAAAATCCTACAGTTATGAACTAAATGGACTTAATGAGCTTTCCTGTATAAAGATAAATCATAACTGAGTGACCTGCACGTATCCTTCCATCTATATATACATGTGTATAGATTTGATAGATTAAAATGTAGTGATCTGAGCATGACACAAATGGTATGGAATAAGGTGGACTGTCCTCATTAGAGGTAAAACAGATCCAACTTTCTGTTCACTAATTTTGCTTCTTAGCTAGGCCACTTCTAACTCTCTGAAAATAACAGCTTATTGGGCAGAAAAGTGCTCATTCTCAGAGTGATAAGGCCTGATGCCAATAAATCATATGCAGAAAGTGTCTTGCTTATACTTATTGCTATTACAACCAATGTCAACTAACTGTTATTTGCCCCATTAGAGGATCATGAACAAAAAAGCTACAGAGGTCCCACCTGGAAGGAGGAGCAGACAGGAGAGGAGACCCAAAACTAACCAACAGAGGTATTCCATCCTATCTACCTCATGCTCAGTATAAAAGCTGAAGGATCAAAGGCTCAGGCCTCTTTCTCCAATGATCAACATCCTTGGAGGACCATGTCTGTTCATCTGCCTTTGATCCCCATCCATGTATTGCTGACTCCAGAGCTGGAATCCAGTTCCCATCTATTGCTGAGTCCAGTCTGGGACTTCCCTAGTGCCTGCTGGTGCCATCACCCTGGGAGCTTGATATGGTTTTCATAGAATCATAGAATCATACTGGCTGGAAGGGACCTCCAAAGGTCATCTAGTCCCACCTCCCCGCAATCAGCAGGGACACCCCCAACTAGATTAGATTGAACAGGGCCTCATTGAAACTCACTTTGAATATCACCAGGGAGATATATCCAGGGAGAATGTCTCCAGTTTTGTATATATTGTATCTATTGTATTTATTTCCATTACTTTCATTTCCCATTTAATTAGTAATATTTCATTATAGTAGTTTAGTTCCTTCTAAACTCATAAATCTCTTTATCTCTCCTCCTCCCTTCCTTGGAGTGAGAGGTGGTGGAAGAGCATATGTCAGCTCGTAATTGGCTGATTCAGCCTAAATCATGGCATCATGCCTGCCTCAAAACTATCCAGTAAGGAAGGAAAGAGAAATCCTGAGGCTTGTCGCAGACCCTCAGGAAGGCCATATGAATTGCCACTCACCAGGAAAGGGCATGCAAAATCTTCCTTCTTTTCCCAGCTTAACCATAAGCAACAAGCACCCATGAGGCACAAAGACATGCAGCAGACAAACACCAGACAAGTACAACAAGAAAAGTATGCCTCAAAATTTATCGCACTGTCCCATGCATGAACTCAGATCTGGCCTTGTTTCAGCCCTTCTTCTTTCAGGCATGTTGGGTGACTAATTCTCACTGACAGCCTTAAATCACAGGCTGGTGAAACTGAAAGCATTGTCAGAATACATGCAGAGCTTCGTGGTGAGGCCAGCACAAAATTCACATCTTGGTCTAAGGAAGCAGCAGTATTTCAAAGGCTCTGATGACTTTTAACAGAAAAGAATGGTGCATACCTTAACTAAGCAGTGAAGGCATCAGGCTGCATTCTCAAGCAGGTGTAACTCCACTGCTCTCATTAAGTCCTGGTGAGTTATCTGATTGTTCAAGACTTAGATATCAAACTTCCAATATAACAGACATAATGTGGCTAGTGCCTGATTTTAAGCAGTAATGGGAGCTCTTTGGCTGCAGCAAAAAGGGGACAGACCTTTAAATTCTGTTCTTCTGTGACCTTCACAGTCCTTGAATTAGCTTGACATCAAAATAACCCATCAATTGTACAAGACCTTCCCCTTGCATCTTATTTGTAGACTAGGAAAAAAAAGCCACATGAAAAAAGAAGGGTAATACTCATTGCACGCAATGGTATTGATCAAAGTACTCTCGTGCTATTGTCTGCATTTAGAGGCTGACACAAGCAGCATGATGCACATGATGCAATTCTGTAACTACAAATAGTTACAGGATTGTCTACCGTTAAAGATGAGATTAATTAAAAGATTTGGAGGGGATGTGTTGGAAAAATCTCAGAGCTTCTCCAGCCACTTAACCACATTTTATACTGTCCCGACTAAGGGGTTTTCTGTAGAGGAAAGAATATTTTATTCCCCCAAAAGAGGAGAGCAGCCAATAAGCTGTTCTGCCTCTTAATGCAAATGGATGCATTCATGCCCTTGACGGGATTTAGTCAAGAAATGATTCCATGTGGGTTTGGCTCTACTGGCTAAAGAAATTCCAAGTGGAAGGGTGTGGGCTTGGCAGCCACTTCTAGAAACCAGAAGAAATGGGAATGTGAGACATACAGGCTCTGGAATCGTCTTCACTTCTAAGTCCTAAACTTCTGTCATGGACAGCTGCCTGTGGAAGTGCCCAGGTTTTCAGGAGGAGAAAACATCACATTTACACAAGAGGATTTCTAGGCCTCCAAATCAGGGAATTGATTCCCAGCTCAACCACTGCATGATTTTGGAAATGCTGCTCAATTATTCCACCTAGAAATCACAAGCAGTAATGCTAAGTAAAATTATTCATAATTAAATTATTAATTAAACTATATAATTAATATATTATGCAAGTTATGTAATTAATATATGAGATATTTTTATATAACTAAATAAAAGAATAATAATTTAAAAATTAGATTTTGGAGATCACTTGGGAAAAAGCACTTCCTCTGTGCACCTTGGACTTGCTGGCTGATGTGAACAAGAAAAATCATTTGGCCACTTAAAATCACAAAGAAGGAAAAAAAGGCAGAAACAGAGCTAACGGGTATATCAGAGGTGATTGCATACTGTTACCTCTACATTTCTCAAAGATAACTCATCAGAAATCCACTGAAAAGACCTGCCATGTTTTTCTTCATACGAGTTCTTAGTTCCAATCATATAGGCTTGGGCAATTCCTGTTCTGGAGAACCAGGATGAATGACACCAGCCGAAACTTAGGTAGACAGTGGGCTATGCCTGCCCTGCTGGGGAAGGAGGCTAAAACAAGTACCTTTCCTTCCTTTTTCATGTAGTGGATGTGACTTATTAGTGTAGGAATGACTGTGAATGCTAGACATGATGAAGAGTGAATGTTGTCTGCCACTGAAACTGGAACGAAGTAAGGCTTTGTCCATGATGCAGACATTCACTTTGCATTCATCTTCTCCTACATGCAAAGAAAATAAATCTTTCTGGTTAAATAAAATCTATTCAAACTCTCTCTGTCTACATTTTTTCTGAGTGCATATGCATAAAAACTTGCTAATACATAATGGCTGCGTATATTATTTCCTGATAGTAATGAAGTTCTATAGAATTAAAGCAGTGCTTCATATATAACACATTCTTGCTCTGCAATGTAGTCAGTATATCCTGACTCGAAAAAAAGGAAAGTTTCTAAAAGGGAAGTTCAAATTTAAAAAAAAAAAAACCATAAGGGAAAGGGAAGGTTGTTGTGTGTCATCAGACAATAAATTACAAATAGTTACTGCCTTCTCACCTTTCTTGTCCACCAGGTAGTAACATAAACAAGTAACTGATGCGGCGAGGGAAGGCTGTACTAAAGAACACAGCATAATTTGTCAATATCAGGTTCCAAACGGATTTTCTGGTAATGGGGCATGCTGGCATGAGCGTAGATGGTAGAACAGCATCTCCACCAGAGTAATAATGTCTGGCTCTTCAGACACAGATGCTTGGTTGCAACGGTATTGGAAAATAACTTGCAAAAGGCCCTTTGTGGGTTGCAAATTTTTTACCTAAGTAGGTGAGCAAAATGCTTGGAGCCTCGGTAAGTCACAGCTGGGAAGGCTTGAGACACCATTCAGATATCCTTCCAAGCCAAATTCCATCATTAACCACTCTATGAGCAAGTGAATCCACTCAGCCCTGTCCCAGCAATGTACATAGGTTTGGCCAGCCAGCTCAGCAAGAAAAAAACTGTTTAAGTGAGGATTTCAGCTGAAGGACTTTACAAGACACCCTAGTCAGTGTCTAACAATAAAAAAGCCTGCATTTCAAGAGACATTCAGTAACTCCAGAAGCATCATCCAGTGGGATCTTGTTAGCAAGTATCCAAAGTGACATCTACTGGTGTAGATTTGGATTAGTGTGAAATGTAGAAATGATGTTAGAGCAAAGCAGATCTGCACAAAGCAGCTGACTAATGAGCCCCAAAAGGTATTAGTGGGAGAATCAGCAGCTGGAAATGGAACCTGCTGAGTTCTGCTAAATAATTGAACCTCTAACTATTATGGAAGCAGATGAAAAAGATGTCAGCTTGCTTCCAAGCTCCAGTGGTTTGCTAATGGTGCCTCCCTTATCTGAATGTTAAAAATTACTTAACACTACAGCACAGGAAGAAATCCATGCAGCTTTTCGCATCAGGGAAGCTCTGTTAGTTTAATGCTTACAGATAAGACCTGGCACATACACATTCATTCAGGCCACCTAGAGAATTCTATACATGTAGATAGCTGGATTCACAAAGACCAAGACGTGTTGCATATCCTGGGACATCCAAGGGAATATAAAAATGAAACTACAGGGGCTAGTACAGTTTCCCTAAAAACACTCCGAAGATGGCTACGTTTAATAATGGCCTTGGAGGTCCTTAGCAGGTACATCAATCCCTGTTTGTGCTGAAAAGCACATCTGGCACGGCCCTGTTCTCTCTCTCTCTACTTTCAAGAGAGACTGCAGAACTTAGCCATACCCAGATAATTTGTTAACTTTGGCCTTCTACTAGTGCTTCCTCTTGCTAGAGGAGAGCAGTTTGTTCACCATTTCACAAAGGACAATTGCTGCCTTGCAGAAACGGGACTTTTTTTTGAGATACAAAGCAGAAAATTAAATCTACCTGGAATTTCCCAAGGTTGAAAATGTTAGAGGAGTGGGTGATGTAGTAAAATTGCAAATGGCTGTAGTCTAGAAACTAGTTTGATACTAAAGATCTGTACTCTAAGCTGTGGAGAAAACTGATACAGAAACTCAGGAATCTGGCTCAGAGGCAACACAGGCCAGTCAGTATCCTTGCATACAACTGGTTGGGGAACAAGTTCTGGCAGAAGTCTAGTCCAGGTTAAATCACTTCATCCTCTTGCATGCCTCCAATTACCAACATGAAAATGATCTCTGGGGTTAAGGTGCCCTTCAATCACTCTGCAGATGTCCTTTCCTTGTTCCAACTCTGCTTGGGTTTATTCCAGCTTCCACTGTCCTCAATAACCAATGAATCAAATGTGTCCAGAACACAGTAAACACTACAGGACATTGCCCTTGCAGCCTTCTTCACCCAAAACAGCCCATGATTTAATTGCTGCAGAGCACAATTCTTTTTGGTTGTCATCATTACTGGTATTTTGATTGCTCCCACCCACCCCAGAGCCCGCTTCTTGCTAGGCACAATCTAATCCCTGTCTTGCAAAGCATCACACTGTGAGTGTCTTGGCCAGGTCTACTGCTTTCTCACAGCCAGAGGGCCTGTGACCCAGTTGTAAACACTCTTTGGTCTATAGAACAAAGAGTATCTGCAGCGAAGTTAACTAAGCAAGAAAGTGTTTTAAATGCTTGGTTTTTATCCTAAATTATCAAAAGTGGTAGCAGGAGGAGAATCAAGTTAATGATATCTCTCCATCTGCACAATAGGTATACATCTCTGAAAATCTATTTTAATGCCCACACACAGAACAGTAGCTACAGCTTCATTAGACCACAAGTGCTGGATAAAAATTCATATCAGTGGTTTGTTATCATGGAATCATGGAATTGTCAGAGTTGGAAGGGACCTCTAGAGGTTATCTAGTCCAACTCCCCTGCTGAAACAGGAACGCCTAGAGCACATAACTCAGGACTGCATCCAGGTGGGTCTTGAAAATCTCCAGAGGAGGGGACTCCACGACCTCCCTGGGCAGCCTGTTCCGGTGTTCCATCACCCTCACTGTAAAGAATTTTTTCCTCATATTTGAATGGAACGTCTTATGTTCAAGCTTGAGCCCGTTGCCCCTTGTCCTATCGCTGGAAACCATTGAAAAGAGTCCAGCTCCAACATCCTTTAACCCACCCTTTAGTGGGTTATACTTATAAACATAAATAAGATCTCCTTTCAGCCTTTGCTTGTCCAGGGGAGTCCCTGCTCCTTGAGCCTTTCCTCGTAAGGAAGGTGCTCCAATCCCTTAATCATCTTCATTGCCCTGCACTGGACTCTCTCCAGTAGTTCGCTGTCTCTCTTGAACTGGGCACCCCAGAACTGGATGCAGGATTCCAGTTGTGGCCTCACCAGTGTAGAGACGGAGAATGACCTCCCCTTGACCTACTGGCCACACTCTTTCCTATGCAGCTCAGGATCCCATTGGCCCTCCTGGCAACAAGGGCACATTGCTGGCGCATGGAAAGTGTGCTGTCTACCAGGACTCTCAGATGCTTCTCCTCAGTAGTGTTTCCCAGAAGATCCATCCCTAACCTGTATTGGTGCCTGGGGTTCTTTCTCCCCAGGTTATCAATGATTTAAAAGTGAAGAGATAAGACAGAATGTTTCTGTTCATTGAGATATGAATTTTATCCTTTAAATTACAGAATATGATTAATTGCTGAGGAAAATCTTTTATTTGTTTGAGATCCTTCACCTTTTGACATGCAAAAAATACAATTTCTGCCTGCAAAATACTTTTTTCAGTTGTCAATAGTCTCCAATGAAAAATGTGCTATATATTTATTCCTCTCAAGGAAGACTGCACCTTCAAAATTGCATTTTCAGGAAGTGAAACTTCATTCCTTTGTACAGGAATTTTTAAAGCCCTAGGCAATATCTACATCTGAAGTTAGACAAGAATGAAACTTCCCATAGATATACTAAATTTTAGCTAACATTGTGAAGCTGGTTTATTGCAACAAAGTTTTATGAATATTAACTTTGCCCTCCATGAACCTGGAACTCAGCTTCAAAGGTCTCATATTGCTGTCAATTCACATTCTGGTATTTTTCCCACCTCGGACAGGATTTTCACAGCTATGCAATGGTTACATATGAAATTAAATATTAAATATTAAAAGTAAATAATTATATGATGTTGTGTGTTGATTATGTCTCGTAAGAATCTAGAACCTCAGATATAAATGATCATTGCCTTTTTGTCTGAGTGATTTAGTGCTGGAAATGAGCTCAACAATCACATTTAAAAGGGAAAAAAACACCAACAAAAACAACAAAAAAAAAAAACCAACAAAAACAAGCATACAAATAAACAAACAAAAACCAGTGTTATGAGAACAGTTTCTCACTGGGGAGAACAAAGGC
>JAOQGH010000085.1:0-29926 GCA_025769975.1 Gallinago jamesoni | reverse complement strand
CCTCCCCCCACCCCCCCCCCAAGATGAGGGGATGTTGCAGAATATCAATCAGAAGATGAGACACCTTCAGAAAGTGAGCCAGGTTGATTTGGACTGGATGAATCCATTAAGGTTTGTAATGAAGACCTGAGATACAGTTTTGATTCCTAAATGCACCGTGCACTTAAAAGGGAGAAAGAGGAGGAAAGAGAATCTAAAAAAGATATAATTTAGTGTAATACAGTATTGGTAAAGAAATTTCCTGCCTTAATTTTCTCTAGATGTAGACACAACGCATTAGAAACCACGCTTTAGCTCTCGTTCCATCCCCACTGTTGCTGTGATGCAGCCTGACAACTGTTTTTGGAGAGCAATCAGGCTTCCTAAGCTGCAAACAGCCCGGGAGGCAACTCCCTCTCAGCTACTCTTTGTTGGCGGTGCCGAGGCAAACATCTGCTTCTCTCCTTCTGTCTGGAAAACACACCGAGCCGCAAAACGCTGTCACCAGCTAGTGCATGGGCCACCACCATCCTGACCCCAAGCCTGACGCTGTCCCTGCTGCTCCCACCCAGGTCAATGACAACCTCCTTGAGTGGGAGCACGTAGGGCAGAGGACCAAGAGATGCCCCAGCTGTTGCCTGCAGCCCAATATCCTTTTGTAGGAATATGGTAGAAGCTCCAAAGTGATAATTTTTGGAGTCACAGCCACTGGAAGTGGGTTATCTACCTGCTAAGTAGTGAAGATTGACATGAAAAGAGGAGAGAGGACAAAGTAGGTGACTGGGCAAAAAGGACTGAAAACCCTGATGTTCTTGGAGAAAGACCACATGCAAAGACGCTCCAAGGATGAGAACGGGCAAAAGGAAGGATGAGGGGATGGGAGAAGAAGCTCAGCCCTGCCACCACACGTTTATTTGGTATCACAAAAGGCCACCAAAAGAGATCAACTGCAGAAATGCTATCAGTGGGGGAGAACTTCATTTCCTCATGTGGAAAGAAACAGGAAAAGAGAAATAAAAGTAGATTAATGGGCAGGACGATCTTCTGAGAAGAAACAGGAGTTTCAGAAGGATGAGACAGGGAGGAAGGGAAAAATGCTGAAAAGGCTGGAAAGTTCAAAAGGATACAGATGGGGATGAAGAGGCTAAAAGGTCAAGGCAAACCTCAAAGACAAAGAGGGAGAGTTCAAGGGGAGGTAGATCAAGGACTAAGAGACCAGAGCCCTGGGACGGGCTAAGGAGAAAAGGGAGAAGAGCTTTAGCAAAGAGGGTTGCTCAGGAAGACTAGAGAGAAACCAATATGGAAAAACCCAAGATTTCTTCCCAAGAGAGATGATGGTGATAACGATAGACAGCACACTAGTTGGGAGAAGGTGATAGTGGCGTTAGGCCACAGATCAACTGGAGTAGAAAAACCAACACTTTTCTTGCTAGCTAAAATAGTAACTGATGATTCACGATGATCAATGTGAAACATAGAGAATTAACTGAACGATAAGTAATTAGAAAAAGGATACCCGGGCAACAGAGTGGAATGAATTAATCAGTCATTCTGACTAAAAATTAGCAAACGGTAAAATCAAGTAAAATTTAGTAAAAAATAAATAAATAAATTCTATAGCAAGTTGCATAGGGTTGATGCTGACCATGGGAGAAAAAAAAAAAAAGTTGTTGCTAATTGGAAATTGTTAAGTATTAATGCGGGAGAAAAAAGTGTACATGGCCATGACCAGTTGCACACATTGAATTTTGAGTATAAACCTTTGTAGGACTGAAATCTCTACCTGGACAGACGCTGAACCACGACATTTCCAGCTCACTTTGAACATTAACAGGTCACTGTGACTCAGATGGATCCATTTCAGCGGGGAATCCCCCTTGGAATAGGGAGAGGTGCTTTGTTTTTTAACAAGAGAGATGGAGCGGTCTACCCTCAGCACATTGACTTTAACAGCTTTGCTTTGAGGAAACACAACCAGAAACATTTCATGTCACCATGAAGTTCCTCTCCAACCACAAACAACTGAAGTATGTGGGGTTTTAATCAGATTTCACTGGAATGCAAGACAAGAAGCTTCTCTTCTCCCCTTCTTTCCTGAATACCTCGGATTTGTTTTTCTCTTTGTAATGGAAGAATGTGTTATGGAACACTCATTTTCCTCCGTAAATCCACAGACTGGTTCCACCACTATTAAAATGGCAACCAATCCCTTGCAAAAAATTAAATTGGAAGTAAACTACTTAAATCAACTCATGTATTTTTCTTAATTTGCTCCGAATTTTGTATGCTTATTCAAACAATTTATTTGCATCGCCATGAGGATCCAAGCTAACTTTCTAATCTATCATGAGGAATAAAAAAGCACATTAATTGAATATATTCAGCCACTTTTCAAGTAAACTGTGATGAAGTATATTTTCTTTTTGTGCTCTGACTTAGAGGAGACTCTACTTTTCTACAGTATACAAGTGCTCTTCTTAAATTGCCACTAGAAACCAAAATATCTCAAAAAGCATTAGATATAGTCAGTCTCTACAGAGTTTCACTGAAACAGGTAATTTGCCCAATGCAAACACCTGAATTCACCAGTTGCTTCCAGTCTGGCAACTTCTTTAGGGTTTTGTGTAGGTGACAGCCACTTTTGACTTAACACACGAGTCTTCTAGCACCAGATTAATTCAACACTAATTTATACTCCCTTTTATACCTCTGCAGATTTTGGCTGCTGCTAGAAAATGCTCTCTTTTCCCCTTAATTTTTTTGATTAACTGCAGGAAGAAACCCCAAAAGTAGAGTTTTATCAGCCAGCAGACACACAAATTCAGACTACACTCCCAGTCTGCCAACAAGCACTCCGGATTACAAGTGCTAGAAAATGACAATTTTCTACTGCCTACAATGCGTTCCAGACTTTTGCATGATTAGTAACAAAACGTGAAGCTGTAACAAAAAAAAATAAATAACACACCCTCCCCCATGATGAATTCAGCACATGGTAAAAGCTTAGATAACTAAAAGATAAAGCCTGGGAAGAATTCATCCTTCAACAGTAACGTCATCATCGATCTCTCATGCAACAAGTAGACATAGAAATATTTGACTGACTCTTTAAAAAGCTTTCACTGAGTAGATCTTGACATCAGCCCTGAAAAGGAAATCAGATCAAGGCTGGGAAAGGCAGCCCTAGCTCAGGTTTTTGGCACAAGATGCAGCACTGCCAGCGGGCAGCTGACTGTTTCCTTACCGAGCAAGGATGGTACGTCGATCCCTCCAGAGCTTACTTCACTACTGAGGTTTTCGTTGGTTTTTTTTTTTTTAACTCCAGAGCACAGAGAACTATGTCTTTTATGGCTTTCTCTGCAAGGATTTTTGGAAAATTACAATTTGGATTTACAAGCAGGTGAGCGCGGGATCGAGTCTTATCGCAGAGGTGGGATGGCCCACCACCACGGTCAATGAACCCCACTCCTTCCTCCCACAGCCCAGGAAAATCTTCACCCAGGTAAAATAGTGTAAAACTACCTGCTGTTAACAGCCCTGGTATTTTTATTTTCCCAGTCTCTTGCGGTGGACAGAAATGAAACAGGACAGGAGGAGGAGAGCACATCGGTTCCACTTACGCCCTGATTTAGGACATCAGCATTTTCCACTGCAGCGATATTGTAAGTTTTCCCAACAATGAACTATTTTTGCACTCAGTTACCAATATAGTCAGTTATTTTATTTTTATACTAATTTTGAAATACTTTGGAGTAACATTTTTTAATTAGGTTTTTTTTTTAGCACAAGCATAATGTCGAATGGAGGAAGGTCATCTGAAGGACATAGATCTCCAGCAAGAGATCCCTCCTTGCCCGTTTTCCATGACTTTCAGCTGAGAACCAGAGGCAGACGTGGCTGATCCCAAAAATCCCTCAGCTGAGTGGGGAGCTGAGGTTCAGCCCTTCTCAATGCACAGGTGCATTTGGGGGGAAATTTCCCCCCTTTTTGGTGATGCCCAGAAATGCCGCGAGCTGTGCTGAGGTCAGGCAATCTCTTAACACTGTTGGGACCCAACTGGGGGAAATCCAAGGAAGAACACTGAAGCAGCCTCTCTGTGCCACGGCCCCCGAGCATCCGGCAGCGTGACAGCAGCTAATATTTCATTTCTGATGCGAGGCATCTGTTACCAAAGCTGCCCGAGGGTGATGGAGCATCAAATGACTCGGGAAGGGGATCAAGGTGCTCTTTAGAACATCTGGGAGGAGGCTTTGGGGAGATGATGGCTCGAAGCAGCGTGCTCTCTCTGACCCTTCTCCTCCCATCTGGTGTGGAACAGCAGGGGCAACAAGCACTTACCCACTGCAAAGCTGTGTCTTCTTGTCCACAACGCATCCCTGAGATCTGACTGCAAAGTTATTTTATGTAAAAAAGTGTTTTCAGAAAAAAAAAATAGAAAAAAAATTCTTTCACCATCTCTCAGGTTTGCAAAGCTTTCCTCATTTTTAAAAATGAGAACAGCATTAGTTCCCATTCCAGGCTGGCAAGTTTGGTCTGAGTTGATAGAAAGAATAAAGAACTGACCTGAGCTGACTTGCAAGGGCATGAAGAACACCTGCAAAGCCCACCTGGAGTTCTTGGTGGGCATGCTCTACAGGACCAGGCTTTGCCTTCCTCTTTCGAAACCCCTCACCAGCGATGGAGAGGGCACCACAGCACTAAACCACCTCACTCCCTACTCCTTACGCTCCGCCGTCCTTAGGCTACGGGCTACTCCAGCAATTCGGGATGCTTATCATCGTAGTACGGAGTATCTGAGTCTGGATTCCACCCCAAGGCCAGAAAGACAAGGTTAAATATACCAGCAGTATTGCATTATGCCCAGTCCAAACGACACACATCTCCATCCCTTTTATACGTTCCTTTAAAATCCTGGGGAAATACTCATTTTTTGATCCAAGTATGCATTTTAGAGGTTAATTTCTCTGCTATCATAATTAATTTCAATGCATTTTAACCACAAGGGCTTTTTTTTTTTCTGAAAGCCCACACCTGGATTTCATTCCAGGTCTCCATTATCAATAATGCAATTAATAATGCTCTGCAATACAGGCAAGGGTTAGCAGGTTCCAGAGCCCATTCCAGTCCAACCCTTCCTTCAAGGTAAAAACAAAGGTAAAAACAGATGGGGATGCTCCAAAAAAGGTACCGAAAGCAGATCTGTCACAGGAATGCTCCACGAAGAGGTTCACCTCTAAGCTTCAGTGATATGACTTTCAGTGGCCTTTTGTGACAATGTTTTGAGACAATGAGTTTCATCCCTGTTCTACTAGAGGGTCTGAAGACATACACCCAAAACCTTCTGTGTGACCCCCAAATACAGTCCTGTGCTCTTATGTCCCTAAATAAACCCTGAAGAATTCAAATGAAGCAGAAGTTCCAGGTTGTGCTCAACTCCCTGGAGACCCCCTAATCCTCAGACACACATAAAGCCAAAACTCCCTTCACCTTCAACCTATACACAGTCACACCAAAAGCTTCTCCTCCAGAAAGACATCCCATTTCCACCCAGAGGCAGCGTAGGGAGAAGATTCAGCCATTACCAAGGCCTCTATCTCCCGTGGCTGATAAATTTATTGCATCAGCAGGCAGCCCTACAGTCACCCATCATTGCTTCTGGCCTCACGTCCCCTCACAAGCCCCATCTGGCAGACTGGGATCTGTCTTACCCTTAACGGCGATAAGAAATTCCACTTTGGGAAGCTTCCCGGGAAATTCCCTATTTATTAAGAAGGGCAGAAAGCCACAAGGTATTAAAAATGTAAATAAGAAAACTTATCTCGAATGGTGTGTTGGTTCTTTCTGCATGGTATGGAAATAAGGCCATTTCAATTTAACCACACCAGTAACTCCATTTCTATCGCCTTTCTCCCTTCCCCTTAGTCGGGTGGTTATCTATTAAGATATCCAACACCTACTATTTCATGGATTAAGGGAGAACTGGCTTTCTGCTATCGTAAAAACACTTTTCAATGACTCTTATTACAACTCTGCAAATACCACACCTATGGCAGGAAATAAAAAGTCCATTCAAATCTATCCCCGAGCCCTTAATTGAATGTTTAATATTATACAGGCACAAAAATGAAAGCTGCTCAGCTGGATGCGAGCGGCTTCGTTTCCCACGGAAAACAGCCTGCCTGAAAAAAAAAAGAAACCCCGACCAGCCAGGGTATATTTTGAGAAGCCAGCAAAGCCTGGGGAAGAGAGAATGATCTCCCCATTTCAATGCTTGGTGGTTTTTACCCAGCACAAAGGTTTAGTGATGGGCTCCATCGCAAGGAGACCCAAGGCTTGATGTCCCCGCGCAGAGCAGAGCCATCAAAGCTGGGCAGCCATTTCTTGGGTGGCCACAGGTGTCTCCATGACCACATTAAGCATTGTCTTCATTTTTCCTAATTAACCCCTGGCATGACTTGCTGAGGAGGCTAAAGCCTGAGAGCCAGCCCTGTTCCCAGGGCCAGTAGGTGTCACTGTGGGCAATCGTATGGGAGAAACCCGGGGGATAAAACTTCAACCAAAGGGAAAACGCCCACCAGGTTAATTAATATTTGGTTTTTGTTTTTTTTTAATATAATTGCTAATTATACTTTTCTGCCTTTACAGATAAAAGTGCATTGTCTGTGCCTCACAGATAAAAGGAGTTCTATTAGAAACAATTAACTTTTTCTGCTTCAGACCATCCGGGGTTAGACGCTGGAAATCACAGGATATTTTCGAGTAAGCACAAGGCTGGATTTTGTTTCTTTGGTTCACTGCCACCAAAATCAGCCTATGTATATATTCATATAACTAGTGATATGTGGGTTAAAATTAGGGATTTTTGGAAACTGTTATTAAAATAAACTCACAGAAGGAGGTGCTCAGCAGATCAGAGATGTGGACACTCTCCCTTCAGGCTTCCCTGTGAGCAAAACTCCTGAGCCTCCACAAAGCTGCTGCGTTGAGGATGTACCTCATCAACGGGGACATCTATCTTAGATGGCTTTTTTTAATTCTGATATTGGGCCCCAGAGATGCTCTGTGAAACCAGGCTGCTCGTCCTGAGCTTGGGTGGGGGATGGAGTAGGAACTGGGACTATTGCAGATGTTCATGTATTGTTTGTTGTTTTTTTTTTTTTTTTAAATAGATATCATTCTTTAACATTTGGTTTATCTTAAAATCAGCAGCCAAAGCATTATTGTTATTAAAAAAAGGGATCATTTGCTATAGGAATCTGTACCCTGCCCATCACACTGGAGCAAGGGGATGCCATAACTTGCTGCTGATACATCACTAGAAACAAACGGACTTTCAGAAGAGTATTTCTTCTCTGATGTCTGATTTTCTAGTTCAATTTGAATATCCCAGCAGTGGGTTATTGCCCACGTCTCAAGGGCAGGAGCAGCAGTGGGGGCTCCAGGCACTGCTGGGGAGAAGGGACTGAGCTGAGTGGAAGCTGCCAGATGTGCCACTTTGAATCATATTTTGGTCTGAATTGAATATATCGCATTTGTTCAACACAAGAACTGAAGGGCAACCACCAACCCATCAGCCCCGACCTGTCTGCAGGCAAAAGCAGCAAATAAAATGCATAGAAAAACCAGAATCCACCTGCCCATAGCCTGAACATATGCTGCAAAGCCTCTTAAAGCTGGAGTTAACTAATGGATATGGGAAAACAAAGCACAAGGCTGGATCATGGAGGAGACATTAACTCAGATATCCTGAGCTGCACCTGCGACCTCCTTTTTGTCCCACCTGCTATAAAAAAAAGATTCACATCCACTTTGGGCGTTTCTAAAAGAGAGTCTGCAAATCTGCCAGTGCAAATGATAAATTACAGATTTACTTAAACCCTTCTCTTCTTATCTGTGAAGCCTTGGAAAACAGATTACCAACAGAAATCAATTTCATGTTTTGGTTTGGTTATTTTTTTTGTGTTTTTTTTTTTTTTTTTTTCTTCTGGGTTGTTTTTTCCCCTCCTTTCTTTTACAGCTGTGACAGACTGTCTGAACAATCTGCTTGCAGGGAGCATAAAAATATATTCCAGGCAGGCCAGTGCCAGGTTTAACCCAACCTACCAAAGAGCAAACACTGATGCCTAAAAACCTGCATAACTGGAGAGTGGTGATGGCAAGTGCAGCACCTTTATAAATTATAAATTTATATCCATATAAATTTAACATAGATCAAATATATAAATTAAATTTATATATATATATATATACATTAAATCTTGTGACAGCAAGAGCGGTACCTTCACAAATCAGCATCTTACCAGCAACTCCCCATAGAAAATGTCAACATCCATTCAGCCCCCCCCTGTTACTGAAAATAATAAAGGTAAAATATTGAGCTTGAAGGAGCACTGTGCTAATTTTTCTTCTGTTTTCTTCTGTTCTGGAAACTGTTGCACGTGCTGCCTCCACCACGTGCCCCGACAGCAACGGCAGCATCGCCGGAGAGGCTTTTGTGAGAGACTGA
The DNA here is from genome assembly GCA_025769975.1 of Gallinago jamesoni. Taxonomy (NCBI): domain Eukaryota; kingdom Metazoa; phylum Chordata; class Aves; order Charadriiformes; family Scolopacidae; genus Gallinago; species Gallinago jamesoni. The sequence continues at coordinate 21,441 of JAOQGH010000085.1, read as the reverse complement.
TGTGGCTCAGAGGTGTTGATTAACGAGGGCGGGATGCCTAATGCAGGGGGACAGCGTAACAAGCTGCAAAGGAGGATGCTATTCAAGAGGCAGATGAAAAACAAGCCAACTATAAAACTCTTCTGAAGGATAAATTAAAAAAATAATTTAGAAAAAAATTTCTCGATACGAGCACCACACTTGAAAATTCAGGGTCTAGCCTTGGCTTTCACATCTCCATCACCGGGTGCTGTAGAACGGACAAGATAGCTAATATTTGGTGCAAACGAGCAGGGCACAGCTTCTCCGAGTGGCTGCATGCAGTACCCAAGGAAATCTCTCTTGACAATCCCAAACTCCTACCCTTCTGAGTGTCCTTTGGGATTCTCGTGGAGATTTACATTAATACAGATATCCACACCTCCAGACGTCCGTAGAAGATGTAACTCTCCAGCTGGGAGGCTCCTGACCTAACTTCAGTGGATTTTACGATTTGTATTGGAAAAAAAAAGAAAATCCAACAACCTAGATCCTGTGTTTTGTGGATTAGGAAATACGCCCAGAGAAAAGGGCAGCAGTACTTCTGGCAGTAAATTAAGTAATAATAAACTCTTGCCATCTCTGGAGGAATCCAGCTGCCTGTGGACAGCCTCTGAAAAAAAGATGCCTCCAAAGTTGTTGGGATTTTCACTGTGAATGGAAGATGGGTCTGGAGAGATTTTAAAGTTCATTTCATAAAATTCAGTTAAAAAGAGAGCATAATTCTCCAACTGCAGACCTGTGACTGGCAGGCTTGCACTGCTGCATCCCCTGCAAGCACCCAACAGGTCCCACCATGAGAAGACCTGGAGCTGTTAATCCAGCCTGCCAGGTGGGTGGAAGCCAGGGAAATGGCTTCAGTATTGGGATTTCATCAGAGAAAAGAGGGGTTTGATGGTAGATGATGGAGGGGAGGGGGAAGAAAAGGCAACAAAGATTTTGTGGAGAAAGGGCAAGAGAAAGACACAGCTGGCCCACATGGTCAGTGGAAGAACCTGGAGACAAGACCAGTCTCAGCAAAATTAAGCAGCAGCTAAGGTTTTGAAAGCCAGGGGTGGACTTAGCCAAGAGCTTAGTAAGGAAGGGGGTTCATAAGGGACAAGAGATTATTTCTTGCTAACCCGGAGGCACGGCACAGCAAACCCCACAGTGTTGGTGCCCATGAAACCTTGTAGATCCCCTGCAGCTCAGGGATGGAAAATGATGCAGAAAGGGAGCCCAAAATTAACATGCCTTAAAGAACTGCAGAACTAACCCTTAGCATGTTTTGCCAAGGCTTGTCAAGGTAGAAATATTAAGCATATGCTTATCACAGGAATGCTTTCTTTAATATAAGACAAGTCCCAGCCATATGGATGCTGAACCTTTTCGCTATGTTCATTATATCTACATTTTGGAAAGGACAGAGATACTGCCATCTCCTCACACATTCCTAATAATCCTATCTTTATACTAAAGTCTGTGTCCATATTTTTAGGAAATGTTCCCTATTTACAAACCCTCTAATGCTGTTTTTCTAAAGAAGTCTCTGTTGGTACAGATAGCTCCAGCATTACACATTTTTCTAGAAAAGCAATAATATTCAGAAAAAGAAGCCAAGGAGTCAAGGATTTGATTGCACCTTGACTTCCCAGCACCTTTATTTTAACCAGCAGCACTTTATTTTCCTCAACCACAGTTGTCTCAAGGAGATAAATATTTATCCATGTTTATCTTGGGTATTCATGAGTTTCCCTTTTCCATCCCCCCATTACTCACAGAAGACATTACTGGGTTGAGTTCTGTTTGCGGAGACCCAGCACTGTTGGCCCAACAAGGCAGCCTTCTGCTTGCCCCCCACTGCACAAAAGTGGGATGCACCTTGGCTGCCAGATCCCAAACAAGTAGAGGGGAGCGTGTGTGTGGAAAGCCTTGTATCAGCATCATCTCATTTAGGTTTTCCTGCATTTTATTTCTGCTATGATGTAGCGGCCATGGAAACCATCGAAATAATCCCATGCGTTTTTCAGCAGGGTGGGAGAGTTAAATGGGTCGTTCAGTTTGGTTGCAAATTTTGCTTTTAACAGACAACTTGTCCTGGTGTCCTTCAACTTGCTTTCAAATGAAAGAACAGCCTCCAATCCAAATAAAAGCTTATGTTCTAGTTAGACTGAACCACCCACCCGATGAAATTTTGCTTGCAAGCTACTTCATCAGGCAATGACTTTTTCTATAGCTTCTTCGTCACCTGTATGAAGAGCTCACTAGGTCCTCGTTGGTCTTGGTCCTCGTTGGTCTTGCTCCGAGTCCAAAAGCTCTGCTTGAGCAATGAGGGCTCCAACTTAGCAATCCCGGGATGCTCCGAGTGTCCTCTTCAATCCACAGAGCTTTTCCCCATCTGCACACCAACTACCAATAATTTTTGCAGATCTATTAACTGCTGTGTGAAGAAACCTCCTTCATTTCTACCACTTCACAACACAGCAATCGAGTCGGACATTATAATAGGCCCATGGATGATGATGTCCCTGGCAAGGAATAAAGTCCTGCGGGGACCAGGAAATATTTAATTCTTTCCCTCTGCTGTGATAAATTAAGCATGAGCTGATTTGTAATTGCTTTTAAATGGTCAGTGTCCACAATAAAGAAAATCAAAAGGAAAACTTATATCAAGGTGACACCTTTTATTCTAATGCTAGTGCTGGAGCAGCTTGTAAAATAAGCATCACTATACAGTCATGTCACCATCTGCAAAGAAATAATCACATTTTTCTCTTTTTCTTCTTAATATCTTTTAAAATTAGATTTAGGTAATTCATCTGCATTCTGCTAGAGACTGAGCTATTTTCCAATTCAGTCAGCACTCCTTGTTTCTCACACTGGAAGAAATTGCTTTTAACTCCTTGAACAGCTGTGATTTGTGGTGGAAAATACAGCATACGTGCACTGTACATACGTGCATCTTCCATAGGTCTAAAGGCCAGAAGAAGTTTGTCAGGGACATAGGAAGAGGCTCCTATCCTACTGCATTGCTCTAGACAATGCAAGAGCGCTTCGTTATACTCTTCCACATCATTTTTTCCAACTTTTTGTTGGTTTTTTTTTTTTCCAGAAGACTCAAAAAAGCTTTTTTCCTGGAGCACCCGCAAAAACAAAGCTATGTTTCCATGAATGTAATTTCAAAAATTAATAGAAGTACAAATCCAGTTGAAATTTTGTTCCTAGGTGATCAAATCTGTTTTGGTGCCCCCACAGGCAGCACTTCTCTAAGTATATCCCAGAGCTCCTTTGGTAAATACACCTCAGAGTGCTAGCTTTAATCAGAAAACATAAATAATAAAAGAAAAATAAACCTTTCCTAGGCTAAGCTTTTTACTCTTTCCTGTTTCTTTCTAATTGCCACTCAAATGCCTCTAAGTCAGATCAATATTTATCCGCTACCCATCACCTTCAGCCCAGGCAGAACCTACTGCCAAGCTCCATATAATGGCAGTTGTCACCTGCAGGATGGACCAAAGGACTGCGTTAGACCTGGTTTCCTTCACTCGAGTCATCCTCAGTTTTATTTAGGCAGCAAAAAAACCCAACTAAGTATATTGAAAGCTAAATAATTTTGCATACTTTTCCCGTTCTATTCACCGTTGCTACGCAATCCTGCATAAAAGGAGGACTGTATTCAGACACTTAATTAAACACAGGCATCCTAAGAATTCCTAATTCATAACTAATTTCACAATGCCGAGCAAGAAGGATGGTTGGCATCTTTGGATGAAGGCTGCCAAAACATGACAGGTCTGCCCAAGCCAGCTTTTGAAGCCAGACGACGCAACGAAACTTTCTCCAAGACGGCTGCTCTTCATCAAGACCCACAAGCGGAGTGACACTAGCAACAGAGATGAATCTGGATTTTTTTTTTACCATTTGTGCCTTATTCAATTAATCAAGGGGGAAAAGAAAAAGAAAAAAGAGAAGAGAGGCAAAACGCCCTCATCACCTAAATTTCCAGCGGCACTGATGAAATGGCTGCAGACAGGCGCTGTGATTGCGCTTTCAGCACTTGGAGATCACACTCCCGAGATGTGCCGTGCACGCAGCCAGGGAGCTGCAGGAACACAGCCTTCAGGCTTGGCACCATCTGCCCGAGGGATTTAACACATTCCTTCGAGCTCGTCCTGTGCTCAAAGAGCTTGGCAGCACCCTTTGGCATGACCAGATACGCGGAGGGACCAAGTGGCAGCTGCCTGGGCTTGGAGGAAGGACTCCCTGGCACTCGGACCTCCGTAATGTGTTAAATGAAAAATGTTGGTGCTTCTAGGGAAATCACTTCCAAAAGGCACAGGGGGAATGGCGCTTCCAGGTCCCTCATGCATTCCCAAGCCAAAATCTGCAGCCACAGCGATAGCATAGGGAAACCTAGTGGAAAAGGAAGGAGCTTTGCAGCTACAGCGAGGAAAACCTAGTTCATGAAGTGGTTTGCATACTTGATTCAGGGCAATTAGTCATATTAAAGCCCTCATTATATTTAAATACCTATTTTTGTATTGCATATATAACATAAATACTACATACTTGCAATATATCATTAAATATATACGTATAGCAAAAAATCTATAAATGGCAAAACCATCTAGAGTTCTGGATACACGATATACAAGAATCCATTTGATGTAGCTTAGATTTGACATTATCTACTCCAAAAGAATCTCTAATATTTTAGTAACCAAATTGAAATTGCATTTATTGCATTCTGTCCCTCAAACTGCTCAGACTCATACATATAATATCTTCTATGGATTAGGATGCTAAATCCCAAAGAGCAAAGGAACATCAAGTACACAGGATTTAGAAAACGCCAGTCAAAACCACCAACAAAACCTTAATTCAACTCCCTTCTGTATATTTATAACTTTAAAACATTTTAATCGGGTATTATTTTCTCCATCTTCCCCAGGCTCTCTGATTTTCTGCCCCCTTCCCCTACCTTGAAAGCCCTACATAACTCACTGGAGCCAGGACAGATATTCCGGTGGATAACGAGTCCGTCCCTGACACACGGGCAAAGCCATCTCCTTCTTTGAAAAAGGATTAGGAGTTTGACTAGGGGAAAAAAATAAATTAGAAAAATCACCTGTAGGCCAGCAGCCCCAATGAATCATTTTAGATGAAATGGATAAGTCATCAAAATGATAAGCAACTGGAAATGGTTTCAAAGAGACAAGGTCAAGCAACCTTAATTATACTTATTGTTACCTGAACTACTGATCTGAGATATAAATCTGTCAGGGATATAAGCTTTATATTTAAATGACACAGAGGATATGCTTGAAAGAGGAAAAACACTACCTGAAAGTGAACCAACTTCAATATGGAAAAGAAATCCCTACCTTTTTCCCCCAAAGAAAAGAAGGAAAAGAGAAATAGAGGAGACACCAGCCCTGAGTCTCCAAGGGCTGCCCGTGTCCACTAAGAGCTCATCCTTGGCCACGCCAGGAACACAAACCCTGGACCAGCCTTCCTCTTGCTCCAGAGATTCCAAACACCTTCTCAAGCTCGGCTGTCCTTCTGGCTACCCGCTGGTTTCCCTTTTCTCAGCATCTACTCTCCAGCCAGACGTACTAATTTCCACCTGCTGAGCTCCTGGAAAGCTCTTCCAAATGCACTGTCAGAGCTGAAGGCCACCCATAGGAAGTCCACCCACTGTCACCCCACACACATCTCCAGCGGCTCCTACTTGCTGTCCTACACACAACCTCACCAAAAAAGGTGCCAAGCTTCAACTGGGAGCACAGGGGGGGAAAAGCACCCCCTTTGCTCCATCAGTGATGTCCCGCTCCTCTGATTTTTTCCCCGCTTCTACTTGCCAAGACGAAGCAAATGTGCTTAATTGTGGGCAAACGTGTGCCCTATAGGCACTCTGCTATGCCATGGGACACATAGCACCTATGCATCTAACCTGAGCAGTCACATCTTGATGAATTATACTAGAGGTCAGATGTAGATGTTTTGGTGGGTTTTTGTTTCATTTTTCTCCTCCGTGACCATAATTTTCTCCTTATATTCTCTCAACTGCGGTGTAGCTCCCGGCAATTTGATCCACTTCTTAGAGACTCATCATCCTCCTCCCTTAAGGGCTTAATTTAATTTAACGAACAGAGTTAATACACAAAGGCTAAAAATACTGGAAACATTAGTACTTTCCAGATAACCACTGGGAAAGACACCAGACACATGTTGTCCATGTAATATTAATAGTGCTGTGACCCAGAGGGCTCCTTATGGTACCTTGGAATCCTCATAGACACTACTTCCTCCATCACAAGGAGAAAGAGAGGTGAAAACTCTGACACCTGACCTTGGTTGACCGTTGAACATGAGCTAGCAGTGCCCAGGTGGTCATCAAGGCCACCAGCGTCCTGGCCTGTGTCAGGAACAGCGTGGGGAGGAGGAGTCGGGAGGTGATGGTCCCCCTGTCCTGGGCACTGGTGAGGCCCCACTTCGAGGGCTGTGTCCAGTTTTGGGCCCCTTCCCACAACAAAGCCATTGAGGGGCTGGAGCGGGTCCAGAGAAGGGCAACGGAGCTGGTGAGGGGTCTGGAGAAGAAGTGTGATGAGGAGAGGCTGAGGGAGCTGGGGGTGTTGAGCCTGGAGAAAAGGAGGCATTTTGGTCTCTTCTCCCAAGTCCCAGGCCATGGGACAAGAGGAAATGGCCTCAAGAGGTTCAGATTGGAGAGTAGGAAAAATTTGTACATGGAAAGGGTTGCGAAGCCTTGGCCTGGGCTGCCCAGGGAAGGGGTTGAGGCCCCATCCCTGGAGGGATTGAAAAGCCGGGTTGACCTAGTGCTTAGAGACATGGTTTAGTGATGGTTTTGGTCAGAGTGAGGTTGATGGTTGGACTGGATGATCTGAAAGGTCCCTCCCAACCTGGGCAATTCTAGTATTCTGAGGAAGAAGTTCTTCCTTCTCCTCCCAAATTTCCCATCAGGGCAGCTATGTCCCTGTGTTACCTTCCAGTTGGGGGCCCAGGAGAAGGGACAGGACCCTAAGTGTTGGCAGAAGTGTCATATATGTGGCCAGCACCTCAGCTGCTCTAAGCCATTCTACAGCTGTTTGAATGCATTTTACTTTCCTTGGGAAAAAAAAAACCCAACCAACCACTACTTCATTCCCTTCTGTTATAGACTACCCACGTTATAATGAAGCGCCGTGACACTAAGGCTACATATTTTAGAAAAGAACTGTTTAGTACCAGAAATCCATTTATTTTCGTGTAGCTGATATATGTTAAGGGTGCCTGATAAAAAAAAAAAAAAGAAGAGATAACTTTTTTTAACTCTAAGAAAAACAGAAAGTCTGTAATTAGAAAAGACAACCATAAATTGTTTCAAAGCCTTAAAAAGTGGGGAAAGATAGGTCAAGGCTTTTGCATTTTCCTGAAGTTCTTTAAGTTTATAAAAATAAAAGGACTTCTAATTGTGGCTATTAATCTTCTACAGCGAGTCTTTGAATTTCCAAACAAATTCCCTTATTTCACCCAAGGAAACTAAAATTACTCAGATGTTTCATGACTGTGCAAGACAACACTTTCACTGTTTTCCAAAGGACATTTGCCTTCATCCAGAGCAAAGATATTTATGTTTATAAATACCAACCCAGGTATTAAACCCAAGATACGCAGCGCTCAGATGGGGGTAAGGCACAAAGCTATGTTTAAGCAGCACCCTGGGAGCTGTTATCTCTTCCAAATACATTAATCCTCCAAAATTTAAACATAAACGTGTTGGTTGGAGGCACTGGGCAACAGGTTTGGTTTGGTTGGTTTGGGCTTTTTTTTTTTTTTTTAAGGAAGGAGCAGCCCAGGGTATGATGCTTGAAGAGTCAGAGGGAGGTCAAGAAGAGCTTTTTCAGCTGAAGAAAAATACGAAAAAGCAAGAAAAATTAGGAAAACCATGGGGACAGTATTAAAAATGTGACAAAAAACTTCCAGGCTGTAGTGCTACGTGTTGCCTCTCACACCCCGGCACACTACAAATGTGGGATGATAAGCACAACCCTATGAAAAAATAAAGCCAACAATTTTAAGCTGCCCAGAGTAACTGTTCCATCAGGGCCCTTCGTCCCTTGCATAGCATGAGCAACATTCATCCTTTCTTCTCCAAACAGCTACCTCCATCAACAGTTTACCTTCCTGTGAAGCTGACTCCAAACCCATGCACTTATTTTGACTCAACATCCACCAATGGAAGTTTTTCTTCTCCTCCTACCCCCTACTTGGAATGAATCTCGCAGAAACTTTGCACACAACAGGTTTGGGGCAAGCAGATGATTTGAGAGGACTCTTCTACAGACAGACCTTATCTCCTTATATACACCAAGCTACTAAAAACCAAGTAAAATAAAAAATAAGCCTTGACCTGCAGAAAGATATCACGTGTCTCACACATTATGTTTGGCAATCCCAAGGATAACGTAGAGCTGACTTTATTAACATCTCTCCAGCTGTTGGGTAGCTCCTGAAGAGATGTTTTCCCCACGGTGGGAAGCCCAGCATCCCCTCCACGGGAGGTTAATTTAGTTTGGCTGTAATGCCACCTCTGCGTTGTTTATCCTTGTGCCTGACACCCGGTAATACGTAACATTGAGAAATATTGATAAAATGTTAAAAACGTAATGGGAGGAGACAGAAGGGACAGGTTTGGGTGCTGGAAAAAGCTGTGTCAGGGTCTAGTAGCGATTCCCAAATCCTGGGACCGAGCCTATAGATGCAACCTAAAGCTGCTCCGAGATTAGTGTCAACTGGAACGATCTACAGCTGGAGAAACCTCCATCCCCAGAATAAGGTCCTAGAAATGGGGTAATTTATGGCTCTAGAAAGCTAATTCCTGGGGGATTTCTTGGCAAAACCACAGCATACCTGTAGCTTGGGTTTGAATGTGCTGAAACTGAACTCAATAGATTTGTTTCTACTTTTATGCGTATAAATTATAAGCAATTTCATTGATGGGAGTGATCTTGCACAAGTCAAGAGAAAAGGAAATACCCCCAGGTTTTGTTAATTCTTGAGTTATCCACAGAACTTGTAATTTCATTTCTATAATTGATGGAAATATTAAGTTATCAAACACTGATCTTTTTTTCCTCTCCACTGTCCTTATAATGCCATTTCCAAGTCTGATTTGGATAAGAGGCAATTAAACCTGCTTTTTTTTTTCTTGCTTCTGGATTTCAGTTAACAGTTTTTAGACATTATTTAAAGAATGTAGGACAGAAGTGTTGCATTATTCACAGCACTGTATCAAAAGAAAAACTGTATGAAATCTTGACATTAAGACAGAGATATTTTTTTCCGCTGCCTCAAACTGTGCCAGATCAGTCACTTTTATCCAATCCTCATTACAGTAACAGAGAGGATAAAAAAAAATTATTGCTGCTTAGCTTCAATAGGTTCGATACTGTTAAACACAAAATGCATAATATCATCGTAGAGAGATTTTTTTTTTAGCTTATGCAAAACACAAATTTGTTGAAATCAAAGGCAAAGCTGGTGGAATAACAAGGCTGGTTCCAAGGAGGAAGCTGGGATCAACATCCCAGTACAGACTGGGGTGACCAGCCTCTCTTCCCATAGCATCCAACCCACAGGTACAGCGTTATCCCCGCAGACGGTGCTTCTCTGCCTCATTTCTTCATTGATGTTTGTTATGTTTGGGTTTTTTTTTTTTCCCCCGTTTTGAAACTTTAAGTGTCCCTGGAAAAGTTTTATTGATTTTTTTTTTTTCTTTTCCTTACCTCTTGATAAGGAGCTTAATGCTGGTCACAGGATCCAAGCAAATAAACTATCTGTTTCTGAATAGGCGTGCAGTCTTGAGATAGGGAAATTCAATTCCTAGCATATCGAGTTAATACGCCTCTTTTCTCTAAATCAAAACGCTTCTCCCACAGTAAAGGAAATAAAGCTTATCTATGAATATACAATTATTCTGTATGACAAACAGCTGATTTGTTCAGATTACAGAATTTATCTGTATACTAAATAAAAAGGCAAAGAAATAACAATGTCCTATCAGTGCTACGGAAAAAAAAAAAAAATCAACTTATGTCAGCAGCACCGTGTTTTAAAAAAATCAATGGCAGAGGTGGTACACACCAACATTTTTTCTATGAATCTAGTTATTATGCTTGCTCATGATGGCAAGGCCATGTATTAGAAAAACCAATGAGGAATGAAATAAAACACTGTTGTACATAGAGGATTCCTGCAGTTAAAATCATACAGGGCTACATTTTGAAATGTTTTATTAACAGTTTCTGTAATACTTAACCACATGCAATTCTGCGGGGCCAGAGCAGAGCACTATGTGAATCAACTGCCTGCAACGCAACTCAAATATTTTATATTCATTTTACAGTCATTTACAGGGCAAGGTTGGGGGTTTTGGCTTGCTTTGGAGTGTGGAGTGCAGTTTTTGTGTATGTGGGAGGGTTTTGAGGGTTCATGGGGTTGTTTGGTTGGGTTTTTTGTTGTTGGAGTCTTTCTTACATTATTGGTTGGGGGTTTTTTTGTTTTGTTTTTAAATAAAGACTCATTAAAAGCCTGACACTAATGAGATACCAGTTATAGCCAGGTAGGTGAAGCACAACTCCATCCAGACCATCAAATATCTCAACACGTATAACATCACCCCTCTCTGCTCTAACTCTTACAGAAGCAGCTTTTCCATGACACCTCCTTAAAGGCACGATACCCCCCTTAAGCATCCCAAAAAAATTTAAAGAAGATGATCTTTTCACATTCTCCCTTCTTCACCACTGAACCAGACGCTGGAGAAGAAGGTTTCCCTTCTGCACACCTCAGGAAATGATTGTTTTGCAGCCCGATTAGATAGAAATCCAATTAAAAGTACGTAAGTCCTGTTCAAAACTAGATTAATTTTTCACATAGCTCATCTTGTCATCTCAAGGCGCTACAACAGTCAACCATAATTGGGAGCAAAATTGTGAAGCTGTTCTTTTGCTGTTCTTTTTGTTCTGGATATTGCCACCAGAAGGCTCACAGACTCTGGACTCATTAGCTCTCAAAATGAAAAGCACTTACCTCTTCAAGGACATCTGCAAGCTTACTAAGTATCTCCTCAGGAAGGTTCTGGAATGTGGGAACGCTGCAACACAAGAGAAACCTCGATTAATGGATCCCTCTATACAGGTTGTAAACGTAGCTGCATTTCTCTCATCTATCTTCCAGAGATATTTCGCTCTTCTCATCTGGGGCTGAGCAAGAAATCACCACCAACCAGCACCTATAGTGGAAACCTGCTCTTCTAGCAGCCAAGATGTATTTTATGATGATGGGAGACCACTTGTGGTAAACATCTCGAGAACCACTCAAAGCTGGTAATCAACTAAGAATCAATGAAGGATTTACTGCAGTTCAGCTGTGCTGCAAACCTGCTCAGCCCTATGTATGACTGTGAAGAGTTTTTCCTGCTCTGCTTCCATCCCCCCAGAAATAAATACATAAGAAGGGCAGAAAAGATCACCTCTAACCAGCAACGGATAAAAGATTGACTGAAGCAACACACAGACATAAAAATGCAGAGCAAAAAGCTGCAAAGGGTATGAGGTCAGCAACGAAACAGCACTGAAGGACTGTGAGCATTATTGAAGACTTCCTCGTGAGCTTTACACCGAAGCTTGTTTGTTCTCTTTTGCCAAAAAAGGCAACTTCTCCTCTTGTTTGGTAGGATCTCCCTCAGCAAAAGTGTCCCAGGCCAAGCTGAACCTGCCAGTTAAGAGGGCAGCAGCCATAAAGAGCAGACCAGCTCAGGGTCCCCAGAACTGAGATTTAATTCAGCCTGGGGAAGGATGAAGGAGTTGGGTCTCCAGGTCTCCTGAAAATACCCCAACCTTGAAGCTGTATCTCCACTAACTTATTCATTACCAACACTACCTTATCCATTAGCAGCAACGAGGTGGAGTCTCCCTCCTTGGAGATACTGGAAAGCATTCTGGATATGGTCCTGGGCAACCTGCTCTAGGTGGCCCTGCTTGAGCAGGGAGGTTGCACCAGATGACTTCTAGAGGTCCCTGCCAACCTCAGCCAGTCTGTGACTCTGCAATCCCTTGGTCTCTCTATTTTCCATAAAAACTTGATGTTCATCAATATTCCCAAGTGATGCTAAATGCAACACATAGACACAATGTATGTTCCAGAAGCAAGAAAGAAGTGCTGCACCTGCTTTAATTAAAACCACCTGTCACCAGTAGACTAATTAGCAACGCATCTACATGCCATGTTAGAGCCAGCCTAGCGCTGAGCTGGTAGAGCTCTACCAAGGCTCTTTACATGAACAGTTTGCTCACAAGTTGCTTTATCGTGGTCCATTTCCTAGTGGAAAGACACTGTACACTCCTAAGGTCACACTGAGGTCCCCAGTGCATTGCCCTGATCTCAGGAACATCGATCGGGTGCAAAGCAAGGAGGAGCAGGGCTGCTGGGAGGAGTCACCTGCAGAGAGGTAAATATAGCCCAAAATAAATCACACTTTTCCTTTCACTCAGGGTATCGCTTCTTACTTAACTTCCATAACCGCATAAAAGTTATTCTCCGCTTTATGGGGAGTTAGGAAATCCAAACAAAACCCAGCTGGTTGTTGCAATCCTGAAATGTGGAGAGCAAGCCCAGGCGTGGGCCTGTGGGGTCATCGTGAGCCCTAAACACCTTCTGGATGCACCATCTGGTGGCTGCTTCTGCACCCAGAGCCGACCCACCCACCCAAGGAAAGGGAGGTCTGAAGACCTCGCAGAGGACCTGAGAGCAAAACCCAGTATTTCATCTAAGGCCAAGCACGGAGGGCCTGGTGAGCTTCATTTGTGAGCACAATTAAAAGCAGAATTTGCTTTTATTAGCTTAAACCTATGCTATGCCGCAGTGGAATTAGAAAATTTGGAAGCATTCATTCATTGTTTAAAAAAGCCCAAATAACTTCAGCTGGATGTATATTAAACGATAACAAGAAGAACTGGCCAACTATGTGTAGAAAAATAAGATTATTTATGTTCTCAATAATATATTTTGTTTTTAATTTGAGAAGTGCTCTTTTTCACTAGAAACACATGGGTCCACAGTTTAAGAAGTACAAACAGAAACAACTGAAAAGAAATTATACGATGCCTGGGCCTAAGTATAAAATACAAGTTCATTATACCAACTCCAGCATTCCCAAATAAGGAATAAACCGCTGGAAGAAGATAACACTCCCAGACATCCGGAAAAACTTTACTGTGGTTGCACCATTACACTCCCAAATTGGGAGAGAACACCTCGCAGCATTTTTTTTACAGATAATTACGTCTATCCAATCCAAGGGAGGGTTAGCAGAAGACATCTACCATTGAACACGTGCATGAGAAGCAAGGAAATAGCATACGAGCTCTGAACAAATTATAAATGTTACTATTGAAAACTTAGGATATTAAATAAATAAGGAAAATTTCAATGACAAATGCCTAAGTCTTTAACACAGCAGAGGAGATAATGGGAAAAATCAACTTGTTGACAAAACAAACTCCAACTACATGACATCACAGAACTACATAATTATCACAGATTTATGATGGGCCAGTACCCTTCCAGACAGGTAGGAGTGGCAACACAGCCAAATTCTATTTGAGTGCCATAAGAAGAGATCTTACAGGACTGCCCATCACTTCAGTACCCAAAAAAACCCAATCTGGGCTGAACCAATGCCTTTATAAAACAGTAGAGAGAGAGCATTTATTGACCTGTTAGAAGATGTCACAAATTCAGGCCAACAGAGCTGCTAAGACTGATAGAAGAATGAGATTTGAAAACACGCTCAAGCGTAGGAGGCAGTATTGAATGCTTGGATATCCATCCTCCAGGTCAATAAAAACAGACCCCCATTCTTTCCAGAACAACACTAAACAGGTTCATAACATAGAGTCGTGCTTTCCTCCAAGAATCTGCCTGCATTATTTAAAGATCTGCATGCAAAAAAAAAATAAAAAAATAAAAAAATCAATGTTTTAGAGGTTATTTCCATGGGGGTACTTGCACTCCAAGGAAAATGGAGCCTCGGCTCTAAAGGGAGAGCTCAGAGGAAAACAACTAAGCTGCAAATGGCTTCGAGGGGGAAAACACATGCTAGGAAGACAAACAGGAGCAGAATACTCAAAGGAAATCTTTGTAAATGTTGCAGCACAGCAAGAGGCAAGAAAAATTACATCCCGTTTTCCACGGTTTTGTGAAAATATACAAAGTATACAGAAGAGAACACTCAGCACTTGAGCTCGGATGTATTCATTATTTATGGCAGAAGAAATCACAGCAAATATGGCTCCATCTCGTTAAGAAATGACTCACTCTGTGCCTAACAAAGCAGGATCAAGAAAACCCAGACTTTCTCTGACAAGTTCTTCTCCGACGGCTTCTTAAAACCCGTCAATAGCGAAGACTTCAAAACATCCACATCATCTACTCTAGAGAATAACAACTGCTACAGCTACAAAAACAATATATTCTGGTATCTAGTGCTGGAGTCTCTCAACAAAGTTTAAAACTCATGACTCTTCTTTCTACCTACATTACACGTGAAGGACTTCATTCCACTTTTTTTCCAGGAGCACCTCCCGCTTTGGCCAGGAACTATGTCCACTGCAGACTAGCACTACCAGCTTGCTCAGCCTTTCCTAATCAAGCTATTTCCTACAAGTCTGGTTACCCCCATGATCCTGTGGAATTCATCCAGCTGCTTCTTATTCCATGTAACAAGGAGCAATTTCTCCACCTGTGCTGAATATACTATTGAGAAGTTGCCCTGAAAGGGAAAGATCTGCTCTCCAACACACCCATGCCCCATCTTGCTCATCCTGAGTGAATGCCTTGGTCACTCCTGGGCCAGAGACAAGGTGACAAGGGCTTTCTAATCCTTTAAGTATATTTTGAGAGAAACTGGTAAAGCCCTTAACTGCAGAAGAGGTTCCAGCTCTGCTACAATTCACCCCATGAAGTGAACGCTGAAGGGTGATCAGCACTACTCCACCTAACACCTCCAACGCTGATAAGTCAAAAAAACCCCTTATCTGTATGGAATGAGGTTATGGAATAAAGCTGGATATTGAATAGAGATTTAACTAAGAGCATTTTACTCACCTGCAGCCCCCCTTGCTCCTGGAAGTTATTTATGGTTATATGGGTGTTAAAAAAGTGTTTCTGCAAAACTCTACACCTATTTTATAGGCCCCCTTTGCAAAACTGCAGTCTAAGATCCACAGGAAGATCCAGGTCACCCTACAACATATCACATAACAAGGCAAAACACACTCCTAAACTTTAGGAAATTGAGTTTTAACAGCAAATGCCAATAGACCTGATTTTTTTCAATCACAGAATCATAGAATTGCTGAGGTTGGAAGGGACCTTTCAGATCATGTAGTCCAACCATCAACTTAACTCCGATAAAGACCATCACTAAACCATGTCTCTAAGCACTAGGTCAACCCGGCTCTTCAATCCCTCCAGGGATGGGGCCACAACCCCTTCCCTGGGCAGCCCAGGCCAAGGCTTCATAACCCTTTCCATGTACAAATTTTTCCTACTCTCCAATCTGAACCTCCCCTGGGGCAACTTGAGGCCATTTCCACTTGTCCTAACATCAAAATGCTTTATCACACAAGATGTATTGCAGGTAACAGGATGGGGAGCAACCTCTGACCTTCTCCAGTCTCCCTGCCCCAAGCCTTGTTATAGACTCTCCTTTGAGCACGAAAAGGAGCAGCAGTTGCACTGGTGGAGGGGCTGCTCACACTGGCAAGGAGAGGTGAATTTTTGCTGGCCACACTCCAGGCTATTGAGCTACAGACTATTTGGTAGGGGATGACAGTCCCTACACCCAGCGAGGGCACCATGGAGAATTGCTCGCAGTCTGCAGGAGCGGCAGGGCAGCTATTCTGGTTGGCTCCAAAAGTGATGTATTTTCACAGAGAGAGCTCACCAAGCTGCAGAGAGGCTGCCTAAAGAGGGAAAACAGCTGCACCAAAACACCCAGGTTGAATCTCCATCCTGATGGAAAAGCAAAGACGTGCCCCTCCTGAAGGCGGTGGAAGGAGGCGTTAAAGGTCCTTCCCTGTCCTGGTGCTCTGCAGTCATGGAGCCGCTCTCAACTCTTAGGTAGGAGCAACATCCCCTGTTAGCAACGCTTTGATTCATACTTCTGATTCTACCCATGGGATTACTCTTGTACTAAACCAACTAATCCTGGCTGGAACCCAAGGGGTTGATTTTACCCTAAAAAATACTCAGGGGACTTCAACGGGACATTCATCTGCTGACGCTTAAGAAAACTTTGCAAGGTCCTTGGCGTTCTTCCTTCTTCAGCCCAACACAAAAGCAGCGATTCACTTTCTAAATGCATTTCAAGATGCATTCCCCAAACTTGTGAAGGGTTTTCATTGATAGTGTTCATCCAGCTCTGCAGTTGGATGCAGACAGTCCCCATGGGTTAACTCCGAAACAAATCCTGTATCTTTTATTATTGGTTGGCACCACAACAAATGCAATTGCTGTCAGTGTTCTCTGCCCCGGGCCAGATGGGTAAGCATAGTTTAAAAATCAAAACAGAGCAGTAAAAAGAAATGAGGTCTGTTTGCATTCCCTGAAACTCTTTCTTTTTTTGCACCCAACTGAAATGAAGGTTGAAAAGATGCTAATACCCTTGCTTTACCACATTTGGGATGCTTCAACAGCACTGTCTCTCCGTTCCAAAAAAAAAAAAAAAAAAAAAAAAGGGGCTACATATTTCCTAGCAGAAGCTGAGGCTTGATTGTGGATAATTGGAAAACCTGTTTTGAACAACACAAGCTAGAAATGCCATATAAAGGCAGCTGCCCGCTGGACATCAGGTTGTGTCAGTTAGGGACTGCTGGCTCTGCCAGGATCATGGCCTTAAAAATGTATTTGCAGCCTTATTCATGAAAGTTTCCAAGACTTGACTGTGCAACTTTTCATGTTGTCTTCTCTTTGCCTTAAACTGGGACAAGTTGCATCAGAGAATCCTACATTGCCCTGCCTTTCCCGAGTTGACATCTGTCCTGAGATCTTGTTGGTATGGGTTAAAGTGGGATCTTGTAGAAGATAGTTTCAGAAGGAAAACAATAAAAAATACATATTGCTCTTCCACCACATTTATATCTCAGGGGACAGCTCCTGCCCCTGTCATATTATATTAATACACCCATATAAATAAAAAAAAAAAAAAAAAAAAAAAAGAGCTGATTATGGAATAAACCCTAACTCAAGGAAGGAAGGCTGAGAGCAGAAGTGCAAAGCAAGACCTGCCTTTCTGTTTTGCCTTGTCCCATATGTGGGATTTCATTCCACAACTTTAAAAATACATTTCCATCCTGGAAGACAAGTTGCACACCAAGATTCCGATCATCAGCCAAGCCACCTCCCAGGGCGCTCGAAGATGCTTTGGGGATTATCCGGCGTCGGATGTGCCTGGCAACGCCAGAGGGCTGAGATCATCCCCTGACTGGACTGTGTATCAGCCTGCTGCAGGGAAAATGCAAAGATTTTGGAGGAGATGACAGGACAGGGAGTCTCTTTGGAATGGTGACAACAACTGCAAGTAGCCTCTGAGGCCAACACAGCTGCTGGATGCCTCTGTGCAAGAGGCAAGCGTGTAGAGTGAGTTGTATATTCATTTTCATAGAATCATAGAATCATCCAGGTTGGAAGGGACCTTTAGGATCATCTAGTCCAACCATCAAACTAATTCTGATAAAAAAAGAAAAGAAAACCATACACCATCACTCCACTCACCCCATCACTAAACCATGTCACTGTGTCAACCCATCCTTTGAATCCCTCCAGGGATGGGGCCTCAACCCCTTCCCTGGGCAGCCCAGGCCAAGGCTTCACAACCCTTTCCCTCTCAACAGTTTTCCTACTCTCCAATCTGAACCTTCCCTGGGGCAGCATGAGGCATCAAAATACAATTCCTCTTTTCCATCAGATTAACAGGTATTATTTGGAGGATAAACTGCTTTATTCATATGCAGTACCCACTGCACTAGAAGTGGCAGAAAATAACTTCTGAAAAGGTGTATTTAGTTCTCCAGAAACTCAATCCTTACCCTATTACAAATGTAATTGGTAAGACAAGGCTAGTTGTCCTGAAGCCATTTCCTGCACGTTTTGCTTAGCTTAAAGAATAATAGAGGAAAAAAGGAGAAAGGAGATAGATAGAGAGCAACAGTCACTCGTGCTCCCATCAATCACACTCGTGTGTGGCCTGGGAAGCAGCTCGTACAACGCAGCTCTTGGGCAGGGAGACTGGATTTGCTCTGCAGGTGCTGCAGATGACACGTCTGCTGTGCCACAGCCACAGAAGCATTAAGATCATTTGCAATTTGTTCATCTCGGAGAGTGTGAAAATGTTACAGCTACACATTTAAAGCTCTGCCACTCACAGCGCAGACCTGGTAAATAAACTCCTGAAAGGGTTTTGTACTAAGTTTTTTTTTTTTTTTTTTGCTCCCAGACATCTGGTTATACACTAAGAGCTACTATACATATGAAAATGGAAGAGATGCAGAAAGCAAATGAACTGGTCTTTTTCATTACGAGCAGGAGACTGAAGAAAAGCAGGAGACTAAAGACCAAGCACTAAGGGCTGCATTTTTTATCTCTCATGAAGGAAGGATAATAACAGTGCTAAAGGCTGAAGAGGGCTGTGGGCACCAAAACTCTGGTTTGCCTGCAGGGGAATGCACGTGGGGCATGTGAAATGATCAGAAGAAGATGCAGTTGCACACCCAATTTTGATCCAGGCTCTGTTTCTGTTCAATAGGCTGCTCAGGTACTCTGGAGTATTATTTTCCCTTGCTTTTGTCAATTCCTGTCTTCTCCTCACAGGGGTTCATGGTCCGAGATAGCCCTCCTGCTGCATCTCATTTTGCAGTCATTGGGGAATTTCAGAAGAAATGAAATTGTTGCTGTCGTGATGAGAGGGGAGAGGGATCAGCAGGTATGTAAAGCCCCTTGGCTATTTTACATGTGTTCACCCCAGATTATTCATCTTCAGAAGGACATTTGCTCCCAATGCTCAACAGCAGCAACTACTTTGGAAACATCACTAAACTTTAAACCAGCATAGTTTTGGTTGCTCAGGAGGCTTTGGATGAGCAGAAGGATTTGGATGAGCAGGAGGATTTGGATGAGCAGGAGGATTCCTGCTCCTGTGTCAGCCTGTGGGGGAAACCTACACCTGCTATCCCTGTTTCAGTGTCTGATGGGATTCGTTTCTGCTGGAGCTGTTGGTATTTTCCTCACAGTCACAAATCAAATTATAGCCCTAAAGGAAAGCTCCTGTACCTTCCAACTCACCCGTTGTTTCCATCATTATTATATAGTTTATTAGAAATGATAGCTGTGGGAAGAAGCCTCACACCCCTGTACCTTGCGTCCTCTATGGTCCTGCATTCTCCATACAGCCAACATGGAATTGTCCTTGGCTGGCAACGTAATTATTACCTCTTCAAAGCAGTTTACTGTCAAGGAGCTTCTCTTCAGCATTTTTTCCCCGTTCTCTAGGAGATTTCGTGGGAAATGAGACCCCGGAGAGGGTGCACCCAGCCCAATTTCTGTTGCTGCTTCTCGACTGAAACCCCAAACGCATCACTGAAGCCCCAGAATAAAGTCTATTTCTCACATTATCTCACACGAGATGCCAATACCTTGCCCAGAGAAGGAAAGACGTTTGAGACTGACTCTGGTGCTGTGTCTGGAAACACAGATCAATGTTTTGAAGACACACCTGACGTTTAAAGAAGTGAGAAGCCGCATTTGCATGCACGGATCGTTTTGTCCCGTTCCTCCAAACTGGGTATTTACAACATCTTCAAAACTAATTGAAGCCAGGCGTTTTGTCTCTGACAGATGTCTGCTGCTCTTGACAGCAAATTGTCATAATAACATCTTTTTCCACGAAGACACTGACAATAGTATTTCCAAAAGCACGGACCTTGTTTTGCAATGTTCGCTGCTTCCCGCCTCCCTCCTTCTCACAGTCACCATTAACGGGATTAAACAGATTACCACAGGTTTCATAATTACAGATACACAGAAAAAAAAGAAGCTGTCAATGTTTTTAAGGTAATCTGAATCACGAGCACTTCTTTCAGCGCTCACCAAACTAAGGGGACCTAAGAGCTGGCTCCCTAGTTCTGAACTTTCACAGAAAAATTACTCCCTGACACCAGATGTTGACTGAATGGACATCAATCAAAAATTAAAATATCTATTAAAATATCACAAATTAAAATATCTATTAATTATTAACAAGAAGAGTCAGAAAACTTTTTGCACTATAACATGCAAGTTAATGGTGTCCCTGCCCAGGGCAGGGGGGTTGGAACTCAATGATCTTTAAGGTCCCTTCCAACCCAAATGATTCTACGATTCTAATATAAGATAAAAAAAAATAAGGAAATCCTGCCCAGCACGTTGCTATGTAGTAAGCTGGGAGGGGTGTGACCCCATGGTTGGCAGTACCATCAGTTACCAGACCCAGTAAAAAGCAGCAGAACTGGCTTTGGGGGCAATCTTGAACTCCTCAGTCTGGATCAACGTATCTGAGACAATTTACTGAGGGACAAGTCCAAACAAAAGCACTTTTGGTCAGTAGGTCATCACCAAGACTAGTCTTCCAGGTATTGACTTAGTTACCTCCTCCAAAGAGAAGTAAGCGATGAAAAGGACACTGGAGTCTAGAACACTTTGTTCCTCTTCATGGTGGAAACCAAGGACAACCATGGTTGCATGAAAATATGAGAGTGGCCCCAGAGTGCTTGACAGAGGCATTTGAGACCTTCCTACAGACACCTAGTGTTGGTACAAAGCCCAGGTGACACCAGCAAGTACTGCAAGACACCCAGGACATCCGAATGAGCCTCATTCAGTGATTCTAACCCAACACATCGACGTGTAAAAAAACCCTTCCTCCTAATTTTTAACCTGCACAGCCATGGGACAGCGTTGAATAATTACTACTCAGCTTGAGGAACACTGTATTCCAGGTTTGCCCGTGGCAAAAACACACCACCAGGAAACCCCTTCCCGTTCTAAGCGAAGTCCTTCTCTGGGCAGCGCGCTCATTTCCCGGCCGCGGTGGAGGGACGGCCCGTGCGTTATTGATTTGGGGGTGTAGATCAGGACATTTGTCCTCCAGAAAGCTCTGAAGGCTAACAGATGGCGGCTCATCTTAATTCCTTATTTCTAATGGCTTTAATTCATAGAATCATAGAATCATTTGGGTTGCAAGGAACTGTAAAGATCGTCTAGTTCCAACCCCCCTGCCCTGGTCAGGGACACCTCCCACCAGACCAGGTTGCTCCAAGCCCCATCCAGCCTGGCCTTGAACCCCTC
>JAOQGH010000084.1:0-25545 GCA_025769975.1 Gallinago jamesoni | reverse complement strand
GCCCCCCCAACGGGGGACCTCAGCTCTTCAGCAAAGAGAGCGGAGTCCCCCCAGATGTGACACAGCTGGTCCCCAGCAGGTGGTTCACCCTGTGGGACTGGGAAGAGGAGGCACTCGGGATGCAGGGAGTGACCTCCCTCAAGGAAAAGCCATCTGGAAGCAGAGGAGAGCTCCTTCCGAGCAAGCAGGAGCTGCATGAACGCTCCCAGCTTGGAAAAAGCTCTCAGAGCCATGAGATTTCTGATGGCTAAGGACAATTAACGAATAAATCAAAAGGAAATTAGCTTGGGTTCACCCCAGAGTCAAAGAATGCTCCAGATGGTCGCAATTAAGATGCCTGGAGAAGCTTCACTTCCAGCTGGGAGTCAACAGAGAAAGAGCTTCCCCACAGGGAGGGGAGAAGAGCTGGGGCTCTCACCAGCAATTAGCAATAACTCTCACCAGCAATTAGCAATAACGATACACCTCCTCGTCAGCTGCTGGGCTTTACTCCTCCTGGAGCTAACAGGGAGCACTCGCTCAATGAGTACATGCTATATAGCTATTTTCTTCAGGGATTTAACCAGTTGCCCACTTTTCTTAGGTAACGTAATGCTTATTGCTCTCATTATTTATCTTGCCTGGAAGCGAAGGCGATACAGGAGCGAGCAGAGGGACAACTGCAGTTTTTCAGAAGGCAGGCAAAGAGGCAAAGGTGGAGGCCGGGTCCGTTAGCACCAGAAGGCAGAGATGCCCAGTACGAGTGAGGCATCAAAACTGCCCCCTCCACCACGGACATCCACCCCCAGGAAAGCCCTGGCTGGGCAGAAGCTGAGCAGAACCACTCAGGTTTTGAAGTTGTTTTGGTTTTTTTCCCCCTTCTCTTCTCAGAAACACTTGTTTCTGTAGAGAGATTTGCAGAACCCAGAATGCTAAGGGGTTGGCAGGGACCTCTGGAGATCATCCAGTCCAACCACCTGCCAAAGCAGGTCCTTTTTTTTTTTAACTGATAAACCAGCCCCGTGTGCACCATGGACAAGACGGGCCAAATGCTAATTATTGAGTGAGAAAAATCAGGCAGAGCCTCAAAATTAAACCTCCTGCTTATCTGAAACCCAGCTGACCTTGCTGGTGGTACTTCTGCTTATCTACAAGCACACAGCTTAACGCAGCACGTGTGGGGGAACCCCCAACCCCCCCCCCCAGGCTGAGTCTAGCCATGATGTTCACAGGGCTCCTTGTCTTGGGCCACACGAAGACTCCCACACAGTTTTGTGACAAAGTTTAAGGAACTCCTGGCAATTTTTCAATAACCTCTCCTTTCTAAACAAATGCTGAATTCCTGGTTCTCTGGGTGGCTGACAGCTGGGGAAATGCTCCAGGAGACACAGGACCCTCAAGACGACCCTCGGGCAGATCGCTCTCCGCAGGGAGGAGAGGAACCCGGTGCCCACAAGCCCTGCAAAGCCTACAAGATCACCAAAAAAATAGAATAATGAAGCAGCTCTGGTACACAAAACAACATGAAGATGATAAAAAAAAAAATTTATGAGAATACTTCATTTTAAAGATAATTCCAGATACGATTTTATTCTGAATTTTACAAATAACAAGCATTTTTCTATAAAAAAAAGGTTAGAACCAATTCAGTTACAGCCAGGAATATTTACATTCTTACAAGAGAGTTCTCTGTCCTTCCACAGACAAGGCTGTGGCCGTTACCAGTTTAACCCCCCTGCCCCCCGAGGCATTTGTACGTAAGGCGTTACGGTGCCCGAGCAGATTCCAAGCTTTGAGAAAAATCACTCACAACTGCCAAGATTAAGGTTCTTATCCCACAAATACTGAAATACACATTTCTCCACGGAGACAGTCCCACCAGATTCCTCACGTGTGCTCTGGTGCTCAGGCCCCTGGAGAGCGTTAAAGGAGAAGCCCTCCCTGGGTGAGACTGAAATGGAGCAGAGCATCAGGCAGAAATGGGTTATACCCATAATAATAATGCTAATCTCAAATTCCAGCAGATCAGCAATGTGGAGTTAGCATCAGCCCATCTCAAAACGAAAGGCCTCTGGAAAGAACAGTATTTTTGCAGCGTAGTTTGGTGCACGGTGAAAATATCCAGGAACAGCTCACAGGCAGCTTTGTGCAGAACTATGAAGGTGGTGTGCAATTAAAAGGCTGTGATTAAGCACTCAAACTCCTCGCTTGACTGACTGCAGCCCAAATCCCTGGGCAATGCACCACCTTCCCCATGCTTTCTGCTTCCAAACGGCAACCTGGAAACGGGGGAGGTGGGTTCACACCTCCTACCAAAACCAGTGCCACAAGTCACCCAAAGTTTCCTGTTTCTGGAGGATGCAGAGCTAAGTCTGAGCCATGCTCAGGCGAGCGTTACGCTCAGCGCCAGGAGAGTCAAACAGAGAAATGAACCAACGTGGACCATGGGGCGTGAAGATCACGAGAAGCTGGGGTGCCTTTTGAGTCAACGGCATTTCCACCGGCAAGCAAAGAACCTGAAGTCACGGGGCTACGCGACATGGCCCAAGGGGATGGAAGGAGCTGGTCTGAGAGCTGGGAAGGAAGGGATCCCAGCTGGAGGCCATAAGCTGCTCTCCCTGGTGAAGAAACCACCCTCTGCATTGCTCTCTAGCAGCAGAGAATTTTGCCTAACCAGGTAATTGTGTATAACCCGAACTGCTGCTGGAACACAGGCTACGGGCACCAAAACCACTCGGGATTTCCCAGGTTAGGGTTAGTCTCAACACCAAAGTCTCTATTACCTTCCTCCGCAGAACAAGGAGCTCACAGGTTTAATCACAACCGTTTTTTCCAAAGGCAAATGTTGTCCCTTTCTCCTTACAAAGTGTCACTCGCTACTTCTTTGAGGATAACAGGAGCAAAAGCCCTGGTTTTCCCAGAGAGCAGCAGAACAGGTCCTTCACCATGAGGAGGTCTCCCCTCAGCCTCCTCTTCTCCAGGCTGAACCCCCCCAGCTCCCTCAGCCTCTCCTCACCAGACTTGTGCTCCAGACCCCTCACCAGCCCCGTTGCCCTTCTCTGGACCCGCTCCAGCCCCTCAAGGTCTTTTTTTGTGGCGAGGGGCCCAAAACTGGACCCAGCCCTTGAGGTGGGGCCTCCCCAGTGCCCAGTCCAGGGGGACCATCGCTGCTCTGGTCCTTTCATCTTCTCTGCACAGATAGGATCACCTACCTATATTTAAAACATTCCCCCAATTTCTTTTGGAAATACCTATTAGCTGGATTCTGCCTACCCACAAGCTCCTCGGTTTAGAGATAAACTTGAGAAGAGCAGGATAAAAAAAGTAAATACCAAATAACCCAGGATGCTATATTAAATATAGTCTACAGACTCATACTTCTTTTTTCTTTTTTTTTTTTTTTAAAAAAAAAAAAAAGATGAGCAAGGGAAAAGACAAATGTATTTTTTTGACACAAAGATTGCCATTGTGTCTTGCAGTATTAGTCATAACCGGAAAATTCCACAATTTGGCTGGATTAGGAAAAAAACCACAAAAACACAAACAACAAACCACCCAAAAAACCCACTTTAGTAAACATTAGAGTATTAGAGTATTTAAACATTTGAGAACAAACATCTCACTGTCCAGACACACACCTGGATAAAACAAGGGATAAGAATTTACAGCTAAATCAGACGTAAAGAGATCTCTGCACTTCAGGACAGGAATTTCCCCACTAAATCATGTATCGGGCAAGTACGTATCTTGCATTTCAGCATATTTTCTGAAAGAGTTTACGGGAAGAGACTTATGGGACAGGGTTGTTTATGTTGGCAAACACATTACAGGGAAGTTGCAGTTAAATGTGTTTTGTCTCAGATTCCTGCGGTTATCTGATAATTCTTCTGCCACACACAGAAAAAAGAAGCTGCTTCTAAATGCTCCGGTTCCTAGAAATAAGCTTTACAAAGAAAAACGGCGATACCAAGTTTTAGAATGTATTTTTAAGCTTGCAATAAATGTTTTAAAAAAAAAAAAAAGTGGGAAGGCTGAGAAATTGTATCATGCCTTTTGGGCGAGGGAGACTGGCTGTTACATGCTCTCTCCTGACAGGTATTTACTCATGTCCAGGCTATTGTGAGATGTGCAGTGAGGCTTGCAAAAAATCCAGATTCTCAATTTTTTGCAGGAGCTTCAAATCCCACACCGCGTTTGAAACCCACCTGCCAGTGCCCTGTCAACCTGTGGAACGGGAGTGAGACCGAACCTGCCCAAAGGCTGGAATTTCTCTCCTTGGAAGAGCTGATGTAATGACAAAACCGTGGTTTTGGATATCATCTCTGAGCTGGTAACGCTGGCTAACTTCCTGCTGCATCCAGAAATTAAAATACTAAATGAGTAGGTAAGAAACTGCAGGGAAAACTGAGAAAACCATAAAGCTCAAGACATTGGTAGGAAGAGTTTAAAAACAAAACAAAACCAAACCCCAACCAGACCACTTTACTTTATACAGTTTTTTCTACTTTCTTGTTTTTTAAGACAAGCAGTGTGGAGGGCACACACCAGCACACCAGTCCTGCTACTGGAGCTGGTTCCCAAGGACAGAATCTGGGGGAATGGTTAAGGAAAGACGGGAATCAGCCGATGCCACCTATGAAAATACCATCAGAAAGGGCAAAACTTCCGCTCCCAGCTGCCGTGGCAGAGAGCTTTGGCTACAAAGGTTTAGGTTCTGTTTATTAAGCTTCTACAAGACGGAACAAAACACAAAGAGATGCCACCAGACAGAAACCTTTCACCACTCACATCTGCCAAAGTACAACCCCAACAGCACAAACAAGACTGGGTGTAGGTATATATTGTATATATTTAAAGAAACACAAGTAATGCCAAGGGTGCTTCCACGATCCGAGGAATAATTTCTTGGCAGATTGTCAAAAAGATTATTTTTTTTTTCTTCCCAACAATCTGAAAACAATTTACTGATTAAGTAAGTGAAATAACAGACCTCACGGCAATCGTACAGTTGGCACTTGGGAATCGAGAACCAGTGGTCTGAGATACATTCTGAATTTTGTTCTCAGGACATTCCAGCGTGAGGTCACTGCGGTGACAGAAATTAACACAAAAATTTATCCCTAAATACATTAATTGTGTGCGTGTGTATGTGCACATGTGTGAAAAGTGCAGAACAAAGACCGGAGGGTTGTTTCCGCCATCCAAATTGCACGGAAGACGTTAAAACAATTTAGACATAAAACTTCCCCCACGCATCAAAAGGGAAGAACCCCACTGAACGCCGCTCCCTCCATGCACAGATGAAACCTTTAGCATCAGTTAAAATAAATACGGTCCAGGGTGAGATGTAAACAGCTTCACCATATGGGTACGGTTGAAAACCAGCGTCGGAATCAAGTCAGTTTTATAAGCAAAGCTTCAGTGCTACAAATCCTTCCTGCAAGACAACCCTACCTCGAGTTAAAACGTAACAAGTTAAAATTAATTCTCAAAAAATCTTTCTTTGCATCTTCCTGAATTCAGTACCAAATTCAGCACTTGCAAAGTCATTTGAGTAAGATCACAGGGAGGCACCTTCTCATAACCTTCACCATAATAAATAAGCTTCCCGTCCAGAGACAGAAGTCAAAGGAATCAAAACCAATTAGCAGCTTTTTCTGGCAATGTTTTACTTCTTGATCTCCGTTAGCTCTGGAGAAGGTTCCCCAAGGAATCCAGGTACCCTGCCAGCCCTCACACTCATTTTCAAGTATCTTTCAGCTGAACTATACATTTACAGTTACAAAGGATTGATCAGATCCCATGGTACTACTGCTTTAACACGACTGTGGCTGAAAAATCTCATTAAAGGCTATACAGTATTTATCTTCATATAAAAAGAGAATGTATGGAACACAGTGTTTAAATTAATAAATAAGGTTAAAATTACAGGAAACAAAGTGTTGCCACTAGCCCTTTCTAGAATGGATTTTAGAAGTAAAGTCCATTTAACTTTCAGTCCACCTGGAAGTACACAGGAGTTCCATCAAAAAGCTGTGCTTTTAAAAATCTCTGGGTTTTCTTCTTCCTCCTTGGAATCCCTGGTGCTACTAGATGCAGGCCTGTATTCTAATCTACGTGAAAAAAAGAAAAGAAAAAAAAGAAAAGAAAAAAAAGAGAAAATAACTTAAAAAAAATAGATGAGAGAACAGAGAAGAAAAATCTTGGGTATCTTGAGCCCTGTTTGACATTATAGAATCATAGGATGGTTTGGGTTGGAAAAGACCTTAATCTGGTTCTAACCCCTGCCCTGGGCAGGGACCCCTCCCACCAGACCAGGTTGCTCAAAGCCTGGTCTTGAACCCTTCCAGGGATGGGGCATAATGACATTACAGCTTCCTAATTTTAATATCCTGATGATTTGCATTGGACAGGTCCCTTTCTTACAGCAGGTGTATGGTTATGTGCCATCTTCAGCCAAAGCTGGGGCAGAGGGTCAAATGCTCTCAATGCCTGTTTAGGCCAGTTGAACTAAATCACAAGAGTTCAGCCCTTCACCAGGACTTAAATGACTTTCAGGACCTAGAAAGATAGATTATAACCTACGGAGTGTCCCTATACATTTATAAACAATATGCTTTTGCAAATGCATTCCTCATATGTATTTCTATTCAGTCCTCAGAGTAAAACGAGGAATTTGGAGCTGAGATGTGCATACAAACACACACACTTGGAAAGAGGGACCAAGATCCCAGCCAAGCTCTCGTATTTTCAACAGAGCACTAACTACACTCCCCAAACCAGCCCCTTCGTCTGACACCACCTAGGAAAACCCATTCCTCTTCTCAGGGCAGACAATATATGTGTTAAGATGAGAAGGTGACACTTACCCTTTCACCAACAGCATTTGCTCGATCGTGTCTGGAAGAGGCATACCGTAGCTTTCCGGCAGAAATAAAGTCAGAATTCCAGACAGCACAGTCAGGCTGCCCATCAGGATGTAAGGCAGGAATCGATCGTAGGCACCTAGCAGAACACAATACACAAGGCTAGCATCAGCTCTAGGTCTCTGGTTATGTTTTCACCTTGGGACAGGGCTTTATCGGTGCAAGATTTATGCTTTCAGTAAAAAACCAACCAACCCACCCCCCTCACAGTCTAGCACTCAAAGCACGTTGTGATAAATGTGGTTTCAAGAACTCAAGCGACTGGGAAACAATAGCTTTTAGAGCTACGGAGTCACTAAGATTGTGAGTCTTCAGAGCATCTCTTCAAGAGGACACAAACCCCAATTTCTCTATGTTAAGCCCATTCCTCAGAGATGTTGAGACCCTACTGTCACCTGCACTTTCCACAAGACACCTGGAAACAGAGACCAGCAGAAAAGCCCAAGGACCCCACCAAGGCAGTACACTGATCTGGCCAAAAGTTTTCTCTTTCCCACCACTGGCATCCCCCCTGCACACACAGAGGCTCGTTAACTCACCGAGGTAAACGAAGTAAGGCGAGAGGATGCTGCCCAGCCTGGAGGCCATGGAACTGGCTCCAACCCCCATGTTTCTCACCACAGTCGGGTAGAGCTCAGCCGTGTAAACATAAACAATTGAAAAGGCAGACGTGATCCCGAATTTCCCCAACATCACCAGCAGGATGGATAGCGTACGAAGATCTGAAATCAAAACACTTAAAGTAAGGACTTTAATAAGGCTCTGACAATTCAGGGTATCTCTTAATTCCATTGTGTTTGCGTAACTCCTGCCTAATTAATTCCAGTATCTGGTGTCCTTTTCCCCTGTATGCCCCTACAAGCATGGGCAACATTTTTAATTTTGTTTCTTTTAAAATTACAAGGACTCAATGTTTTCATTTCCTCTTGAGGATGGGGCGTCCTGCCAAGCAAAAAAGAAGGAGAAGAGAGCAAGAACTGGAGAGGTCCTCTCACGTTTCAGAGGCCAGAACTCTGCTCTTGCAAACTATGCCACATATCCCCTTTTCATAAAGTGAACAGAGTCAAACATTTGAAACAAGTACTTTTCGTTTCTCTTTTCCGGTTTCTCATTAACATTCCTAGCTATAAGTTAATAATTAAATTCTAGGAAGCTGGGGTGACTGTAACCGGGACAGGCAGATATGAAAATCAAAACAGATCGTATCAGCACCAATTGACTCAAAAGACAGGAGGGGAAAAAAAAAGACTGTACCACACATATTACCTGCATAAAATAAGCATGGCAGTTCTTGTGCATTCTCTTTTACTCTTTGATTTGTAAATATGTGATAATCAACAATACCCCTCCATCATATTAATTATCAGTAACGAGTCTATAATCCTATTAATTTAATTGCCCTAAAGATACATATCGTTTGATATCCAATAAATGCTATTTTTTTTCCTCCTTTCCAGTTGTGAAACATTAAATACTTTATTATTTATTATTTTAACTACCAATGCTAATTCAAGTAACAAGCACCTTTGCTTATCAAAAATGCCTCCACAATGACTCCCTTGAATGTAACTGTTTAAACAAACCATAAAGAGAGAGTCATTGAGAGCTGTTTGGGAGGCGAGTCCTGCAGCCTCTTGGGAACCTCTGCTTATCAAAGCCTGGTTGGTCTCGGGCTGGTTTTATGCTTGGACCTTGCCAGGGCATCTTGCCAGGGTTGTACGTTAAGGCAAAACTGGATTACAGAGCGGATCCCAACAGACCACAAAGCCAATGACCCACCTTTGAAAATATATCTGAATTGACACGTTTATGCCAGCACTGAGAACCACGGAAGAGAGGCAAAGATAGGGAACAAATATCTGTACTTAGTCCCCTTGGGATATTTTTTCTCCACATCTACCCAGCGCGTTGCACTGCACTTCACCTACTGTACATTGAGATCAACTAACGATTCCATACGTGAAGGCACCAGCTGAATGAAGAGAAGAACACAGCCTCCCAAGAATAACGCAGCAGCCATTGAGTACCGTCGGGGGAGATTTCGAAGCAGCAGCCAGGAAATAATGTAGGCTGGAACTTCAATCACTGCCGAGAGGAAGCAGTTCAAATAGACATCTCCGTGCAAGTTAGGTGTGTCAAGAGAAAGTCCAAAATAACCGACAGAGATTATCATCCTAAAAGAAGCAGAATGACAGGATCAGATGAATTTCTCTTCCTCCTGAGGTTGCCACGAACCGCTTTTATATTAAAAAATAATCCTATTCAGCATTAATGCAATTAAGTAACTCCAGAACTGTTGTTCACCTTGCTGAGGCCCAGGCCTATGAGCCCACCATTGCTGGACGGTCGGGCAGCTACAGAGG
Source organism: Gallinago jamesoni (assembly GCA_025769975.1). Classification (NCBI taxonomy): domain Eukaryota; kingdom Metazoa; phylum Chordata; class Aves; order Charadriiformes; family Scolopacidae; genus Gallinago; species Gallinago jamesoni. The sequence continues at coordinate 16,277 of JAOQGH010000084.1, read as the reverse complement.
TCACACTTCTCTCCTGATGCCATGGCATGACTTTATAACTGTCCATCTCACTCTCACTCACACTTCACAAGGAAGCTTTGGGTTATTGGTCACTTTTAGACATGGCATTTGTCTCTGCGAGTCACGCTGCTGGAGAGGGGCTGACTATTCCTAATGCCTCCGTATTTCAGGTCAACCCTAGGAGGTAAGTGATGATGAACAGCAGTTCCTATTACCAGAAGAAGCCTTAGCCTGAGAGTTTGAACCACTGAATTTTACCACTTCTGAGGTCTACAGTAGCTTTTCATTACGTCTACAAGGGAGTTCTGGGTGGAGAATGTTGTTTCTGGGTCATTACCCTCCACGCTCTGTGGATAAAGTCAGAGAAGAGGAGGAGTATGGCAGACCTAAACAATCTGGGATTTTCTCTGCCATGCCCCAGGCTGGCTGGGCAGCATCCAAGTCACCTTGGCGTGGCTTGGTGCCCGGGTTGGTCAGTGCAACGGGACAGAGCTTGGTGGCCGGGAACGCTGCCACCTGAATTGTGCTGCTGCCAGATAAGAGCTGGCTTCCATGTGACTGAGGGAAACACACAACTGGCTCTGGAGACAAATCCTGTTGTGACTTGGGAGGTGCTGGGAAGAGAAGGTTATGTTTCTCCAATGAGTAACATGTGGTAAACAAGGGAACAACAGGCACCACTGGATCATAGAATCATAGAATTGTCTGGGTTGGAAGGGACCTTTCAGATCATTGAGTCCAATCATCAACTCAATACTGACAAAAAACATCACTAAACCATCTCTCTAAGCACTATGCCTGTGGATCAGAAGGTATGAGGTGCACCAGTGAGGCACAGAGCACCCAGCATTTCATCTCCTCCAGTATCTGTGTCATAACAAAACCTGGAGCAAAAAAATCACTGCACAGCACAAAGTGGGTCACCCACCAAAGACGACTCCTCCTCAGTTCACACGGGAAGAGACTTTCACGGTCCAATTGCTTAAAATAACCTGCCTGGTGTACCTGGAAAGGTATGAAGTCATGGATTGGAGGGTGACCCCGCACTGCCAGCTAATGCTATTCTTCTCAGCAGGAATATATATATATATATATCTGTAAACAATAAACTGTGCTTGCTGGAACTCTGCTTTCAGGAGCAGTTTGACTTGGCTTAACACATTGGCAAACTTTGACACAGTTATACATTTTCTGGGAAAACTACTGGGGTATTTACACATCCCAGGGCGACAAGAAGCCAAACTTCCTCCTCCCCGATGCAAAACCAGCAAAGGCATTAGTTTAAAGGGCTGCTATTTACTCAAAATTAACAAAACTCTGGGGTATATCACCTTTACATCTTGCTATCTGCAACCATCCTCTTCTACAGAGCTTCTTACATGACATCTTTCAATTCATAATGCAGAATATACTGTGGGTGTACTATGGTTTGGAAAACACGGCTGTAAGTCAGCGTAGGATGCTTTATATTTTGGGAAATCAATTAAAAGGAGGTTAGACAACTGACACACATGGTAAAAACAGCAGAAAAATTGCCCAAATCAACTGAATACTTTTCTGCAAGAGGAGGTGAGATTGTGTAAGTTGGCTGTACATGTTTGACTCTTCCTCCCCATCATAAAACTTCATTTACCACATGGTAAAAAGCCCTCCAGCATATGGAATGAATTATATACTGCCACAGCAGGCTGTTTCTCTCAGATCCTTTGCCTGACCAGAAACGCTGTTCCAACAGGTTCTGCATTTGATTTCTCCAGCCACACACGCCAAATAGGCTGTGCCTAGAACTGGCTACTGATCTCCATGTGGATTAGAAGTAGGGCAGTCTCAATTCTCTAGCTACCTTCCAATTAAAGGTGAGAGTCAGCAATTGGACTTGGAGGTAAGACAACAGTACATGGGAACTGTATTGACATTGAAAGAACCGTCACCACTTTTCTTTTTTTGAGCTGTTTTCTGCTTGAGCTCCTTTCTCAGTGTGTTTGCAGCACTGTGCTTGGTGATGGGCAAAAGAATCTGGCTTAAACATTAGCCAAAGTCATCCTTTGACCCCAAAAGCCACATCAGCCTGTACACACTGGCAGCTCAGTGGACTGAATTCCAAGCTTTGCTTCACGAAAGCACAGGAATGTTGTTCAATAAGGCAGCAAATAAACTTAATTGGCTCCAAAGTACTTAAGGGACCTTCTTGGTGAGGCCGCTGTAGGTACATGCGCTAATTAAACCTCAATTTTATACTTAGCTATAAATTACCCTCTTCATTTTCTCCTCTGAGCAATTACAGCTTTGCTGAGGTTTTCAGGAAAAGAAAAATGACATGCGTTTAATAAAGCATGGCTTTAGCTAGCGCAACACCAAGACAGAATAGCTAGCAGGAAAAGTCTACAGAAATCTTAGATCAGAACTTCGCAGGCAGCTTTATTCCTTTAGGAGACAACACAAAAGAGATGGGAAGATTCTCTCCAGGCATCCATCCATGGCTGTGTCGGGACCCCTGGGCAGCATTCAGGGCATGACTCATTCCTCTTAAAAAGACATCCTTACAGTCAGATGAGGATTCCCCAAGGCCCAACATCAGGCAGGATTCCCAGGCATCACTGCCAGCCAAGCTGATCCCTGCCCAGCTCAGGCTATGCCTGACTGCTTCAGAAAGAAACAACAATCTAGATGTGCTTCTAGGCTGTTACTGAAATGAAGAACCTACGTCACCAGAACACGGCTGCTTCAGCCAGCAGGCTGTGGGGTTTTGAGCTGGTTTTGTCCATATCTCTTCAGAATATCTTAGTATTCAAAGAACAGGTTGTTTGGTTGGTTTTTTTTTCTGCTTTTGTGCTTACATACTCCCAAACCACTGTTGCTTACCAAATTACCACTGACATAATGGTGATAGTTAGGATATTCCGGGTTCTCATTAGATCCAAAATGGTGTACGTCTGTTGCTTCTGGGAATTCATATCTTGCAGCTGCAAACAAACCAACCATGGGAACATTAATTTCTGGCAAGCAGAATTAGTGTTAAAATAAGTCCCCTCCAACTTATACATGAGTATTTTATATGCTGCAAAGCTGAAACAGGTGCTTCGCTTTTATCAAAAAACATGTAAGTTGTGAGAGCCAACCACCTGTGAAGACAGGTGCTCCTCCCTAATCTAAAGTCATTTAAAATTCAGGCTGAAGTTTGTAATAATTTTCTCTGCCTCAGGCTCCACAAAGCAACTGCTTATTGTTACTTTTATGCTTGAATTACAAAGCCACAGTATTAATTCATTATTTATATGTTACTGCTGGCAGAGCTCCTAGGTGCAGTTTTGAGCAGGGCACCCCGAGGTTCATAGAAGACAGGAGAGCACCCAGGATGATGAGACACTTGAAAAGCATGATCTGTAAATGTAGAGGGTTTATTTAGCCCAAGGGACAGAATGAGGGAGTCTTAAAAGACCAAGAGTGGTCTTCAAGGACCAGCAAAAAAAGTGATAAACTCTCCTCTATGTCCACTGCAGACAAAGCAAGAAATCATGAGATTAAACTGCAGCAGGACAGATTTAGTAAATGACTCCTCATGTTGACCTAACAGTAATGTATTTAAACTGAGACAAATCGGCTAACGAGCTGAAGAGTCCCCATCATCATCCAGCCTAGTTTTCAGACCTTCTTCTAAGAATATAAGCAAGAAGACAACGAACTTCTCCTTCTCCCATGAAACTTTCCAGCTTCTCAAAATAAAACCACTTCCATGTAAACAATGCAAAGATATTCATCCACGAAGCACGCAAACAAGTTTTGTGCTTGATAAGATTGTAGAAATGGAAAGAATTTAAGCATTTTTTTTAATTTAGGACTTTAATTTACATCCCTAACAAGAAATTACAAGAGAGAGATTTTTAAAAATATGTAAAAGGTGATTTAAGAGGAGAAGTTCCATTATTAAAACTATCAACTCTGATCAAGCAACACTTAGAACTGAAGAAGGACAGTCTTCTAGACATGTCATATTTTTTTTGTTATTGCAAAAAGATGGTACGTTTTCAGGATTTATCCCAGGCTACTTACTCATCACGTTAATGCTATTTTGAACAGTCTTACACTAAGAACATTAACAAGATTTTGATCTTGCAATCTTCCACAGAGTTTCATTTTTTTTCTAAGTGAGGACTTCTCCCTCCTCAACCAGAAGAATCAATCTTGCCTGGCAGAGCTCCATTATGTGCAAACACAATAAACTGTAAACAAAGATTACTTTCTCCCTTGATTTTTCAAGTCAGCGTGACCTGAGAATGTCAAATTTCATTTTAACATGTTTAAAGACTGAATGCCTTTTGTTGGCACTGTGTACTCCTTCATGGCATGTGCAAATGGTTATCAGTAAAATTAAACTATGATTGTAGTTTCAAACCAGAGCAATTACTCACTACTTGAAACTTTTCTGAACTCTTTCCATTTGGCCTAATACACCATCCATTACTCTGTATTAGTTCAATTTACAGTACTTTTTTCCCCTAAAACATCAGGCTGGTCCAGGAGAAGTAGCTGGATGTATTGCAGGTCGCAACACACCAATAAAGAGACAAAAGCAAGCATTAGTTGAACTTAATTCCTCATCAATCTCTCTTGAGTATTCAGTTAGTGATGTTTCTTTTGGCAAGTTAGTTGCTAGACACTGATTTGGGGCCCTTAACTCTTGCCCCTCAACTCAAAATATACATTTATCTCCTTAATATCTCGTAAACCGCATCTGAGCCAATGGAAACATGAAGTTTATGTAAATTCAGGTGAAATAATTTTCTGAATGCTATTTTGTTCTTAAGACCTGGAGAAAATAGCAGCCTGATGCTCGTGCAGGCCAAACATCAGGATGTTTGCTTCCATAAATCTGCATTTTCTAGCAAAGGCAAACAGTTCTTTCCATGTGATAGGCTTCATTCTGCCTGAAGCCAAAGGTCCCAGCACACAGACTGCAGGCAGCTCTGCAGCTCCCAGTCCCTTCTCATAAATCACATGATCTTTCCTAAGCACTCTCCAGTTTTGCCACTATTTGTTGCCAAGAAACTAGCAAACAGGAAACAAACAAAAAGGAGAAAACCCAAACAAATCACAAAACAAAACCAGGAGCATACAGTTAATGAGGAAAAAAGGACCCTGCCTTTTAGAAGCTGGATAAGCAGACAACAAAATCCTTACCAGGACAAGCTGGAACAAGAAGCTATGAGGAGGGCAGGGAGGGGAAAACCATGATTTGAAATTAAACCTATTGTCCGAACATTTTTATCCCCCTCATATGGGATAAATTAGCCAACCAGGCCCTATTTGTGCTCCACAGCTTGTCACCTGTTGGATCCTAACTGGTTTTGAAATCTCTGGAGGCTAAACCTTGCAGGTGCTGCTTCCCAACTGCATGGGTTCGAGGAACCCTCACAAACACGAGCTTGGGTGGAGGCTCCTTCATCCAGAACTCACCATCCAGCTGCAGGAGGGCCATGTGCCAGCTGGACTTCTGAGAATTTCTCTGCGGTGTGAACATGCTTCCTAAGAACTCACGAGTAAAACCTTCTGCTTTACAGCTCTCCAGAAAACAGGCACGAAAACAGAGCGAACAGAGCACTGATGAAGAAAGGTTTTGCACAAGTTTTTTGGTCACACCGTTACTTTAACCTTAAAAAAGTAAAAAGACGGACAGGAGTTTGGTGTTTAACCAGTGCCTGCTCCTTTTCTTTCAGTGTCAGAATGTGAATCTGTGTTTCTGATGGCTGACATGCAAGGATTTAGCCATAAATAAGCACCATGTGCTCCAGAAATCAGCATCTCCCCTTGTCCAGTGTTCCCCAGCAACATCCCTCCTCTGCCTTCCACAAGTAGATGCCAGAGATGGCAAACAGACCAATATTTTGTTCTAAGAACAGGAGCTAGAGGATTCCGGGGACAGTGACCTTCAGCAGATGTTGGAGCCAGAACTTATGTTCCTGTTTCTTGCTGTGGTGCTGGCAATGGGTGAGTTTTCATGCCAACGGCATAATAAGGAAGGAGAAAAAAAGGAAAAAAAAAACCCCATGTTCTAATGAAAATCCAAGGCAAAAGCTCTCAGAAGAAGATCTATGTTCTCCTGCATTCTCACTCTGTTCCAGCAAGACCAGGATGTCTGTCCTACTATCTACAAATAAAGCTGGACCAACAGCTTTGTTTGCACTTTGGGTAACTTTACCCCAAGCGATGCCGTTTCAATGCCAATAGCAAACACACAGTTGAACAGCGAGTTTAACAGCTCACCATTTTCCTTGGGCTGGCACAGAGGCCTTGTGAAGCCAGTGAATATAGTGAATATACAAGGTATTTGCATCTAAAAGACAAGACAATGTCAACTGTCCAGCAGAAGACAATTAGGCCACTTATCAGACAGACTCCACAGATCTGCCTGGAGGTGCCCATGCTCCTGGATTATGCAAACAGTTTGTCTGTCCTTTGGAGGTCAGGTTTGGGCGAGTGTGGGACTGCTTCTATGTCTTTAGGTCACCAAGAGCTCAGACAAATGGGGGGATACCTGGAGGAAACAAGAAAGCAGATGGGGAAGAAAAGATACCACTGGACACTCCACCTGAAGAGCTCAAGTTTTGCTCTCTTTAATATGGAGTAGAAACTGGGAGTTGAGCACGGAATTGAACTAGAATGACGTTCTTTACACTGCCAGTGGCCAGGATTAGTCCTGCACTAGACTTTTATAGAACTGTATCTAGAGCTAATATAATTAGGCTGAGCAAGCATAAAAGGTGTTCAGTGCAAGTATTTAAATCCCAAAGCAATAAGTACCTTCAATTCGTTACCTTCCCTCAAAAAACCTAGAGTTTAAAAGGACCAAGGTGGCTGTAAACTGGATCAAAAAGACAGTTGCATTAGAACACGTTGGCATTCCCATGGGAATGGGACAGCAAGGGCTTGGCAAATCTTCATGAAGTGGGGAAAGAGTATTCTGCTTTTCAGGAAAAGGTGGACTTTTTGCCCATTTGAGAAGTAAATAAAACACTGCAGGCATAACTCAATTCATAGTCTGGAAATGAATCACTTTACGTGCCATTAATAGGTCCAGCAAACAACGGAATGACTCTTACCTCACTGGGGTCAAATATAACATCTGGGGCTGTAATGCCGTTAGTTTTTGCAGCCTTTCGGATGATGTCTTCTGCCTCTTGAAACCTCCCCTGGGAGATCAGCCACCGCGGAGATTCTGGAATGACCCTGAAAAAAAGAGGTTCAGAATAAGGAAGCTGCACCATTCCGGGCACAAGGAGCTCAAAACTTGCCTTATCTCGCAGACATTAAAGCAATGACAACTGAAATCAGATTGACAAGAACAGGCTAAAATAGGTTTGTGGATTTTAGAAATACTAAAGAACAAGCAACAACTCAGGAAAAAAAAAGCAACCAAAATCGCTGAAGTATGGAAAAATAGTTTAAATAAAGAAATTCAGAAATGCGAATACACAAGCAGCACCCTGTGCATTAAGAGGCGTGTCCTCAGAGAATAACCCTTATAAAATCACTAACTGTAAATACAGTCATATAAAGGCAAATCAGAAAGTAGAATTCGCCTGAGTCATGCAACTTTGTAAGAAGCTGGATGGAATCACAAACCTAAATGGTGGTGTAAGTGAGGAAACACCACCACCCTGTGGACTGCCTAAACTTTACACGCCCCCTGAAAGCACTATGTCATTAACTCTAGAAGACAACACCGAAGTTCCAAAAACAACTGGTTTCTCCTTCAGCATTTAGTTCAGGTCTCCACTTAAAGAGTTCAGAGATTTCAGTTGGTGCAGAAGGATGAGTTTTATTGACTTTATTTTTTTTTCTTTGCATATGCATCACTTAATTTTACAGAAGCCAACAGAAAATGAAGAATAGGCTTTTCAGGCATGAAAAAAAAATAAATCTATGGACTTACAGCTAAACGGTGGAAGAGTAAAGGACACAACATCTATTCCTCACCTGCCGATTCCTGAATTTCCTCGGTTGGCTTGGAGACTGGATCGTAAAGATCTGCAGACAGCACTTTCTGAAGACTAATTTTTTTTTTTTTAAAAATGAGTTCTACTCACCACCAGAGCGGGATGCAGAGCAGCCCAGGTAACGTGAGCGCCAGCAGCAGCATCCTCCAGTCTCTGATGAAGTAAGCAAACAGCGGCAGCAACATGTAGCCGAACGCGTAAAATATGCAGACGCCCAGCGTGCAGAACAGCACACGGATCGACTTGCCAAGGATTTCTGTGCCTGTTCAAAACAACAGAGTGAAGGTTATTATTTTAACTCAATAGCAACCGAGTAACATCACAAAAACCCCCCTCTAATATGCTTTGAAATACGCTGCACTTGGTAATTACGTTATCTAGCACGTTCTGCCATCCCATTTTAGAGGCACCACATCTGCTTCATGCAGATCCTGCATCAACCCAGGTAAGTGTAAAAGGAAAAGAATCAGGCCATAGAGTATTTCTGTAGCTCAAAGTAGGTAAAACTTTTAAAATTCTTTTTTTTTTTTTTTGGAATCTCCCATTTTACCTGAGGAGCTAAAACTACCTAACACAACACAAAACGTTCACCACACCCAACCTCAGCCTGAACTCCACAGGGTCCTCTCCAGCTCTCAGAGACAGATCAGGTTCTTTAAAGGGCAATTCAGAGATGCCTAAATTTAAGTCCCTGACCTCTGTCACTTCTAGAGGGTTATTTTGCTATTAGCCAAAAATCTTGCCCTTTTTTTTGGTGTATACACATCACTAACAAAGTGATGATTCCAATGATCGTGGAATTAATGTAGAATTAATCAGTGGAATTCCACTGACAGTGGAATTAATGCACGAACCTGAGCCAGTGCTTCCCTTTGAAAAGCTTTGGAACCCACAAATCAAGAGACATTGTAAGAGATATAAACTTCCTTATTTCCACTGAAATGGAAGAAGATTTCAGAATCCACAGCAGGAGGTCAGCTAAACACTGTTTTCACAGCTCAGCTGCTCCTCGTCAGCCCCAAAAGAATTTCTTGCCAACATTTGGTACTTGGGAGGCCACTGCAAATCTCATTAATTAAAAACACCCTCCAATTTGAAAAAAAAAATAATTTAAATTCATAAGGTGATTCACATTCCCATCTGATCAAACATGGTCTCAGTTAAACTGAAAATATACCAACCAGGAATCATTATGCCAATTAATTTTTTACTACAGGCTATTTTAAGGAGACTTTGTAACACTTACTGATTTTTTTTTCTTTTACAAGTTTTTATATCAAATAGGCATTTAGGCCCCAAATGGACAACACAAATCCCTGAAAAAAAAATAATCATGTTTTGCGCATTTTATCTTTCCATCTGGAAGACACATTTTGTTTTCAATAATCAATTTCTGGGGTTCTTTTTTTGCCTTTTTAGGATGGTAAGCCACAGATTTAATTCAGATTGTATTTGTATCAACTGGAAGCTTCCAAGGAGAGCATGAGTTATCCACGTGTGCTGAGGACACACTCTTGACGGTGTTGCTTGACAAAACAAATCAACCCTAAGCCAGTACCGAAAAGGAGCAGGAAAAGCACAAGACAAAGACCGCAGGCTGTGCCCAGCAGGACTTTTGTACCGAGAACAAATGCTGCCACGTAGTTGGAGATCTGTCCCATGCCCACCAGCACAAAGAACACTGAAAACATCTCCCAGCTGGTGGAGAAGACCTGTATGAAGCTGAAGCCGGTCTGCATCGCCAGAGTCACAAACAGCACATTCTTCCTGCCAAACCTTCCGTGGACAGATTTAAAAAGAAGAAAAAAAATTACAAAAGATTACACAACGGCATGAATGAAATCTTCAGAAACAGAAAAATAACATTACTCATATGCATACTTAGGGAGATACAAAACGTCTGCGAAAAGCAGAGATTCAGGAAACATAACACAGGCACAACTGTTCTAAATACATTAAAAAAAAAAAACACTGACCAGGGGAAAATAATATTCCAAGTGCTGCTGGTTAAGCTGCTGGATGTGCTGGCATGCTATTCCCTCCTGATAGCATGAGCAGGGAGACAAATCATCAGGAGCAAATTATTCAAAATGCAAGAGTAGGAGATGCTCTTTCCCCTCTAAGGAGCTCACAGCTCATGAGAGATATGTTAAAAAACAGAAAAAGAAGGAAAACTTCTGAAAGAGAGGTAAAACTAAGGTTTGTAAGACGCTATTATCACTAAGTGATCCCACACTGCAATCTTCATTCCACTTGGTTAAAAAAAGAATGAATCTAAGGGAGTCTAAGAATTCTAGCGATGAAGTAATAAAATAAAATAAAAAAAAAAAAAAAGAAAAGAAAATTAAACTAATCCCAACTCATCAAGCTGCTCCAGGAGCCAGTGCTGATGTCCCGGCCCAGGCAGCCCCACACCACAGGCAGACTGTCACCCATGAGACAGGACATCTGCTGAGCACAGGCTGTCACAACCCCACTCCCAAGTTAGGCTTGAGCAAGAGGCCTACAGGTGGGTGGCACAAGCCTCAGGGGGATCACAACATGTTAAGAACAGAACTTGAACCAGTGAAATACTTTTGTCAATCTCAGGCTTGGTGCAGGACTTTCTGTGACAGATGGCAGGCGTAAAGCACCATGCATGGCCTTGCTGGAGCAGTGTCCTTCTGGGGCTGCTGGATGGTCCTTTGACCATGAGCTAGCTGCAGGTAAGTGGCTACCAGAGAAACTGGCTGAGCTGTGCTGACGGTCTCCTCAATTGGGAGAGTCTGGATGACCATGTGAAGAAGGAGCTGCAGGAGGAAACTCCCATGATAGTGAAGATGGGAAAGTTGTGGCTTCTGGTACCAGGAGAACAGCTTCACCTGGTTAGCCGCCATGGAAGATGCTCAGTGTCCTCATAGCAGATGAGGAGGTGGGAGCTCTTGAATGAAGCATCCGTGCCCTGTAGCAGCACCAGCATGAAGTGTTGGGAGACTGCAGCGAACAGGGGACACCACCCTCCCGTGAGAGAGCAGCTGGAAGGCATGGAGATCTGCCTGGGGACAGATGATGAGCCAGGTGAAAACTTATGGGTCAGGACTGGCAAGGAGACCAATGCTGGCACCGCTGTGGGTGCTGCAGACCACCTGACCAGAAAGAAGTAAAGGAGGCCTTCTTCAGACAACCAGATGAAGAAGCCATGTTGATAGGCACTGGAGATTGTGGGGGACTTCAACCACTCCAATACTGCTGGAGCAACAAGACCCTGGCATTTTCTGAAGTTCATCAATAAAAACTTCCTAACACAGATGTGTGAGGAGGTGACAAGGGGAGACACTGCTGGACCCCGTGGTGGCAAACAAGGGAGAAGTGTTTGGGGATGAAAAGGTCAACAGCAGCCAAGGTAGAAAAGGCAGGATCACGAGGAGAATGAATACTGGCCTGATCAGAGACCTGCTTGGAAAAATCCCATGGCACAGGGTTCTGGAGAGAAGTCCATGGGAACTTCCTGATCTTCAAGGATCATTGTCTCCAAGCTCAAGATTGGTCCAAACTGCTGAGCAGGAAGGAGCATCTAAAGGACCTGAACGGATGCTACAAGGCTTACATTTCAAAGAAATATAAAGTCTACAAGTGAATTAGCAAATTAGAGGACCACTTATTGTTTTCTGGGAATCAGCAGAGCAAATCTCAGGGAGGTAATCACAAAAACTGAGCTTTAAAAGAAAACAAAACAAAACCCCAAATCCAACAACCTGTCAACATCACAAAAAAATCATGGTGTGTTCCACTTTTTCATGGTTGTACTGATAAAAAAAGAAAGCTGGTGTACTCTGGGATGAGAAATACAGAAAGTCCCCAAAGAAGAAAGCCTTGCTTCTCTGAAGTACAGCTGAACAGCATTCATGCTTTGCAGCTGCCACAAACACAGGCCATTGGGCCTAGATGTTGAATTTGATGAGGAGGAAAAGAAGCTATGGGTGTTTATAAAAAAAGAATTTTTTAATTTGACCTCAAAAAAAGGAAAACAAGCCTCAGGGAACTCTTTGAACACAGGCCAAAGTAATTAGAAGAGAATGTAATTGTTCTGATTTTTCCACATGAAACTTATCTCCTACACTTGTTTTCTGGCATAAAAACATTTTGCTCCAGAAGAGATTTCACTGAAAAAATAAACAGATAAAGGCAACACCCACTAACAATCTTTGTGACGTTCTGTTCTACTGCAGGACATTTCTTCTACACACTGTGCACATTCAGATTAGACAGTGACAGAACAAAGACACGTTATGAGTTGCAGAAAGAGTCTCAGAGCAAGAATTGCAATATATACAAGAATTCCTTACAGAACAGCATCAAACAAGCAGCCAGGAGCTCTGAGGTATATACTTTACTTGTCTGAGAGCTGTCCCGAGATGAAAGATCCAAGCAGGACACCCACGAAGAACAGGGAGGTGCTGAGGGGTCCCTTCCAGTCGTTGTCACAGACGAGGTTCCACTGTGGGGAGAGAGAAGATGAAAGTCTTTCTGATAAACAGGATTTCCCCTCCCTCCTCCTGAACACCTTGGCTGAGTCCAGATGAAAGCACGTTCCTTCTTTACACCATCGATGGCCGAGGTGTCTCCCCTACACGTATATACGAGTGAGGGTAACTAATAATTTCCTAACAGACTCAGCTCAGCTCCTTTTCAAAGGTTCTGCAGCCCCTCAAACTGCTCTGCTGGGTTTGGAAGGAGTGAGAATAGACCCCAACCTGGATTTCTCTGCATATGGGTAAGTTTGCCATTAAAAATTCACATTTCTAATTTAAAAGAAATCAAAGCAAGAATATAGGAAAAACCCCCAACCTCCTCCTTTATTACATTTTAATTTTTGAGAGACTGAAGACTGTCCACTGCTCACTGGGAGCCCACCTAACATCAGTTATAATCTTTGGAATACAGAGTGAAATACACACCAAACAAACCAAAATTTCCAAAAGGAAAACAAAAGAGACGACCAAGATATTTATTAAATAAAGACCTCAACAGCTCCCCATCTCCTACCCACTTCAGTCTGATGTTTTTGAAACAGCACTCGTGTTATTTTTGTGTCTATACCAGCAGCTATTACTGAAAGAGTCTTAATTTTATTTGGGTTATCTGGGGAGAAAAGAGTACATAAATATTAGAAGAAAGGACAAAACCCAGCCCATCCTGCCAGGCTCACCGGCAGCTTGCTGGTGGAGGGCTGGAAGTGCCGCAGCCCCACAGGAGAGGAATTTGGAGGCAACCAATTCTTCTGATGTGAAGCCAAAACCTCCTGAGCTTAGTTATTTGAACAGCTCCCACGGGGCCCCTCCTGATGTTTTAGGGATGGAAACTTTGAGGTTTTAATCACTATTTAAAAAGTTGAAATGAAACGAAAAATATTCGCCCTGACCCCAATAACTAATCCCCCTTGCTCCCTAATTGCAAATAATTAAGTATAGTGTGTTTTTCTCTTAGTTTTCTTTACATTTGTACTGGAACACCCCATAAGCTCTGCCCCTGGGTGTCCCAGCTCCACCATCCCACCCCATCTGTGGTCCTGCATGTGGGACACCAGCATTTGGCTTTTTCTGCCATCGCTGCCCCCTTAAGTTAAAATTAAGCCTTTAACTCCAGGAATCTCATGGCCCCTAGCCTATTGACAGTCCAGGCTACAACTACACCCCAGAGTGTGTTTTAAGGTTGGGGACCACTAAAAACCCTGCACTGAACGAACAACACCAGCGAGGGGCTTCCACTGCCCGGTCCCTGTAGCAAAACCCAACTAAAGCCCCACTTGTTTGATGGAAGAGCATCCAGTTTTGAATTAGAACTGGAAGTTTTTCTGGAGGTGAATGATGCTCACTCATCCAGGGTGCACTCTCACCAGTGTTTGTATAACTTTACCTGCCAACCCTTACACTGTCTTAGGAATTCATCTCACCATCATTATTTTTTGAAGGTCATGGGAGCAAACAACACACACTTTTTTCCAATTTCTAACTGTATTCAAGTAGTTTCTTATCCTCTCCTTGTTAACCCTTAATTTGTGTCTGAAGCACCTCTCCTTGTATGGGATTTCATAGTCCTCAGTGTTATTCTTTCACTTATTCCCCAAACCCCTCCAGCCTCCTACCCCCAATAAATCCTACCTATGCCACGAATTATGCATCATTACGGATGTGGGTTTCAAAGTCATGGCTTGCTAATGTGCTAACAAGTTTCCAGCACTCCTGTAAAGGGTTTAACTTATCACAGTTATCAATATCATTTGGATTAAGAACTGCAATTAACATTTATAATTCAATTTATATTTATTCAACAAAAGCTGTACTTTCATTATAGATTAAGGAAAGCTTAAGCAACTCTCTGACAACCACAGAGGCTAACCCAGCCAGAAAGCTGCCCCCAAACCTATCTGTCACCTTGGAAATACACAGCAAATGATGGTTATCCAGTTTATATAGGCCAAGGGTTTGAATGCTTATCATATACTTCACACGATGACATCAGGAAAACAAATACCACTCCCAGTACAAATCCCGCATTAATAAAGACTTGCCCACTCACAAAGAATCATCTTTGTACCAACCACCCGAGCCAGACATTTTCAATAACAGAACTAAAAATCTAAGTAACCAAACATCCAGCTCGGTGATTCACAGTCCCTTGTTTTCCGGCCGATCACCTCGTTAGCTAATTAACCATCCCCTCTCAACCACCTCACGCTGTACTTTGGCACAAGGCTGTGCAACACGTGGATTTCCAAACATTGGCTCGTTGTGCCCAGATACAAACATTTTCTTCCAACCACTGAGGCGCAGCCACTACTTGGAAAAGTTCGTGGCATTAACACGTTTTGTGCTCTTCTGCCAAAAGCTTCTTGCGTTGGCAGGTGGAAAAATATCCGGCCTTAAAACGTGGCAATGATTACCAGCTTGTTTTTCTGTTCACTTTTTAATAAAGCAACATTAGGAGCTGTTATGCTGAAAATCACTTGAAGCAGGCACCAAAGTGAACTTCAATATCAAATTTCCAAGGGAAAACTACCTTGGTTGTGCAATACCAGTTATTTACAGACTCCACAGATGGATGACAACCAGAAGAAAGGGACTTTCAGGTCACTTACTCCTTGCCTCTGTAAACAAATGCTTAAGTCGTCAACTTTTTAATGACTCACCAACCTGGTCTACTCTAGTGCTTGTGAGTGATGGTGGCATCGCTCTTCCAGAACCATTCTGCAACCATCCTCCCCCCCCCTCAATTGTATGTTGCCCATGAAGAAGTCCCCGAAGTGTCACCCTTGGAAGCCCAGCTCTGCAAAGCGCCGGGAGTAGTTACTGATTGAACCCTGCTGCTGGCAGTGCTGTTTGGACACAGCATGCCCTGACCCAGTGCTCTAAAATCATGTGCTATTTTCACTTCTTGGTATCCTTTGAGTCCGCCTGCCAGCTCCAGTGGCCTTTGGCCCAGTGAGATAAGATTAACCTCAGCAAGGTATTGATTTGAGCTCCAAACAGGAGAAAAACCTTCCAACTTTGTTTCCCGCAGCATGTTGTGAAGCATCGAGCTCCTAAACACCGGTACCCAACGCTCGAGGCACAGCACAGAGCATTCTCGATGGGTTTTATAACAGCTTCAGAAGAAGACATCCTTCTGTTGTAGTTTATCTCCTTACTCAAGCAGCTTGCAGACACTTTGGGCTGTAGCTACTTCCCAAACAATTCATCAGGTCAAGGTGATGATCAGCAGCTTCACACTCAACAGCAATAATTGCTTGTGTGTCAGAGCCAAGATGAGATCCACGATTCCATGAAGAATTCCTGGCTGATACCAGCTGCTGGTGAGGACAGGTGGGAAGACGGGATGGGGAGAGAAGGACAGGCTAAGAAGATGGCCAGAAGATGTGGACAGCTTGGGTGAGAAGACAGAGGGGCACCACAAGGGAAAAGGACTGAAGCAGTTGCTTCTTAAGCACAGGTCTGGGGCCAGAGCAAGAAACAGTCCTAGGTTTTTACAGTCATCACTTAAGTATCTCTTTAGGAGAGCGCTTCCCAAGTTCTGCTTCATCTCTTCCCCTCTATTCTGACTTGGTGAGGCCCCACCTCAAGCACTGTGTGTGTCAGGAGGATAGGGCTGGTCTTTTTTCAGTGATGCCCAGAGACAGGACAAGAGGGAAACAGGGACAAACTTGAACATAAGAAGTTCCATCTAAACACGAGGAGGAACTTCTTTCCTGTGAGGGTGGCAGAGCCCTGGAAGAGGCTGCCCAGGGAGGTGGTGGAGTCTCCTTCT
>JAOQGH010000083.1:12995-27240 GCA_025769975.1 Gallinago jamesoni | reverse complement strand
GGGATCACCTACCCTTGACCGTGCCCAGGGGACTCTGCAAAACAGAAGGGAGAGGTCAGGAGCTGCCGGGAGCCACCGCGTTCCCACCACCCACACACCCAGCCCCCCGGGATAAGGGACCCCCTGGCCTGGCCCCGCTGGTGGGGGATCAGCAGGGCAGGGGCTCCGAGGGGGACAGGGACACATGGGTGTCACGGCTGGGACCGGAGCCCACCGCAGCCACACCAGTGCCCCGGTGTCCCCCCACAGCCCGTTGGCAGCATCTCCCCATGCTCGGCCCCTCCACCAGCACAACCTACCCGTCACCATGCCCTCCACCCAGCCCCGGTCTGGTGAGGGCTGAGGAGGCGATGACACCCCCCCCAGGGACCCCCTCATCCCCTGGCAGCCCTGCCCGTGGCCGTGCCCACCTTCTGCGCGTTGGGGACAGACTCTGCCTTCTCATCCTTGGCCGGGGCTGCCGCCTCTGCCAGGTTCTCCTTGGTGGAAGCTGCTGAGCTGCCGTTCTCCAGGGTCTCCAGCTCCTTCTCCAGCCTGCGGGGAGAGTCGGGGCTCAGAGGCCACGGGCAGCCACAGCCGACCTGCCCACGCAGGCCAGCGCCATGGCTCGGGGCACAAATCAGCCCCAGGGCTCGCGTGACACGGACAGACAGATGGATGGACCTCCGGCACAGCCACCACCATCTCTTTGCAGGGAAAAGCGTGTCTTCCTTTGCCCTCGCCCCGGTGCCCCTCAGCCACGTGCTTCCACCAGCTCCGTGGGGCGAGCGATGGTCAGGAACATCATCACGGCTCCACGGCCGAGGGGCTCGGCCCGAGCGGGTGGAAGACCCCCCCCCCCCCAACAGGCACTGGGCAGGGAACCCACCAACTCTCACTGTCCCCGTGCCGTGACAACCGAGCCTCTCACGCACTTGGCAGTGCCCTTGCTCGGTGGGACGGAGCAACATCCCCCCCCCCACCGATCTGCTCCCGCTCGTGTCCCCCGAAGCCCCTCTGAGCTTCCCAGAGGACAGAGCCCCTTCCCAGCCACCCAGCCCGGCCAGGAGCTGTGCCAGCAGAGGGTCCCCCCCCGGGACACAGCAGGAGGTCACGGAATCCCCACGGATTCATGTCTGTGTAAATTAGGGCCCCTCGGTCGGCACCCCCCGGCAGAGCCCCCCCTTAACTCCCGTCCCCCCGCAAGGCGCCGGCGGAGGAATGCACCGCGCCATTAGACGGACACAAAGGCCCCTTCGTGCCTGACCCCTCTCTGCACCGATGCTCGGTAATTAACGGCACAGCCGTGACTGATTGCATTCTTGCGGGGCGGCCAGGCTGCCCAGACACCTCCGTGACGGGGGCTCCCAGCGCCCCCCCCCCGCCTTCGGCAGCCCAGGGACGAAGGGGCTGGGCAGGGGCTGAGCCTTCTTCCCCCCACTCTCCCACCCTGCCCCTTCCCCTCAGCCACCACAGTGGGGATGGAGGGACGGGGAACCAGTCCCCCATTTCCCTGCCCCTGTGATGGTGGGTGCTGGGTACCCAGCAGCCCCCCCAAGGACCCCAGCCTGGCCCTGGCCCCCAGCCCCGTGGCTCCCACTGACACCCTACAAGGCTTGTGGGTCCCGCAGCCCCAGGCAGGAGCATGTTTTGGGGTGTCTGTGCTCAGAGGGGCCGTGGGACTGAACGCAGCCCCTGGAGAAACGCTGGCAAGATCCAGGCTGGAGGGTTCCCAGTGAGAGCAGCCGAGCCCCGGCAGCACCGCGGAGACACCTCCTCTGCCGGCAGCTCCGAGCTCCAGAGGGGATGCTCTTCTTCGAGTGGGGCCACAGCTGAACCCAAGCGAGCGTGGTGGCACGGCGGTGTGTCTTGTGCCTCGTGCCCCACACGTGGGACGGAGCTGCATCTCAGCCTCCCCTCTGCCCGAGAAGGTTGGGGGCTGTGGAGGGACCCGGACACCCTCGGAGCACACCCTGACACGCCGGCCCCACGCTGTCCCCGTTACCTCTGGATGGTTTCCTCCAGCTCCTTGGTCTTCACCTCATCTTCCTGCATCTGCTTCTTCATGGCCTCGTCCTCCTCGGAGGCTGAGGTGGGGGCTCCCTCCAGCAGCCATCTCTCCCGCAGAGCCTTGGACTGGGGAGCAGAGGGGGGTGATGGTCTGGCCTGCCCCGCAGCCGGGGGGTCCCCGCACGTCCCCGGTGCAGAGGCGCCGCAGGGGTCCCGGGGGATCCTCACCTTGAGATGCTGCAGCTGCCGCCTGTCGTCCTCGAGCTGCCGCCTTTTGTTCTCGATCTCCGTCTGACGTTTCCGCTTCTCCTGGAGGGGCGAGAGCGGCCGAGCTGGGGCTGGCGTAGGGAGGGGGTCGGCGCCGGGCACCGCCGGGGTGGGGGCACCTCCATCCCAGCCCGAGCAGCGTCCCCGCGTGGGGAGGGGCAGCCGTGGGGTCTCACTCGGGGACACGAGCTGTGCACGGCGCTGCAAGGCTGGCCGAGGGGAGAGCCCACCGGGAGCTCCCCAGCCCTGCATCATCCTCACGGGGGGAAACTGAGGCAGGGAGAGGGCACAGAAACTGGGGCAGAGCCTGGAGCCCGTTTGCCGTCTCAAAACGTCACCCCCCGGCCCGGCCCCGCTGAGCGAGCTGCCAGCACCAGGGGGGGGAACCAGCCCAGCCCCCCCCACCGCATGCCCTGGGACCAGTCCAGACCGTTTCAGCGGAGTCGGTCCCAGCCCGGGAGGCAGCTCCCGCTCTCCTTCTCCTCTGGCCCAGAACAATCTGCCCTTTGTGCAGCGCAGATCGGCCGATAGCGGGACGGGCCAGGGGAGCTGGCGGCCACGGCGGGCAGGGGAGCGGCCACCAGTGCCCACAGTCACCAGTGCCCACCGTGGGCAAGATCGCATGATCCCCAGCCCTTCCCTGGGAAAGGACAAGCCGGGGAATCACCACTCATTTCACTCTCGCTTGGGGCTCATCAAGGCGCTGCCTCATTAATTAAACCTCCCAGCCGCCCGTTGCTCGCTCTGCCCCTGCTTTGGCAAAGCAGCCAAGCCTGGCCGGATCCTGCGTCCCGGCCGTGGCACATCCCTGGGAAGAGCCGCTGCGGGGCAGGACGCCCTGGCATGGGCTCACAGGGGTCATAGTTTGGCTGCTCGAGACCCCCCTGCCCAGGGTGGGCACCCAAGGGGGGGCTCTCTGGCTCCTGCCCCAGCCGACAGCCCCGGGGCAGCTTTCCAGGCTGGAGGCAGGGGCTGGGAAAGCGGCTGCACAAGCCCCGGCACTGGCACAGCCCCTGTCCCCCCACCCTCCTTCCCGTTCGTGCCTGCCCCACGCGGTGCCCGCGATGGTGGGGGGACGCGGGGACACTGGGCGAAGGTCCGGCGCGCTCGCCAGGGACAGGGGGTCACTCACCGCGATGGCCTGCAGCCTCTCCTGCTGAAGGGTGCTGGCCTCCACGACCCTGCAAGAGAGCAGAGGGCACAGTGAAGAGCGCGGCCGCCCCCGTGGAGGAGCGGTGGGGACAGCGGGTGAATGGGGACATTGTGCCACCAGCGACCGGACACGGCGCACGGACAAAGGCAGCATCTCCCCTTCCGCCGGCCGCTTTCCACCCTTCCCCTCGCCACCCCGGAGCCCAGAGCTCCTCCGGGTGCCCCTTGTCCCCCTGCCCAAATCCCCCGGGAGAGGCACCTCGGGGTGACCCGGTGTGGCCAGACCCGCTCCTCCCGCGGCGCAGATGGAAACGGTGACCACGGAGAGGCTGGAGCGGGACGGATCTGGCCGCCCCTGCGGCTCAACCTGGCTCACACTTTCCATTCCAAGCCCATTTCTTGGCTGCTGACACCTTTCCCGGGCAGTGACCTTTCTGGGCTGCACGCACAGACACAGACACACACGCACACGTGCACACACACGCATAGACACACGCACACACACAGACACACACGCACACACAGACACACACACCACAACAGGCTCCGCTCCAGCTGGGGCTCCTGCTCCCGGGCCCAGCACCCACCTTGGCATCACCCAGTGCCATGGCCGTGCCTGGGGACACTGCCAGTGGCAGCCACCTCACCAGCCCCACTGCAGCTCTCTGGGGTGCAGCAGGTCTCGCGGTGCTGCATGAAGAGGGTGCCCTGACCCCTCACAGTGATGTGCCCCCCCCCTCCCTCCCCACATCCCGAGTGCCCCGGACCAGCCCAACCAGCCGCGCAGCCCCGGGGGGCCCAGTGAGAGCCCCCGTGCCGCACAGCATCAGGTGCGGGTTTGGCAGCGGGAGCCGCAGCCCGGGGCCGGGGGATGCTCCGGCGCCGCAGGGAGCAGGCTGGCTGCTCGCCAGATGATGCTAACGAAGTGCTTAGCTGTGACAGTAATTAGGGTGGGCGGCGCGGAGGTGCCATCAGGCGATGGATCATTGCCACTTATTTCCCAGAGCAAGGGACGGCAGAGCCTGCGGGGGGGGCGGGGGGCAGCTGTGCCGGGGGCCACTCTGCAGGAGACACCATCCCGGGCTCCGATCCCTGCAGCCGAGCCCACCCTCCGGCTGCTCCCTCACACTCGGGGCTGCCTGTGGAGCTGGTGGGGGGGGTCTGCACACCCCAGCCCACAGTGGGGTCCGGCAGATGCCGGGGCGGCGGAGGGGAGAGCTCTCAGGCCTCATTTATCCCGGTGGTTAATTGCACGTCCATCCTCCCAGCTCCCAGCTCCTGCCCCGGCTGAGCGCGTGGGGCGGCGATGGCTGATGTGGGGGGGCAGCAGGGTGCCCCTGCCTCCCCCCGGCTCTGTCCCCCACACCCGGCCGGGCCCCAGGGCTGCGCAAAGTGCCATTAAAGCCGGAGGCAGACGGAGGGAGCGGAGTGGCCAGGGCCACCGGCAGTCCCAGCCCTGTGCGGGGGGGGACAGGGAGAGGGGAGGCAGCGCTGTGTCCCCAGCACAGCGGGAAAAGCCATTAGCAGGGAGCGAGTGCCAGGAGCTGGGTCCCAGCCCAGTCTCACCGCGACCAAGTACTTGGGGGCACACACCAGCTCGGGGGGGGACCAGTGGCTCGGGGGCCACAGAGCCACCGGCACAGGGTGAAGCCATCCCCGGCTTCTTACGGCACCGACGGGAGGGCAGCCCCATGCCCCCAGCCCAGCTCAGGGCGCCCATTTTGGAAGACAATGTGGGCTCTGAGGTGCTGCCCGGCCCCCACACGCTGCAGGCACCCTGGTTGCCCCCCAACCCCTCTCCCCCCGGGGGGGGCAGGCTCTGCAGATGGCTGGGGCTGGGGGCGGCGCGGGCGGGAGATCTCCCCACGCTCCCATTAAGGGCTTTGTCCAAAGACGGTTTTACACACAGGGTGGGCGCAGGCGGCTGCAGCCCCCCCCCCCCAGTACCTCCCCAGGCTGGGAGCGAGCCACACGTGCCGTGTGTGCCCTTGCACATGCGTGTGCCCTCACACCAGCCCACCACCCGTGGGAGAGCGGGGCTTTGCACCAAACCACACAGGGTCTCTCAGGGGCAAAAGGACACCCCACCCCCCCCCCGTCGCCTCCTGGAAGCCGGTGATTAACCGAAAGCTGCTCTGAGCCGCCCGTCCTCCCCTCGCATCCTCCCCTCGCCCCGGGATCCCGGCAGCGCCCGAAATCCAGGCCAGAAGAACAAACCGGGGAAGGTGTCGCTTCTGTCGTGGTTATTTCTGTGCCGTTTGCGGGGGGCTGGGGCTGTTTGGTGGGCACAGGCACACACCCGCCGCTCGCAGCCCCCCCTGGGTCAGGCCTGGCCCCCCCACACCGCGCTCCGGCCGGGAATTTAATTACAAACCCAAAGAGAGCAGGAGCATCTCCCAGTCCCCGTCCTGTCCTGCTCTGCCGCCCCTTGGCACAGCCACCGCTGAGGGGTCCAGGGGGGACCTCACTCCCTCCCCAGCTGCACCCTGCAACCCCCCCGCCATTCCCTTGCAGGGAGGGGGGCCAGGACAGAGGGTTTCCCAAGGGAAACCTCCTCTGCCGACCCTTGGGGGCTGCGAGCGGGGTCTGCCCTTCCCCAGCCCCACGCCCGGGGGTCTCACCTTCCCCCCCTCCCGGACACAGGGAACAAATTTTCTCAGGACAGACAGACCCAGAGCATCATTCTCTTCCAGTGGCACAACCCCGTGACGGGGACAGTGATGGACCTGGTGGGATCCCCCCCGGGGGGCTGTGGGGGGCCAGGGCCCCGACACGGAGCGGGTGCCAGGAGCAGGACCCACATCACAGCCCTACGCCCTGCCCCGGGCTCCAGCCCAGGGGGTGAAAACCTCCCCTGTCCCCCCCCACACCAGCTCTAAAGCAGTGAGGAGCCCCCCGGGATTTGGGGCAGCTCTCTGCCAGGACAGATTGTGTGCAAAAGTTGAAGGGAGGAACTGGCCGACCCCCCCCCCAAGCGGCCATGGGGTCAGGCTGGCACCAGCCCCACAGTCCCAGGGCTGCCCTTCATGGGCACCTTCCTGCTCTGGGGCCAGGGGTCCCCCCCGAGTCCAGCTCTTGGCACCCCAAGTTCAGAGGACCTTGGACCAGCGCCCGTTTCTCTCCTGGATCTTGCCCCGTTCGATGGATCCGAACTTTTCCAGCATTCCTGAAACGCTCTGCTCTGCTTTTCCTCCCTCCTCCTCCATCCTCTTTATTTTCCATTATTTGCTACAGATTCCACATTCCCGGGTTGAACGCCAGGAATCTTCCCGGCCCAGGGAGAGGGACACAACAGGCTCAATACCCCCCACACACCTCTGTCCCCCCAGCCCCCTGTGCACCCCCACCCTGCCGTGACCCGAGCTACTGCCCTGGGGGGGCTCATCCATCCCCGCCAGACCCTGGAGAGAGGGGGACAGGGCAGGGACAACCTTGGTGCCCCCCGGTCCCTGCCCACCTGGACAGGGCAGTGAGGCAGAAGGATGGGTCGAGGGGTCCCGCGCCCCCCACCACCCCTTGGGCCCCCCCTGCACCCTGTCCCTGGGGGTCAGCACGACAGGACCCTGCTGACAGAGCCCGGGGATCCGGGGGGCAGGAGGCCCCTGCCCTCCCCAGGCCGTGACACGGAGCAGAGCGGCCGGTCCCTGCTCCCCACCCCCCGAGGCCGGTGCCGGTGCCGGTGGGGCCCCGCAGCCCCCGGCCCCGCTGACTGATGGCTCCGCCGAGCAGGGAGGCGGTTCCCTGGCAACGGCACCATGGCAACGGCGCCATGGCAACGGGGCGAGCCGCCGGGAGGGGGGATGCGCGGGGGGGGTGGGGGGACCGGGAGGGTCCCACGGGGCTGGGAGGGCTGAGCCCCGGGCCCGGCACCCCCCCGCACCCCCAGACCACAGCGAAACCGGGGCCTCCCCGGGGGGTCCGGCCACAACAGCGCGAGCTGCGGGTCCATCCCGGGTGCCGGGGAGGGGCGGAAAGGCGACCCCAGGGCCACCGAGCCCCTCAGAAACCCGCAGCGAGCCCTGCCTCCCCCCTCATTTCACCGGGTCTCACGGGCTCCCGGTAACAGGCTCCTGGTTTTCCACCCGGACTCCACGTCGCGCGTGTCCCAGGGCAGCTCCTGGAGCCCTTCCCGCCGGCACCGCATGGCGGGGAGAGCCGCGGCCGCGGGGGACGAGGCCAACGGGACCAGGGACGGTGGCGGCACCGGGGGATGACACCCCGGGAACTCCCACTGCCGAGGCAGCAGCCCCCGGCCGGCCCCCCGCACACGTGTGAGCACACACCCCCCCCGTGCCCCCCCCCGGCTCTCCAGCCCTTTCCAGCCCTGCTGATGCTGCCGTTTCCCACCGTCACAAGGGAAGCCTGTGACCTTTTGTCTCCTCCCCGCCTGACATGAAACAATAATGTTTATTTGCCTTCCTCTGGTTTTTTCCCATTAGCTCATCCAAATGTGCGAAGAGCCGTTTCAAGCGGCTCCTCCGCTCCCCTGACCTCCGCTCTCCCCCCCCCCCCCCCCCCCCCCCCACCCCCCCCCCCCCCCCCGCCCGCTCAGCCCCGCGCCAGGCGGGGGGCAGGGACAGAGCCCTGTGCGGGGGCCCCGCCGCCCCGGACCCCCCCCACCGACACTGGCCGGCCGCGACCGCGGGGAGACCGGCCCCGGTGCGGGGCCAAGGGCCCGTGCAAGCGGCAGGGAGTGACGGACACTGATTTACACCCCCTCTCCCGCACCGAGAGCCGGGCCCCGTGGCCGGGGCTGGCGTGACGCTGCCGTGGGGAGCCTGCGGAGCCTCCGCCAGGGAGCCGTCAGCAGCGGGGCCGCTATCGAACGCCCTCGTTGGCGGCGGGCGCGGAGGGGAGGGGGCCGCAGCAGCCCGGGGGGGGGCGGCACTCATCGATCGCGAAGGCAAATAAATCAGCAGCTCGGGCGAGGAAGCCGAGTGCCGGGTCCCACCGGCTTCCTCAGGGCCCGGCGACACGGGGGCTGCTCCTGCCCTGCCCCTGCCCCCGGTCCCGCTCCTGCCCTCCCCACGCTGCCCCATCCATCGCTGCGGCCCCGGGAGGAGACGGGGATGTGGGGGGAGGCGGGAGGAGGAGACGGCAGCCCCGGGCTCCCGAAAAGGCAGGATGCATTAGAGCAAGAAGAGCTGCCTGATTGATTCTTCGGGCTGAGACGTGGGCTGGGAGTGCCAGGAGAAAATGGATCCCATGAATATTTGATGAACGGAGGCTTGGGGAGGGAGTTTGATTGGAAAATTACAGATCTTTCAAACAATGGTTCAAGTGCCCTCCAAACACTTGGGTTTCCAGCTCCTCCACCAGGAAACTCCCCCCCGGCTCGTGAATGAGCGCGGAGCCGCCCCCTCCCCACGCCCCGGAGCACCGGCCACCGGGACACCCAGCACCAGCGCCGGCCTGGGACACGGCCCCCAGCTCCCCACCACCTTGGGGTGGCCCTGGCCACGTCCCTGGGTTCCCATTCACACGAGGCAACGCAGCTTTCCCACACCAGAGCCATCAAGCACACACAAGGCTCCAAGGAGCCATCAGGAAGGTGGCTCTTGCCTGGACACCCCGGTGAGCCCCGGGCACCCAACGGGGAGCTCGGTCCCCGGCACGGAGCCAAGGGGCTGGGCCGAGCCCTCGTCCAGCCACGCTCCATCAGGAAACACCTGGATGGGGCAGGATCCACTGGCTCCTCTCTCCCCTCCCGGGCCCATCCTCGCCCCGAGAGCGGCTTCTGTCTGGGGCCCGGGGGCTCGCTCGTCTCGGGTGGAGTAAAGTCAGACTTGGGAAACCGGGCTCCTGCCCGGGCTCTGCCTCCAGCCCCGAGCTCTGCGCCTCCGCCAGACCCTGCCCCGGCACACGTCGCCTCCTCCGGCCCTTTCACGCTGCCAGCACCTCCATCGCTGGGGACGGGCTCCCGGTGCTGCTCCCACCACCTGAACCACAGACCCTGTGTGGGGAAAGGGGCTGTTTGTGGTGAGGAAGTGGGAATGCAAACACCAACGGCTTCCCAGGAAACCCGCTCCAGTTCCTGCCCCACCGAGGGGACGCCTCTCACGGCAGTGCCCGAACCCTGGGCCCCAAGATCCGCCAGCCCCAGGCAGGACCGGGGTGCCGTGGTGTGGCTGTTGGTGGTGGGGCTTTATGGCTTCCTCCAGGAGAGCTCAGAAGGGTGACAGTGCTGTCCCCTCAGCTGCACAAAGGGATAGAGACAGACCTGACCCCCTCCAGCTCCCCAGGAGGCAGCGATGGTCCAGCCTGGGGAGCATCAGCTTCTTCCCAGAGCACCGTGAAGGGGAGAGCAGGGCTCCGTGTCCCATCCCGAAGGGCCCCCAAGTCACCCATCAGGCAGAAATGTCCCTCCTTCCCATGAGTGCAATGGTCGGCTTTGGATCAGGGTCAGGAGGGGACACACGGAAGAGTCCCCACTCTGAGGAGACCCCAGACCCAGGGGGGAGAGCAGCGACCTGCCCAGACATCCACGGGAGCAGCCAGACATGGAGATGCAGAACCTCCGGCCGCTCGAGAGCGTCGGCAGCGGGAGCAGAGGACAGAGGAGCAGCACCAGTGGGACCAGCAGAGCTTTCAGCCAAGCCTCGCTCAGGGCAGCCAGGACCCCCCCTCCGGCTGCTGCCCGTGCCCAGGGCAAGCAGGAGCCAAAGCAAGGCCACCTCCCCAGAAATCACTGCACCCACGGCTCGGTGGGGAGAGCCCCCGCCCTGGGTAACTCCTGGGGTTTAGAATCACAGAATTTTCACTCAAAAGGACAAGCCATCGGCAGCTCCAGCATTTGGGACTCACCAGGAGGGTCTGTCCGGAGCCGGAGGAGCTCAGGAGAGCAGGGTGAAAGGCAGTTTGGGGAGGGGGGCAGGAGCTGCCATCCTGCCCGTCCCCCACTTCAACCCCAGCCCTCGGCGCCTCCACCCCAGGGAAGACCCCGCGGCCGGTCCCCGCAGCTCCTCATCCCGCTCCCCAGGACACGTTGTGCCCCTCGGTTCAGCGCTTTCCTTTGCTGCCTTTTGGCAAATCACACACATTTTCCTCCCCAAGGAGCCACCTTCCTGAAGGGACCGAGGCACCGAGGAGCTGCCGAAGCCGCAGCCCTGCCCTGGCGAGCTCTCACACCACAAAGCCCCCAGTCCCTCCAGCAGCAATGGGAGCCCCCGGCCCCACAGACGCAGCGCCCCAGCCTCCAAAACCTCCCAAGGCCCCCGCCAGAGCCGCCTGCACCACTCCCAGCCCTGAGCCAGCCAGAGCCCACCCCAGCCCCAGGAAACCCCCACCCCATCCCTCGCCAGCGCCCCACAGCTCCACGGGGCTCCCCAGGTGGGAGGCAGACGGCACTGAGTGGGACCTGTTGAGCAGCCAGCTCTCGCTAGCCGGTGGCCAGTTAACCGTGCGAGGCGAGGTGCCCACGAGGAGTGGAGGGTCGCTGGCCCTGGGGGGGCTGGATGCCCCCAGGAAGCCCCCCGTGCCAAACCCAGGAGATGCTGGGGGGGCCCCTGGCTTGGCACGATGGGGAGCGGGACCCCGGGAGGGAGGGAAGGGCCTGGGTGAGGGGGGCAGCCCACCGGCCCCTCGCCCTGCCAGCGCCTGCTCAGGACCTGCCGGTGTCCCCGGGGGGCAAAACCAGGGTGGTCCCCAGCTACCGGCCTCCCAACGGCCTCCACCTGCTCCGCCCCCCCGCCCGCGGAGCCCCCTGCCCGCCCCCCCGCGGGCACCGACCCACCGGGCAGGGCCCCGCCGCCGCACACAAAGGAGGAGGCCGGGGCCGGAGCGCGTCCGGGGGATCCCCCCGCAACAGCCGGGTCCCTGGGCTGGGGGGGGCGCGCAGGGAGGGGTCCGCGGCTCACAGCCGCCCACTCGGGCCCGCCACACGCAGCGGCGACAACAGGTTCAAAACACAAAAATAAACGCCCTTCCCCCCCCCCGCCCCGCTGCCAGCGAAGACTCGCCCCCCGCGGCCCCCGCACCCGCTCCGGGGCCTCCGCCGCTGCACCCACAGCGGGGCAGGGACCCGGGGAGGGGCAGCACCTGCCGAGCAGCGTCGGGGGGGCGCCAGGGCCCGGTACCGGGGTCCCGAGCCCCGGCACTGGGGGGGGTGCAATCCCCTGGTATGGGCGTCCTGGGCCCCGGCATTTAGGGGAATGTGAGCCCCCGGTTTTGGGGTTGCAACCCCTGGTATCGGGGGGATGCGAGCCCCCGGTTTTGGGGTCACAATCCCTGGCATTGGGGGGATGCGAGTCCCCAGTTTTGGGGTCCTGAGGCCCCAGGATTAGGGGGATGCGAGCCCCCGGTTTTGGGGTCCCGAGCCCCAGCACCACGGGGGAAATGAGCCCCGTATGGGCTCCATGAGCCCGCGGTGTGGGGTTCCCGCAGCCCCGGTGCGGGGGTGCCGAGCCCCGGCACCCGGGGGTCCACTCCCCCCCCCGGTACTGCGGTGCTCAGCCGGCGGCTCGGGGGGGCCGCGGCCCGGTGCCGGGGTCCCGCGGCGGCGGCGCGGCCGGATGCGGTACTCACTCCATTTTCCCGGCGGGGGGCGGCGGCGGCTCCGGCGGGGTCGGGCCGGGCGAGAGGCGGCGGAGCGGGGCCGGCGGCCGCCGGCGTCCCGGCGCTCAGGGCCCGGCGGGCGGCGGCATCCCCGGCGGGGCTGCGGGATGCGCAGGGATGTCGGGGCCGCGCCGGTGCTCCCGCCTCCCGCGCCTCCCGCACAGCTCCGTCTGCCGGGCGCCGCCCGCCACTGCCGCCGCCCCTCACCCGGCCTTGGGGCGCGGCGCTCCCCGCCCGCCCCCGCCCGCGCCCCCGGGGCCGCCCCCCGCCCTGGCGGAGCCGCCGCCGCCGCTTCTGGGGGTGCGGGGCGACCCCCAAAGAGGGTCCCGGCTGCGCGGTGGCTGGAGCGGGGCGGGCTGCGGGCGCTGCCGGCTCCTTGCCCCGGGTGGGGTGGGGAGGGGAGGGTCACCCCAACAAGGTCCCCACCCCGGGTACCCCCCCGGCCAAAGGCCACACTCCTCGCACCCCTCACCAGGGCCCCCGCGTCTGCCCCCCCCAGCCCCGATGGTGCGAAGGGGAGGGGATGAAGGGGGGAGCGGGGGCTGCGCATCCCCCCTCACCGACCCTCCGTTTCCCAACGCAACGGTCGCGTTGGGCAAACTGTCACAGGAAGCCCCGTGCCAGCCCCGACCACCGCGGGGTTGGGAAACCTGCCCGCTGCCAGGGCCACAGCTCACGCTCAGCCCGGAGCAAGCCCAGCTCAGCAGCCGGGGTCGCCCCAGCAGTGAGACCCCCGTCCTCCCACCCCGATCCGCCCCACGGCCCTTCTCGCACCCTGGGGGGCGGCAGATTAGGGGGAGCAAACTGCCCCTTTTTCCCCTTAGCACCGTCCCGGAGCCAGACCTGGAGGGTCCGAGAGAGGACTCGGGTCTGAGCACAGCACGGTCCCGGTGCCACCCACAGCAGCCGGGCTGCCGGCCGGCCCTGGGGACACTGCCCGGGAAGTGTCTGGGGATGGGGGGGGGGCGTCCTGCTGCTCCCCCTGCTCTGCCAAGAGCTGAGGGGCCTCATCCCGATTAGCTCAAGGCCCCCGAGGAGCCAGGACGGCATTGGGAAGCCGTTCTGCTTTCTCTCTTCCTTCCCCAACCTGCTCTCCTCCCGGCGAGCGGCCGCGGTGCTCCAGGGGAAGCTGCAACGCTGCGTCCCCCCCGGCACGGCGTCGCCTGTGCCCCCCACCCCACAGCAGTTGCACAAGGCAGCAACACCCGGAGGGGAGGAAGTGGGTGGAAATACCCCCAGCCCCCAGGCTCAGCCCCCCGGGTTATTTAAGCACCCCCACCCTGAGCGGCCCCAGAGGAGGTGACGGTGGCCCGCTCTGCGCCAGCATGGTCACGGCCGGGCTCTTCATCCTCAGCCTGGGGGGGTCTGTCCTGCTCCCAGCACTGGCCCCAGCAGGTAATGGGGGAGCCGGGGCTGAGAGGGCGCAGGGGTGGTCGCCACAGCCGCGGTGGGAGAGGGAGACCCCAGGCTGGAGCGATGGGGGGCCGGGGAGGCTTTGCCCAGCCGCACTCGGCTGCCCTCGGGCAGAGCCAACGCTTGGCCGCTCTCCGGCACCGGAGGTAGAGCTGGGATGCCTGGGACACGCAGCCAGGAGCAGGACAGAGACAGGGAAGACCTGTGCCCAGACTTTCTGGCAGCCGGTGACCATCTGTCCCCCCCCCACCCCCCCCCAGGTGCCCAGGGGAGCCGGATCATCGGGGGAAAGGCGGTAGCACCCCACTCCCGGCCCTTCATCGCCTCCATCCAGATGGACGGGCAGCACATCTGCGGGGGCTTCCTGGTGTGGCCCAAGTGGGTGATGACAGCAGCCCATTGCCTCATTCCCAGGTGAGCCCGGCCCCCCCAGGGGACAGCACGGCCCCCTTCAAATGGATACCCCCCCATCCTAGAGGGATACACAGTCCTGGAGACACCCCACCACCACCACCACCATCCATGCTCCCCTGAGCCGTCCTCGCTGGCCCCCCTTCTCCCCCCTCCCCAGTCACTCCCCCCCACACCAGCACCCGCTCAGGCCCCCTCTGCCGCAGGCACAACCCCTCGGTGCGGGTGGTGTTGGGCGCCCACCGTCTGGAGGAGCCCGAGGAGTCCCAGCAGGTCTTCAGCGTCACGGAGTCCATCGCCCACCCTCACTACAACCCTCGCTCGGTGGACAACGACATCCGGCTGCTCAAGGTGAGTCTCAGGCCAAGGGGCCATCTCCATCCTGCGTCCCATGGGGCGTGGGGGGCGAGGGAGGCCGCCGAGGACCAGCCCACCCCGGCGGGGATGGCAGCTCCCGGGC
>JAOQGH010000082.1:793-30915 GCA_025769975.1 Gallinago jamesoni | reverse complement strand
CTGCCCAGGGCAGGGGGGTTGGAACTCAATGATCTTTAAGGTCCCTTCCAACCCAAACCATTCTGTGATTCTATGATTAAGTTAACATCATCCCATCATCCAGAACATCCCACCACAAGGCAAATGGCATTGGACTGGAGCAGCTCCCCATGACCTACGGGACTTCCCCAGCTCCCCAAAACCATTGGGGTTGAGCAAATTGGGGGCCGGAGGGAGGATATTTCCTGCAAACGAGGCAGATAATACTTTCCCATGGTGTAGTTTTCAGCCAAGGGCCAGGAAGGGAAGAGCAGCGTGGCTTCCCCTATCTGCTGCCACCACGAGAAGCTCCAAGCAGCCCTTAGGGCTTGGTCTTTAGGGAAGTTGGTGGTCGGAGGCAGTTTCAGCACTTCCAGGAGTAATTTGGACTGAAAAAACCCTCGCTGGAGGGGAGGAACCCAGCCTGGCCTCTGAGAAGGGCCATCGGCCACCTCATGGACAAAGTTTGCTCCATCCCATCTCGTTCCAGGTCTGGAAGTTGGCCCAGAGTGGTGGGAAAGGAGGGCTCTCCCTCCGCTGCCAGCATGGGATGTTTGGGAAGCCGCATCCCGTGTTTTCGCTGCCATCACGATGAATTGGCAGAGTGGAAGCCGTCTTGACCTTTAGACGTTTCAAAATATAAAAAAAAAAAAAAAAAAGAAAAACAAACAGGATGGGTCAAGGTGAGCAAAATGCAGCTTTTGCCCCGTCACGGCCGGAATCATGTATTTATTTATTTTATTTTTTTCCCCTCTTTGCTGCAAGTTCACAGCATCTGCCAAAAATGAGACTTCTGCTCCGCTTGGATGAAAGATGTTTCTGCCTTGACTGTACCCACGGTCAATGATTAACTGGAATTCCCAGTTCTCTGGGCCCGGGCAGTGCAGGATCTGACTCCAATCTGGCTGCCAAAAAATGGGAATCTCGCTGGAGACAGACATCCTCACTAGAGACATCCTCGCTCACCACCTGCCCCACGGTGACGCTCTCCACAGGAGGAAGTTCTCCGCTTGCAACGAGCATCTTTCCTGGAAGGGGCTCCCTGGAAAAAGTGGATTTCCAGTTAAGGTCTGGGATGCTTTACAGCTCGTGAGGGTATTTCCCCGTCGGCAGAGAAAAATAGGGTGTAACACCTCGGGAGCATCACCTGCACGAGGAGCAGGCAACCACCTCAGCCTGGGCAAGGTGGGAGTGATGGTTATTGAGAAGCAGCTTTGAAAACAAGCTTTTCCATGGTGTGAGCTTCTTTCTATTCAAAGGGGGATGAGTCTCACCCCTCAGATGTGCCAAAACAGCCCTTCGCCTCCATTTTTTAGTGTCGATCCAGCAGGTACCCCCCAGCCAAGGCTCTGAGGAGCATCCTAATCCCTCGGGATGGCAGCCCTGAGCCCAGAAGTGAAGCACAAGGCAGGACCTGCAGCTCTAACCAGGGACCTGCCTTCGTGCCGGCTCCAGGAAGGACCCAAACGAGCTCCAAATCCTTCCTCCAAAAAGCTTTCCAACACAGAGCAGGGCCGGGATGCGGGGAACACTTGAAGGAAATCAAATCCAACCCAGGCACATCCCAGAGGAACATCTCTTCTACCAAGGAAAGCCTAAGAGATGCTACAAGGGAAGAACAACTGGAAAACTCCTTAAACCAGTAGGATTTTAAGAATCTGGATGGGTTTTTTTAAGCACGAGGCACAATTTTGGGTGAGGCAGGAGAAGGCAAGCTGCTGAAGAACCAGGTGAGGTGGCTGCCGGCCTCACCTCCGACAGAAATAAATGTATTTATTTGTGAACCTGGGCACGGACCAGGCTTCATGTGCCCGTCAGGAGGGAATTAGTCACCGGAGCGTGACTCGGGGAAGGGCTGTGTACACAGAGCACGCGGCTCCCGCACCGGAGCATCCACCGCAGCGGGAAGGGGTTGGTGAGGACCAGCAAAAGGAGACTTTCCCCCAGGCCCGAGCCGTGATGCTGGTTGGGAACCAGCCAAGAAAACCCCAGCCCCGTAGCAGAGGTAGGTGGTGAGGATCCATTTATAGCTGCCGGGAGGCTGGAGCCAGATGATGAGGTACCTCTGAAAGGCAGGGAAAGAAAAAGGATGGTTGGAATGCCACGGCCAAGGGCCCCGACACGGGGAATCGCTCAGCCAGAGCATCATCCCTGGCACGGGAAGCTCATACCAGGAATTCTTCATGCCTCTGGGAGCACATCCATCCCCGGGTGGATGGACCCAGGGTGCGAGAGGCAGCGAACCCTGACCCGGGACCTGCCCGCACCGAAGAGCTGCTCCGAGCAGGGCAGGAAATTCCAGCCATTCCCCGGCACCAGATCCACAGCTGCAAGTTTCGGATGGAAGCCCTGGGGAGCCCTTTTGGGCAGCGGCTGGAAAAGGGTGGGCTCCCCAGCACCTTGGCTTTGAGGTCAGCTTTGATTTGCGAGCCGGGAAAAGGGGGGAGGGCGAGCAGCCTGCCAGATGGACGCTGCCCAAAAATCCCACCTCGTTTACAGAGGGTTTTGCAGGGCTTGGGGAGGAGGGGAGGGAGAAAAAAGAAAAGAAATAAAAAGGAAAAAAAAAAAAAAGGGGGGAACAGACTAGGCTGTTAGAAGAAAAAATTAAGAGTGAGATCTATGAGGAGCCAGTCCACCAGGGATCTCCTCCCCGGCTCTCTGGATCTGCGGCCAAGAAACCCAAGGGGGATGTTCTAACGATGAGCTTCCCCACCACTGACCAGCAAAAAACCCTTCCGTCTCTCCCTCCGGAGAGCTCTGGTTGCAAAATGACCTCATCACCACATGGCTTACCCAACGGCATGACATCACTCTGGAAACGTCGCCTCGCAGGAAAAGCTTATCACCTTATAAAGCGAATTAAAACGAGAGTGATTTCATCAGGGGTTGGCTCACGGGAGAGCCTGTGACCTCTCCGGGGAGCGGACGTCCTGGCTGGCCTTTGAGGACCATCTCAAACCTCCCCGGTGCCCATTGCGGGAGGGTGATCAACCACAGGAGAACACCCCAGTGCTCCGACGCTGAAGAAAAGGCTGGAGGACTCCATGAGGTCGCCACAACAGCTCAGAGGGGAAAAAAAATGTTCCCAGAGCAAGGACATCAAAAAAAGAAGACAGAAAAAGGCAAAGATTCAAAAAGAAGCATAAAGTTTTCCTTTCTGATCCCCCCCCCCCAAGTCACAAAGCACTGTTAACTCTCTGGAATGGGGTATGGCTTTTGGGCCAGGAGCCCCCCTGAGCCCCGTCCCACCTTGAAACACGGGGCTGGCTCTGGGTTTACCAGGCTTCAGCCCTGGGTCTTGGCGAAGCCATGCCTTGGGGTGATCGATCCGACACCCAACCTGCTCCGGAACTCAGCTGGGGAGGGATAAACTCAATCACCAGCACCCCCAGTGCCATCATCACTCGTGACACCTCTCCTCCCATCCCTGAAGCATCTGAGGTGGCAGCAGGACCAAAAGAAGCCCCCGAAGACCCACAAGAAGCCCCCAGGACCAAGCCTTTGAAGGGTTGTACCTTCAGGCTCTCCCTCTCTGGCTGTATGGCAGCACCATCTGGTGGCACCAGCCCTCTCCGCCACCCCCAGTTTGTTCCCAGTCAGGACCAGTGGCAGCAGGAAGAGCCTGAAAGCAGCCAACACAGGACTTCTGCATGGCCAAAGCTGGGTTGAATCCCGGCCAACAGCGATGAAACACCCCAGCACGGCAAGAAGATGCTCTTGAGGGAAACAGGGAGAGCCCCAGGGTCGCTCTCAGGGAAAGCAGCTCCAGTTCAAGGCACCCCAGCAGCTTCCAGACAATGCTGCTCCTCTCCCCACCACTCTCCAGGTAGCTCTGCCTCCGGAAGAGGAGCGTGGCAGAAGAAATCTGGCTAAGAAAATGCCTTACGGTGGCGGGTTCCCCAGTGGCTCAGGAAGCCAGCGAGGGATTCGCAGCCTGCGGATCAAAGGCAGCTTCAGAATCACAGTGTCTTCTGTTGCCAGGGGGTCACCAGCTGCACCACATGAGGCTCCGCTGCTGAAAACCCCTGTGCTCTGTCTACAGCGAGGGGGAGGAGAGCTGCTGCTGCCATTCCGAGCCCGGGTGAGAACTGCAAAGGGCACGTAAAGCACAAATGGTTTATTAACTGACAGACCTGGAAACAACTGAAAAGCTCTAGGGGTTCACCAGGCAAGGCAGCCTTTGCCACGACACGGCTACGAAACCGGAGGGAAAAGGGAAAGGGAAGAAGTCAAGGGGGTGAGCTGTGATGGCCAGCTCCTCCTGTACCTCAGGAACGAGAGGGGCTGCCACACGGCTGGAAGAGTCTTCATCGAATCGGGGATGGTGGACACGTTCTCCCGGCATCTGTATGGTTGAACAAATTCTGCATAAATCTTTCGGCGCCATGCTCCGCTCAGAAGGGTGTCCGTGGCTCCCCAAGGTGATGTGCTCCAGGCCAGGGCTGGAAAATCTACCTCTGGGTAAAAAGAAAGAACATCATAGATAAAAGAAACGCGCACACACATAATAGATGACGGCGAGATAAAGCTTCCAAACGCTCTTCCAAATAAAACGATGCAAACATCCAAGAGACGTGGCTGAGGTCAAAGAGAATGAGCCTGGAGAGCATCCATTCCCATCCCAAAAAAACAGCCATGTGGGATCCACATAGTCCAGGGGCTTGTCTCCACCAGCCTCGGATAGTCAGGGCACGGTCTGAACCCAACCGCACCATCTTCTGCTCAGTCTGGGATCACCAACACGCAATTACCAGCCTAAAAGAGGCATCTTTAAAAAAACGACTTCTTCCGACCAGCAGGAGTCCGAGTTAAACTCTTTATTTACTTTGAAACACGGGTTTAAATCTTCAGTTACAAAGTCCAGTCTAGCAACAGCAAGCTGAAAGTATGTTAACGGTTCTTTATTAGACAGCCCTTTTGTGACACGCGAGATTTGTTTGGTTTTACAAGGCACTGCAAGAACACACGGAGAAAAACAGAAGCCCCAACGGATTGAGAATCGTAGCTCCCAGAGTCCTGATAAGCATGAGACCGGCAACACCTGAGGTACCCAGACAGACAACTGTGTTATTTCACCACAATTAACGAAGGGGGGGGCCCGAGGGGCTGAGTGATGCTGGAACACGCCTAACGGAGTCCGAACAGACACCTAACCTTAAAGGAGAGACACAATAACCTTCACCAGTTTGGCCAACCCAACCGAGAGGGACAACGAAGCAGCAAATACTCTGTTTTATCCTTTGCCGGGGCCGTGTCAGAAAAACCTCGAGGACTCAACTCAGCGTGGTTTCTGTAAAGCGTCCTGGGATGGAGGGGATCCTCAGCAAGGTCAGCAGTTTCTCCCAGTGCCAGAAGCCCAGGTTTTTTCCACCCACTTTCTGTGCAAACGGCTCATCCCTCCCCATCCCCAAGGTGAGCCCGGCACAGGACAAGGCACTCCCTGTTTAATCAACGTAAACATTTGCGATTTAAGAAGCTGGTGCAATAGAAAACCTGAAGGTGTCTTTAAGTAGCACAGAGTTCTATTTAAGGGCAGTGTATAGTTTTCGTTTCCTAGGTTTAATTCCTACCTACGGGGAGGCATTTTCTTCTCTACTTTGTCTTAAAACAGACCGAGCGGAAGCCGATCTCAGGTTTCGATTAATACGATGAAGAATTAACAATATCCTCAGCTTTGTTTCTGCTTCGGAGGTTTGGCAGAATATCACTTCCATCACATAAGACACTAAGCAGACATGAATACGAGGTTTTGTTTTGTTTTGTTTTTAAGAAAAAGTGCACTTTATACTGCAAAACATTAGGGTTTACAGTGCAAAAATAAGAAATCCATCTACGTCAGGATGTGTATTTATGGTATTAACCAGGGGGGTTTTCTCCAAGCCAAGAGATACTAAAGAAAACCTTCACAACTCTGAAATTTCTCTCATTAAAATATTATGGGATAGCACATTACAGCAGGTAAAGGAGGCAACGGGAAGAAAGTTACTTCGTTAAAGTATGTACAAATGAATTGCCGGCGATTTTATTTGTCCTGCAGGATGAAATCTGAGAATTGGAATTAAAACAAACAAACCAACCCACAGGAGTATACTTTCTACCTCTAAACATACTGGTTTCCAGTCAGCTTTCAATCACTACCCCTCCCTCCTGAAGCAGGCTCAGTGTCGGGAGGATCAGCTCTGTGGTGAGAGTTAGGAACACACCAGAAGATAACAAAAAAACGCAGGAGTCACAGCAAATCGAGCCATGAAATAACAGGGGCAGACCATAATCGCTGCTCTAGTCTGGTGCTCGCCTCAGTGGGGAATTCCCAATTCAGCTCCTTCACTTGGTATCCCTTTTTTTTTTGGTTTTAAGAAGCTCCTCCCACTGCAATTCCTTTTAATCGCTTCCTAAGAAAGCCCGCACGCCAGCTCAACCAATCCCACACCGCGACCAAACCAAGATTATTTGAGTATTGGAAGAAACTTCAGCTGATGAGAACTTTTTCAGCCTTTTCGTTAACAGAAATAACAACACTGGGAGTCCCTGCTGCCCGTTTGCGAGTCTGCGAGGTCTGGAAGCTTTTATTCCAGGCATGGAATGTGACAGTGACCTGGAATAATCCCCTTTGCCAGCTGAGTGAGGCACTAAAAGGTTAAATATTGCCCGTGCCACCGGCAGAGCAGGGAGAAACACAGGGGAGGTTGAATGCTACATCTGAGCTCCACTGCCCAGGGAAGGAAATACAAATAGAACCGTTTCCTACCTGATTTAGCTCAGCACGGGCACTACAAACCCTAGGGAGATAAAGATAAATGGACATATTAGATGAGAGCTCGGGTTCAAGGGGTCCCTTTTCCCAAGGCATCAGGCTACGATTTATAACGCAACGCTGCAAAAAAACCCAAAACAACCTTCTCAACTTCTGCAAGGAGTCCTTTACCCCAAACTGACTCTAAACGCCTTGCCTTTGGATTTCTCTCCTCTTCGGGGTGAAAGCAGAGCAACCGGTTAGTTTTCATCAAGTCCTAAACTTTGGGACAGCCTGGGTCAGGTCCCTCCCAGAAGGACTCGCGAAGCCCAGCAAGTTCTTGGCTGCAGTCTCATGTCACAACCACACGCAACACCTCTAACCATCTTCATGACCTTTTCATCCTTTCCCACCGCTCCCACGTTTAGGAGGAACCCATCAGGTTGGGGAATACTCCAGATAAGCATAAACTCCTCTATATCATCTTGCAGATCTTACAGATTTTGATATCCTTTCCCAAAAAACTGCCAAAAAAACCCAACCCCAAATAGATTCAACACCTAGTTGAAGGTGTTTACCTTGAACCAGATCACAGAATATCTCCAGTTGGAAGGGACCTATAAGGACCATCAAGTCCCCCATGAACCTTTAAAGTAACTTTCAAGCTCACAAGCTTCTTTTTGCAGGGTTTTATAAAGCAGATTCCGGTGTTTCACTCGAGGGAAATCTCTCCCACCATCACAGCCACCAAACGATGAAGGAGTTTACGTGTGTCTGGAGTTCCTCAAAATCCTCCGCAGCATTTAACAACTGCGACGTTTAAATTGTCATCACCAAACTTCACCAACACGTTAGCCAGGTCCTACCCCCGAGCTGTCGGCAAGTAGATAAAAATGACATCAGACCCAATACAGCGGAACCTCCCTAAATTCTCTCTCTCCTCACACCAAATATTCGCAGCCCCGGTTCTCCGCGAAGCAGCCGCAGGTTTCTCAAACTTCGCCAGCTTTTACGATTTACGAATCGCAGGCACAGGAATTCACCCTAAACCTCACCTTCCTACACTTCCCTCATTAGCACGGAACGTTTTTTTTGTGGTTGGCAACAGGTCTCCCAGTCAGTGCAAATTAGCAAATTCTATTTATTGATGATCCGGAAGAGAAAGCAGATAGTAAAGCGCGACACAAAAGCATCAGCTTTTTGAAGCTCTGCGTCTGTCTGACGTCGTATTTCCACAGAAAATATGCACCTACAGGAAAAGCGTTATGAATTCATGAATTTAACAAACAAAAAAAAATTTTTTTCAAAAAAAACCCAAAGTATTTAATTTAGGTCAGATTAAATAAAATTAGTTTAATGCCATTTTTTTTTAAAGTTTCGCTATACAAAATTTCTCTACCACCAAGACACCCTTTACAAATACAATCTCTGAGGACTAATTCTCAAACCGCCCCCCTCCCCTCCCAAAGATTATAAAATAAATAATGTTTTCTAAGAAACTGATCACATGGAAGCTTCACCAAAAAAAACCCAAAAAACAGATTATGAGGAAACACACAGCTCGAAGTGATGCTCAAAGCAACGTATTTCCAAAAAACGAGATATTCTTTTTAACACTGACACTTAGAAAGTCAACTGCCGTGGTCCTGAGACGCACAGA
Organism: Gallinago jamesoni; assembly: GCA_025769975.1. Lineage (NCBI taxonomy): Eukaryota > Metazoa > Chordata > Aves > Charadriiformes > Scolopacidae > Gallinago > Gallinago jamesoni. The sequence continues at coordinate 22,504 of JAOQGH010000082.1, read as the reverse complement.
AGTGACAGGAATTGGCTCGAGATTTTCCCCTTGGAGAGCAGAGAGCACCCAAGAAGGAATATCTACAGGACATAATTCCACAGGTGGAATAAACTGGTGTGGAAAAGCGTTCTCCCCACCCCTGCCTGCCCTGACAGGGAGTTTGGAGAAGACAAACTTTCCCCCGGCATCCTACAGCCGCTTCCATCCCACCGTCAGGTTGTTTTTCCCATTATCGCCTCACTAAACTGTGGAACTTCCATTTCATTCACAGCTACATTAACACGTAAATTAAATAGCATTACTGAAAATTACTTCAAATAATTGCTGAACTTAGCAGAATACGCGAATTACTCTCCTCTTTTAAAAGTTTAGCAGCTAAGACACACTGATGACAAAAACTTCTTACCAGATAAAGAAATCAACCTACGAGATAAGTAGCTCGACTATTTGCAAAACAAAAACAGCGTCAAACCACGAATATTTAAACAAAATATTAAATATAATAAATTACTAATCAGAAAGTCTGCCTGCCTGCTGACAATCTGACAAGTGCTACTTCGTATTTGAATGCAAAAAAGAGAATATTTACTTTGAAGGCAAGTTCTTTTGATCAGGAAAAGCCCGTATAGTAAATACAGCGGTAATTTCCTCAGTAAACCCAAAGTCTATCCAAAAAAATCTTCACACACAGGTCCCCTCAGCAAAGTTATTACAACTGCAGAAGTCTCCGTCCTCTCTCAAGGGTTACAAGGAGAAGTGGTATTCCCTTTGTCTCTAGACTTCTACTGGAAAACAGCAAGTTAATGGCAGCTCTCACTGAGAGATACTATAGCAGAACCATTCACAATTAGAAAAATTAAAATAATGGTATTCTAAAACATCTCAACATGTTGTTTTATATATATATATATATCCATATTTGTTAAAGTATTAGAATCAAATCACAGACCTCTTCATTAAAATGGCCCCTCCATGAGACCTACCGGTCATCAATTAGCAATTTTTCCCAATTTTGGGTCTGTTCCCACCACAACATCATCTGTCTCCACCTTACGCTGGAGCCTCGTAATTTGGAAGCAAATCTCCACGCACCACTTGCGCCTACCGCTCGCAAAGTCCTGCTTAGAACCTGCACGTCCACTTCCCCTAATTAATTACCGGGAAAGTTCATACAAGCAGCAGCAGCAGCACTTTGTACCCTCCCATTGGGAGGGGGACACTAATAAACCGCCTGCAATCCTCATTCTAAGTAAAATTCCTAGTTTTCAAATAAGCGCCTCTGGTTTACAGACAGTGGGAAGAGGTTTAAGATTTTCGATTTGATTTGGCAGAACGCCTTGGAATCTGCACACTTGCATATTTATGCCTATAATAAATCAAGGTGGCAACTTAGAATTCAAGTTAAGCATTACTCATTCTAACCTTTAGCAAGAATGAAAATTTATAACCGAGGAAGTTATAAATTACTCAACCTTCACCTTAAAAAAAAAATAACAGCTAGCACCAAGAGTCTAGGATAAAGATCTCCTGCGGAGAAAGTGGCCTTTAGCAAAGCTATTTAACCGCTAATGATTTGCTTTATACACATATGAAACAATGTGTTTTGTACAGGAGGTATATGGTTGACTTGAGTGAGGAAGGTGGCATCGAGGAGAAAGAAAAAAAAAAAAAAAAGAAAAGACATTTGGAAATATTTGGCGCAAATTAGGCTCATATTGTGTTAAACAACAACAAAAAAGAGCTATCTCCTGCTCCACAACAAAAGGAACCCAAAACAAACCCCTTCTATCTGCAGCTACCAGTTAAACCAGTACGTTACAGAGGACCCTAGAGATATTTGGACAACGTGGGGTGAAAAATCAGTACCTCAATTATTTTTCCATTTCAGCGAAGCAATTTTGAAGACTCCTCGTCTCCAAGCGCTGTTTTACAAACAGACAAACCCACACCATTCCAACTCTTTCCAGGTGTACTTTTTACATCACAACCTCTAATTTGGGCCAGTGAGGATAAAAACCAAAAACCAAACCAAAAGCAAACCTTCCAACTTAAGAACTAGTCATTAGAAGACCGGGTTATCAATTCCCAACGCCAAGTCCAGATGAGAAACTTTCTGTCTGCGCCATATTATTCCAGTCAGGAGCCGTCACTTGGCTGACAGATAAGCTCAGGATAAAGCACAGCACACACACACACACTCCAGTCACTTCAGAAATGAGTAGTTGCAGGTGTTTTAAAGAAGTGATTTTGACTCCTTTGTTGCCTAGATGCCTGAAATGCACACATTTGACCAAAAACGTCAATTTCTAGAAGTGGGACTTTTTTTTTTTTTTTTGATTTTTTTTTTTCTCTTTTCTTTTTGAAGCCTCCAATTCTGGGCCTGTAGGTTTCAGGCCGTTTTTCCCCAGTTACTTCAGGAGCAGGGAAAATTTGGGAAGTGCAATACTAGGATAGCTTCTGCCCGCTTTCAGTGTTCATGCTGACAATTGATTTTGTCTTCAGAATGCTCCAAAACATCAAGCATTTCTTCTATTATAGCCTGTAGCGCCCGACCCAGCTGTTCTGCCGTATACGGTTTTCCCAGCGGAGGCACGTGGATAAAAGCCGACCTCCCGCGGCTCTGGTATAAGGAAGTGTAGTACGTGAAGTCACAGAGGTATCTGAAATACAAAAATAAAGCTTATTTAGCAACAAGTGACAAATACAGAGTGCAAACAGCAGGGCAGGCCGGGCCGTATATCCTTATCAATTCAGCATTGCAGCCACATCCTGCGGTAATTAGTGGAAACCAAGCCGGATCCTGTGAGTCTGGGTGATTGTTTTAATCAAATCTAGGACAAAGAAAGGTAAAAATCTCTCTTTTTTTTTTTTTTCCCCCTCCACAAAGATTAGGTGACCACTGAAAGATAGGCCGTATTGCCAGCCCCATGAGAAGTGAAACAAAGATGATGAAGGGCCTGGAGCATCTCTCCTATGAGGAGAAGCTAAGGGACTTGGGGCTTCTTAGTCTGGAGAAGAGAAGACTTAGGAGGGATTTAATCAATGCTTACAAATACTTAAAGGGAGGGTGTCAGGAGGACAGGGCTGGTCTTATTTCAGTGGTGCCCAGGGACAGGACAAGAGGAAATGGGCACAAACTTGAATATAAGAAGTTACACCTAAAAATGAGGAGGAACTTCTTTCCTATGAGAGTGGCAGAGCCCTGGAACAAGCTGTCCAGAGAGGTGGTCTCCTTCTTTGGAAACGTTCAAAACCCGCCTGGACAAGTTCCTGGACAACCTGCTACCTGGGGTTGGACTAGATGATCTAGTGATCTAGATGACTAGATGATCTCCAGAGGTCCCTTCCAACCCCGTATGATTCTACGAAGAGCGTTATGAACCGTTATGGGCCTCGTGAGTTGAGGACGAAGGGAACACGCGTTGCAGTACGAGTCTGGTTTTGCCCCATCGCTCGCTGGCACCCTGTACCTGCCGGCGTCCTTGGAGATCGTGACCGTGACATCCAGCCCCAGCGCCGAGACTCTCTTGCAAACCGTGTCCATGTCAATAATGGAGTCGATGCACTCTGGGCCACCTTCTACACAACACTGAGAGCCCGGGCAGAAACGGCAGTTGTCTAAGCCTTTGTAACCTACATTATGGCCACACTTCTCCAGAGTTACAGTCGTAGCCATACCCGAAACACCCACGTGAACCACCAACTACAAGAGAAAAAAAAAAAACACAACAAGTTAAATCAACCAAAATACAAATGGTGGAGAACCAGCAGCCCGCTGCTCCCGGTTAGAGAGTGATGGGGTTGTTGCAGGAGTTCTTTGCGTGACTATCATGGTAACAAGTCATTTTATCAATGAACTCATGGGTCTAGTAGGGAGTAATTCTTCTTGTTTCACCCCCTCCTGGCCTAAATTGTAATTTACTCGGGGTAAAAATGAGCGTCGGCACGTTCACAGCCCAGCCCAGCGCTGGAAGAGCCCAGGTGGCACAGACTAACTGAAAGCTGTCTAGACAGCCCTCTGCTGTGGCCTCTTCACACCCACTGCCCCCATTAATTGGGGAGCTCTATTCCAAGCTATAAAGTTCTACAAATTCACGTTTCTCACGACAAGAGAGAAAAAGAGCTACCTGTCTGAATATACATTAAAAACGAGACTTCACATGATGCCCGTTGCTGAAAGGATGACAGATTTCAGCCACTTGCCCTGTCTTTTCTCCTTCTCCTCCCTTTACTCACTCACTTGTGGACTGTGCTTTTTCCATAACGCAGGAATGAGTCTTTGCACTGTCTGGTATTCAACAGGGACCTCATAGACGTGCAGATCCACATCATCTCGCAGCCCGAGCTTCTCCAACTCCTAAGAATGTAAGAAAATAGACAAAAGCAGGAGGGTCAGGCACAAGCTCAGCAGAGGAGAGACTTCTGGAAAGTTTATTAGCGGAGTGAGTCTGCTGTTAGGGATGAACCTCAGCTCAGCATTCCGGCTGTATAACTTTGTAAACAGCACTGTAAAAAAACCAACAGAAAGGGGAACAACAGGGGCATCTCCCCACCTGTGTTAACAGTCGTCACCCACAGGACCGTTTGTTCTGCTCTGATGTGTGCACCACAAAGAAATCAACATTTAACTGACAACAGTTATCAGCAACACCCACGCTCAAAAGCCAGGTTGGCTACATTATTTATAGAAGCACAGAGTCATACTCGTTTCTTGACAGAACTAGATATTATGTAGAGAAAGCAGAATTGAGAGGATTACATTAATTGTCTGATTTGTTGTCTCTCAGGACTGCTGGCCTGGAGAGCAAATTCCCATTTCTTTCCGGGCACAGAGCTCTTAGGGTGAGATTCTGTGTCTGTGAGTCCCCATAAATATTAGCAAACACTCCTCGTGCGAGAAACGGGAGCACCATTGGCACCTCCTCCTCAGCATATTTGTTTTACTGTAATTTTGGCAGAATCCAGAATACAATACAGCCTGTTTCCAAACTGTAGAATGGGTTTCTCATGGCTAGCTTTACCTAGACCTAATATATTGTACTTAATTTTGCAACATGACCCATTACCATTGATGTGATTCAACTAATGCAGTAAATTATTTCTCCCTCCATAATGTTAACTAAAGCCATGCCTTGAAAACATCCCAAATATCCAGGCAATAAACTTAACCAATTTCCTTTCAACCCTTTAAAATAAGTGTCAGTTAAATACCTTGCAAAGACTTGTTTAAAACCAGAGGGAAGAGGCCAGATCTCCTTTTTTCCCCCCAGTATACCTGACTGGTGAGCACACTGTTTCATCCCAACGCTGTGAGTTCTTTCTACACACAGCCCATGGTCCTAGACATTTCTCCCTTGCTCCTTTGGTCTCCATTTCAACACCAGTCTCACCAGTAAGGCTTCAATTCAAGGCAGATTTGGTACCTCAGACTTCACAAGTCTAGCCCAAAACAGGACTCCATCAGAAGTGAAACCTTTCAGAGCCATCAAACCCAAACTTTCAAGAACTCAAGGAAAAGAAACTACCACATGGCCTGAAGCCTCTGTAAAAAAAAACCCACGTTCTTAAGCAAAATCATGAGCTGAGTTCAAACTCAGGGGGTCCTTATGAGAGTCTACGCCAGGAGGCACATTTCCAGCAGCTGAAGCCACTTCAGTTATTGTGTTGAATGAGTTCCAACAGCATCCATCCTGGACCACATTTCCCTCTGATGAAGACAACTTTTTTTGACACTCTGAAAAACTTCACAGCTGCTTTTCAAGAGTGATAAGCGACTGCACATGCCGTGACACCAACAGCCTTAGTCAGAGTCCTCCCATAGCTCTGTCTCCTCTGGAAGTGCATCCTTCTCTCCGAAGACAGGAGGACTCCTGAGCTCCTGCATCTCCATCACCAGGCTTGTGTTTCAGGTAGAAGAACCAGCTCCAGCTTTTCACAGGAGCAGCTTGTTGTCTGGGGCTGCTCCTCTCCTCCGAGATACATGTTGGTTGAAAAGTGCAATCCTACTCGTGCCAAAAGCTCGAAGTGATTACCTGTGCTAACATCAAAGGGGCTGCCTGCGTGGCAACGAAATAACCTGCAACTCTCACATCCACAAACCGCTGCGGTTGTTCTCGGGGATCTGAGGTAGAAACAGCGACGTAAGGAGCCATCAAACTATCAAAGGACATCTTAAAATATTATTGAATTATTAAATTATCTCCATTTCAGGTTCAGATTTGGTGATCAGAGCCAAGAGCTGCGCTTTCATGCAAATCTTAGGCTTTATTTTCCTGTGCATAGAGATTATACTTGCAGACTTCAAGCTAAGGAGTGCAGATTAGCTATTTTAACCAAACTTACTCAATTTCAAATCCTGTATTTCCCTAGGTTTGAAATTCTTTCAAATTAAAGGCAGCTGAAAGGAGAGGACAAGCTGAGGTTCTTGGACTCCCCCATTACAATCTGACCTCCTCTATATAAACGTGAGCAGTATTTTAGTACTTTTTTTTCACCCCCCCCTGTAGTTATCAGCACGAGTCGTTTCTTTACTGAAGAAAAAATCCACACAAACGCTTTCACACTTGTACGGACAGACCACAGAGAGTGTAACAAGATTTAAGACAACTAAAAGACAGGGGAGAGGCAAGAGTAAGACTTTCACGGACCAGCAGATATGAGCAACAACAATGATAAATCACTTGCTCTGGCTCTAAGGGCAAGCCTGATATTAAAGGCTTGCTGTATTGATTAGTGTCTGGCACACACAGACATTCATTACCAGAGATGGATGCTAAGTGATGTTTCATCACATCTTCTTTACACAAATCTGCCTTCAAAACCTTAGCTGGTTTATGTGGTGCGTTAATAAAGTAAGTAGTTTACAAATGAGAGTATTCAAATACGAGTCAGTCTCTTTAGGAAGATCTCCAGAGTGTTAATTGGTAGGAATTCATCATCACTTCTCTAAAGAGCGTGAAACAGCTCCTAAGGATGAATCTGATCGTGAAAAGCTTTACCGGCTGCGCAGAACGAGCATCTACAGGGAGCAAGAAACCTCGGGCTGTAGGAGCTGCCCCATCGCGGTGACAGCCACCTTCTCCAAACGCAGACACGTTAAACCTTACAGCTTTACAAATTCCCAACTTTCTTTTAACCAAAGGCAGCGTTCGCGCGCTTCCATTCAATAATAAAGATGTACGCTGGCCCCCAGACAACTTATTACCCCCAGCCTTGTATACCTGACAAATATAGAAAAACGAACATGTTTGACCGATTCCCTGACCCCTCAACAATGGTCGTCTTTGTGAGCCTTTAATATCCTTATCAGGTCTGTCTAGACACCCTGACAGCAATTGTCCTTAGTAATGTCAAAACGCACTCTGACCTCTCTCCTCCTCCTCCTCCGGGCTCAACCAGAAGCTCTTCGGAGGTGGGGGATGAAGGCAGGAGCCCATCAGCTTCACAATCCACGGGGCACACCTGTGTCTACACCTAAGTCACACTGGGGAGGGCAGGAAAACGTACTGAACAGAAAAGCCAGTTTCAATAACTTCTTCTTGAAAGAAAGGTCCCTCCCAAGCAAAAACTGCAGCTGAAAAAAGAATTCCTCAAATGGAATTTTAAAAAGATGGAAACAGGGAACAGCAAATCCACATTAACACAGACTATTTTCACTCTAAGCCTTGGAAAAGAAAGCAGAAAGAAGTTATTCTTCCTTCTGAATTTCTCCCCCATGTGTAAAAATCTCCAAACGTTTCATCTTCACATTATATTAGATTGCTGCTGCCACTATTTAAGGTACTCGTTATGTTAACTACGTGTAAAAGTCATTTTGCTTTCAAAACCACGCAGCTATACTAGAAATTCACTGCATTCAGAGGGGAAAAGACAAAACCGTATCCATGTTCTATATAAATGGCCAAATAAAACCAAAAAGAGCACTGGAAAGAAAAGCAGAGAATTTTATCCTCAGGATAATAAAAGATGTAATAAACCAGAACTAGCTTAGCCCTAAAGCTAGGAAGGATTTACAAAGATTGTTTAATTGATTTTTCTTCTATTAAAATGCAGATCACACCGTCTGGGATTCAGAAACTCAGACACGCCTTTGTGTCCACTCAGCTCCATGAAGTCCCCTGTCTGAAACTTGCACAATGCCCAACTCGCATGTGCTCAAAGACATGCTGTTCCTTTTTGTCTGGGCCTCTCGGGGCTGAGACAGGGCAAGGAAAGGCAAATCCTCCCCGCTGCCCGAAAGTTGATGTTTTTAGTTAGAAGCCAGAGCCAGCTATTAAACAGGACTGGGAGGACGATGGGTTCCCGACGCAGCAGATCGCACCCCACCAACTCGGGTTTGATACTCTCCAAACACCCCACAAACCCATCACATGAATTTAAAATGCAGGGTGATTACTTCATCTATCAGCCCCGCAGCTGAGCAGCCACCAGTGCCTCGAGCTGCCGGGCTGAAGGAGTAACACGCCATTTCTCTTTATAGAAATAGGAATTATACATTAGGTTTGGGTTTTGTGAGCAACATCAGAACACCCACCGCTCTTCCTGCCCCACAATACCCTTTTGTCTATCTCCTCTAGAATAAGCTTGTTTACAATAACTGACACCACACCAGGAAAGACAAACTAAATCAATCAGCCCCACTACTAAATTTCAGAAACGTGCAGTTTTGTTTTACACACACACAGCTTGCTTTTTTCCCCCCAAACTTAAACCAAGCAAACCCTAACTCATATATATTCATTTTCCAAAAGGGTCTTGGAGGCAAAGGTTTCACCTTCTCACACCAACCAACACATTAGACATCTGGACATTAGTAGACTGTAATTGATTAGAGTTTGTGATTTAATTTAAAAGCATTCTAAAGAAGATATTAATCTCGGAGCTCTGAAGGGAAGAGAGATGTGTTGGGGAGAAAAATAGATTTAATTCCCTGGGCAACTGTACTAAAAGGTACCCCTGAATTCCCAGCAGATTTGTCATAAACCACATCCAGAAGTGACAAATAAGGAAGAAGTGGGATAATGTGGCAGCGCTGTCCCTGGCTAATGCTTTTACAGAAAGTAACCTTAATTCCCCAGGTTTGCTGGGCATCTAGCAAGAGTTTGATTTCTTCTTCTTGCCTCATTTGTGAATATGTCAGTGTGTTACAAACGAACGTCTTCATGCAAATAGGCAGCTACAAGTGGCACAAACTTGATTTGTTTGAGGGTGTATGATCTGCTTGAGCAACGATGCTCCACAAGCGCTTCTGCCCCCAGCAAGATCCAACTCTGCCAGTCAAGGACCACTTGCTGCAGCTTCTCAGCAGAAGGGAAGGTGGCTCCGAAGCCACAGACACAGCCCGTTTCCCCCACACATCCCCACCTCCCCGAAAGCAGGTGGCCACAGAAGGAACTGAGGGAGAAAAGCAACGTCTGCTTTGCTTTGGAGTCAGAGTCCTGAGGTTCAGACCCACGTTGGACACCTCCGCGGTTTGCCTGACTCCCTGAGACTACCAGGAGGAACTCTCATAACGGAGGAGACTCGGCTTAAAGGTTAACCAACTCACCCAGATTCAAGCTAGAGCCCAGAGAGAACGTTAAAATTCTTCTGGGTTTGTTTGTTTATTTATTTTTGAATTCTCTGCAGCAGAGGAAGATTCCAAGCTCCCTGCCCCATTTAACATCTTCTAAACCTAGGGAGTCAGCCTCTGAATTCCTTACTTGCCTCAGCTACATTAACTCAATCTCATTAAATTCTACTAGCTAAGGGATTGTTTTCTGAGAAGTGAATAAAACATTATCCAGCTGACCATCTGGATATCTGGAGCGAGCTGGTCTCGGTTAATAAACTGGGAACAAGTTACAAAAGAGCTGCAAACTAAAATTTGTACGGATTCGGCATCAGGACGGCGCTTTGTTTCAACTTGTTAAGGAGGAGGTTAGAGCATTACCTGAACTGCAATCCAACTGGCATTAACAGCGTGCTCCCCGAACGGACCAAACCCTGGAAAAGAAGGAAAAATCCACAGTGATGAAGTCATCCCTTACAGGTCTGACTAAACTTAAAGCTGCAAAGTGGCCTGTGCTTTCCTCATTTATATATCCTGAAAGAAAACCCACTTTTTTTAACGCCCAGTCCTTATTTACTTTACATCCAAGCACTAAATAAGAGACCTTCACAAAAACGTTTTAAGTACGCACCTTTTACTGTGAAGCAAAACAATAGCTTGCCTCAAAAGAAACTCTTTTTGTTTTTCCCCAACAGACGCTGGGGGAAGCATATTTTTTTTCCTTCCTGACCAGGTTAGAAAAACTTCTTATTAACAGAGAAGTTGACCAATGTCATGGAATGAGAACCATTATTGGATTTTCTGTTCCTGATTGTTTTAGCCCCACAGCAGACGCTTCCACAAAGGAGGACAAGCCTGTCTCAACTATTCCTTCTCTGCTCAGGTCTTCACCAAAATCTCCATTAGCATTAGTTATACCTTACCAGAAAATAAACAAAATGCTGCTGACAACCCACCTACACCAAGCAGCTAAGGCTATGATGGCATTATCAAAAATACTTACTTACCACGTCTAAATTTCCTAATTAATAACTTAAGAGTTAACTAGTAATCCATAAGATCTTTTCCTGAGCAAGCACACAAAGGTTGGGCAATTTATCTGGGTGCAACGTCAATATGCTTTAATTTAAAATGTCAGGGTTACCCTATGAGCCTAATGCAATTAGGAGACATAAATTTTCTCAAACTCTTGAAAGGATTTGAGAGCGACTACAAATATTCTATGACACGTTAATGGAAACATTCTATTTGCTATCAACAGCAAGTCCCAGGTTATACCGCACACCACGAGGTAAGGGGTTTGCACAGCGTGGGTGGACTCGTCCACTCTGATGGATCTCTCACAATCTACCCAATGTCAATACCTTCCCATAATAAATCTCTCCGGAAGGTTTCCACAAAATCAAAACCTTGGTGTGTTTTCCTGGGAGTGAACCTCCAACGCTACTAAGACAATCTATGGATGCAGCACGGGGCCAACAAGTTGAATAATCTAACGCCTTCTCAGTTGTTTCTGCAAGTCAGGGATGTCCTATGAGATTCTCTGGAAACAATGGCAGCCTACTAGGTTTCATTCCTAAAGAAACCATAATATTGTCTTATGAAAGAAAGAAACCACATTTCTTTCTTTTTAACAATTCAGCCACTGGAAGGTTGAAATTCTACAGGTGCCCACGCATGTAATGTAACCCTCTCGCTCCGAAGCCAAACGCCAGCTGGCACAAATGCAACTGTGGGTTATTTCTCCTCTGACTCATCTCCTGTGTAGATCCCTCGTGTTATCTCTTTCGCAGAAGATAAGCAACTTTGTTGGTAGCAGCAAACTCCACCGAGCATGCCCAGGAGTTCCTCCGCATCCACAATAGGGCCCCTCCAAGGCTCATTAGCAGTAAACCAGCTGCAGGGATCTTTATGGGATTATCTCCTTACACAGTTCTAAAAAAGAAATTGGACACAAATAATACTTATCCTCAGCGAGCACATGGCCATAACTGAACAGGAATGCCACGCCATTGCTAGTTTTATAAAGGAATTTAGCATGACATTGACGACAGATTATCAAATATGGGTAGACCTGACAAGATAAGCGCTGCATTTCAGAAAACAAACTTCTTCCTGAAAATAGGGGGGGGGAAAAAAGACAGGAAAAGTATTGCAAGCAGCAGAGTATCTACTGACGCAAGTTTTCTGTTTAGTCACCGCCGAGAGCGGCCGCTCAGCAATAGATACGGGTTTGGGAAAGCCAGAATTTGCCACCTGCTTCCTCGCTCCCCGCAACTGTTCTCTGCAAAGACACTTGCCTCCAATTAAAACCGCTCCAGCGCATCGACGACAACGAACCCCCCTCGCCCCCGCACTCGCTATTCAAACGGCCGCAACTTCAGCTGCTGGGGGGGGGGAGGGAGGGTGAGGGGGGGGTTAGAGACCTGAATAGTTTCACCGAGTTCCCCATTTGTCACAGAACTGCCTTCCCCACAAATCAAGCCAGCCGGCCTTTGTACCCCGGGGAAAGGAGCCTGACAAGCTCTCGCCTGCGACGCCGGGGCCTTTCATTCCCTCCCTTAATTCTTCCCCCAGGCACTTCTGCCATGCTGCGTGGGTTATTTTGATAACAGCTTCGACACCTGGACGGCTGGGGATGGGGCAGTCAGTGAGCAAATCCCCCCCCCCCCTCCCTGCCATGCTCTGAGTGCTCTTCTCATTCCTTCGGAGATTCAGTCCCCTTCTCTCCCCAACCAGCAAACCCTTAGGGAGGATCAGGGATGGAAGAGGAGGATCGCAAAGCCCCCCTCCTGCCTGGCCAAGCATTAGGAAAGTGGCTGCAAAGCCCCTCACCAAACAACGTAGCCCCCCCCAGCCCTGACAACCCTCAACACAGGAGCTCCCCCTGCCCCAATCCCTGCCCTCCGTCCCCAGGGCTCCTGCTTATCACCCCATAGAGGGGACAGGTCCCCCCCCAAACAGCCCCCAGGGGACAGCCCCCTCATCTATTCCCTCCTCAGTCACCCCCTGATGGGACAGCATCCCCCCACCCCCCCCCAGCTCCCGGCTCTCTCCCCTGTCACTCACCTCAGGGAAGGGGTCCCCGGGATGGTCCCCCCCCAGCTCTTGGCCGTTCTCTCTCTCCCTCCCTCCCTCACCTCAGGGAAGGGGTCCCCCATTCACCTACTCCCCCCCTCCCAGCTCCTGGCCACTTTATCCCTCCCTCACCGCAGGGAAGGGGTCCCCATCTCTCCCCTCCCCCACTCCCCTCAGGGAAGGGGTCCCCCATCTCTCCCCTCCCTCACCTCAGGGAAGGGGTCCCCCATCTACCACCAACCCCCCCAAGTTCCTGACCATCTCTTTCCCACTCACCCCCCCTCTTACCTCAAGAAAGGGGTCCCCGGGACATCACAAGCCTCCAGCCCCTCAGCTCCCGGCCCCTCCAACTCACCTCAGGGAAGGGGTCCCACAACTCCACATACCACACGCCCCCCCCCCCCCCCACTGACTCCCCCTCACCACAGGACAGCCGTCCCCTCAGGATCTCCCCCCCCTCCCTCGCCGCCCCGTACCCGTCACCACCACCGCTCGCCGCGGCTTCTCCATCGCGGCTCCGTCCCGTCCCGCCGCCGCCGCCGCCGCCGCCGCCGCCGCCGCCGCCCCGCACTGAGCGCTCAGCCCCGCCCCGCCACCGACAGCGCTCCGCCCCCCCGCCACCACCGAGAGCGCTCCGCCCCGCCGCCCAGAGCGGCCCACACCCGCCGCTTCCGCCGACGGGGCGGAAGTAGCTCAGCGGGAGGGGGCCGGGCGCCGGGGCCGCCTCGGGGCGACTCGGGAGGGGCCAGGGCCGGAGCTGCGTCGCCCACCGGGCCTGTGGGGGAGCCTGTAAGGGGGCCTGGTGGAAGTTGGTTAAACCGATACAAAAGGCACAGCCTCATCACGCACGGGGTTCTCCTCCCCCTGGGGAAGCTGCGGGGGCCTGGGGAAAGCATAAACCGGGGCCCGGATCCGCCGGTACGGGGAGGGGCCGCGGGGCACCGCTTCCCGCCGCGCTCTTCATTTTGCGGCGCTGTCGTAAAGGCCCGGACCCGGGCGCCGCTTTACGGCCGAGGCCGGGTTCCGCGCTCTGATTGGCTCCGCCGGGGCCGCGCCGCGCTCTGATTGGCTCCGCCGGGGCGGTGCTGCCCTCTGATTGGCTCCGCGCGGGGCCAGGGGCGGTTTGAGCGGCAGCGCCCGGCGCGGCGGCGGCTCCGCGGCTCCGGCACGATGGTGAGTGGCGGCGGGGCCGGCCCGGGGGCCCTGGAGCCGTGGGGAGGGCCTGAAGCTATAAGGAAGGCCTGAAGCTATGGAGAAGGCCTGGCTTCCGTCCCGTCGCTACCTGGGGCGGCAGAGATGGTGTCTCGCTCGCTGTCGCCGTCGGTGTCCCGGTACTGGCTGCGGTTCCCGGCATTGCCTGAGGCCTCTCTCCTCTTTTTCTCTTACAGCTGCCCTTGTCCCTACTGAAGACGGCGCAGAACCACCCCATGGTGAGTACCGGCAGCGCGGCCCGGTCCCACGGTCCATCCCGGCTTTGGGCTTACCGGCGGAGGTCTCGGGGCTGGGCCGGCGCCCCCTGACTCCCTTCTCTTGCAGCTGGTGGAGCTGAAGAACGGGGAGACATACAACGGGCACCTGGTGAGCTGCGACAACTGGATGAACATCAACCTGCGGGAGGTCATCTGCACGTCCCGGGTAAGGCTGGACCCCCCTCTCGGCCCCGGGCAACCGGTTCGGGGTCCCCCCCCCTCCGTGCCTCTGGGGAGCGTCCCCGAGGGTGCTCGCCCTCCAGCCGTGAAGCCGGGATGGCTCTGCTATTAGCTCAGAGGGCACCGTTCCTGTGGAAGTGTGATTTCTGCCTGAAGTGCAGATTTTTATACCGTTATTTTTCATCCCCATGACAAAGGAACGCGCTCGAGCAGGGTGGCTTTCTGCACCGCGCAGGAACGCCCCATGAGAGGGGTCTCGGTGCAGGGCTGGGGGGGGGTGGACACACAGGACAGGCTATAGCAGCCCCCGATACTGAGCTGGGTTCCCCAAAAACAGAGCCTTCATCCCTCACGCGCTGTGTGAGAAGCCATGGCCGCTTCAAACGCTGCCTTTCGTTAACTTGCTCGCCTCTCGCTCTCTAACTCCTCCACATCAAAACGGAGGAGCCTCTTTGTTTGCCCACGCTGGGGCTCTGCCCCGTCTGCTGCTTTTTGCCCTTGGCCAAAGTGGCTCCAGAAGATTGTGATCTGTGGTTTTGGGCTTTGACCTCGCTCAGAGGTGTCTGGTCTTTTCCCACAGCGCATGCCCGTAGGGACATGGCAGCCAGGTAGATGGCGGCTCTTCCTGCTCTTTCCCTGCCCCTGGAACATCAGAGTTCCATGGGAGGGCACCGGGAGAAATCCTTGTTCTTCTGAACATCCCTCCGTAAACCCCAGTACCTGTTGTCTCCACAGCAGGAGAGTTTTGAACGATATTGCCAGGGCACGTTTGCACATTGAAGGTGGGCCAAGATGGGCACAATTTGGCTTCTGGTGGGACAAATGGGAAGGAACCGCTGTCAAATTTAGAGAGAACAGACAGCAAAGCATTACCCATGCCCAAAACACGGGTGATAATGTCCTTCTCCTCGGGAAGTGGCTTCCTAAGGTCGGTGCTCTGCTGTGGAAGAGCAGTAGCTCAGATTTTATTCTTCTTGAGTGATCTTGGAGGGATCCTGGTCACACAGCGAAGCAGCCGGGCCCATCAGCTGGCGTCTGCCCACCTTAAAACACCCGAACCCCAGCTGGGGCCGCCGTTGGAGTTATACTGGTGGCACTGGGGGATACTGGCCGCTAGATGGCACGGAGCGGCGGCGGACGGGCGGGCAGCCCCGGCCCCGGGGGCGGTTGTTTACTCCGGGGAGGCCGGAACGAGGAAGCCAGGGAGCCTGGCTCCATCCCTTCCTGCATCCCGAGCCAAGGAGCAGCCAGGCGGATCCAAGGCAGGGTGGGGTTCGCTGGGTGTCTTTTAGAAGAAGACTTTTTTTCTCTCTGCCCTGTCTTGTGCGCGAAGGGACTTGCCCGTACAGGCAGAGTTGCCCCAAATAACTCCCAGGGTGGCGGGGAAGGGGAGGAGGAGGAGGAGAGGGAACGACTGTTTTATCCCAAAAGAGGAGGAACGAGGCGTTCTTGTTTAACCTACTCTTCTGGGACGCGGCAGACGCCTCGTCCACACGCTGCCTCTGGAGAATCGCTGGGCTGGAGCGATCCCGTCCGCAGCCAAACCCTGACAGAGCCTCTGCCCAGCTGGGGCTGCGCCGGGGGAGCAGGACGAGGCGGGTCCCCCTCCCTCCTCCCAGTTACATCATGGGGCAGCCAGCTTGTTGTTCAGCTTCCACGCTCCCTTCCTATTCCCACAGCCGCCCTCGGGACGTGGGAGCTGAAGCCCCTCATAGGTGGCATCCTAGGAAAGCCCTGAAAGGTCATTAAACGACACAGAGAGACAGCTGCTCCATAACTGGGCGCTTGAAAACTTTTTTTTTTTTTAATATATATATATAATCTGTAAGCTCATTATTTTCCACAGCTGTGGTTGCCGTGCTCTGGTGGCACACACCCTGCAGCCAGCTGGCTCCTGACCTGCCTCGCTGCTCCATCCACACCCCAGAGGAGCAGAGGAGGGAGGTGACTCCCAGCTGAGGCCACTGGAGAAGGAACCCGGCCGTGCACATGCCTTGGCTGCAGTTGCCTTTTTTTCTTGCCCCTGTTGCTTTCTCGTAGCCCTTGTAACTTGCCACACTTGCCCCTCCAGCCCCGCTTTCGATTCCCTCCTTACACGAGAAGGGAAGGGGCTTCTTTTCCTCAACCTCTTCTTCTTCTTTCGTTTTCTGCGAGTGTTAGAGGCGGTTGTGGAACAAATTGAAACTACAATTGCTCGTGGCTGAATGCCCTTCCCCTCCCCCCACCCAGGTTGCAGGGTTATGTGTTTTGGAGGGAGGAAAAAAAAGAAAACCCACCCTTTTTTGCAGCTAGTTCTAGAAAATGCTTTCAGAAGAGACTGGTGGAGCTGTCATGCTCTCCAGAAGTGATGGAAACGTTCAAACGCCCCAAAAGTGATACAAAAGCACCTGTTTTTTTTTTGTTTGTGAGCCTAACCTCTTGCTCCCCAACAGGATGGAGACAAGTTCTGGAGGATGCCAGAGTGCTACATTCGTGGCAGCACGATTAAATACCTGCGTATCCCCGATGAAATAATTGACATGGTGAAAGAAGAGGTGGTGTCCAAGGGCAGAGGCCGTGGTGGGATGCAACAGCAGAAGCAACAGAAGGGCCGTGGTGTTGGAGGTGCCGGACGAGGTAATGGTCCTGTTGGTTTGCCAGCTCGGAGAGGGGCGAGCGGGTTCCTCTGCCTTTAAATTTCCCCTCTTGTGCAAGGAAGGGCTCTCCCTTCTCGCCTTTGAACCCGGGACTGTTTGTCTGGGAGAAGCCGGAGCCGCTCCTGTGCAGAGAGAGAGAGATCTCGCCGAGCGATTGCGTCGCCTCGCTCCTAGGGCAGCCTCTGCCAGAGAATGGGAAGGATTCCTGCCAGGAATGTGCCTCCCTCCTTACTGGGGTTGGGCAGGAGCTTCAGAGAGTCTGAACTTGACTGTTTCTACCCGTCCTGGGCTGGTTGGGGAGCGTGGCCCTAAGAAACCGGTGTCTTGTCAGTTTAGTGAGCCTGTGAGGGAGACAAATGGCTATTCTGTTTGAAAATAGACTGAGCTCTGACCGTGGCAGTGATAGAAAAACATCATCTTTTTTCTCCCATCATAATGGGGCTTTTGATCTCCTGGCTTGTTGATTTATTTATTTAAAAAAAAAAAAAAAGTATATATCTCTCTGAGGGTTTGTGTTCCTCCTGCTCGACATGAATAATTCAGGTTTCTGATAAAAGGGCATGTTGCCACTTAGGAAGAAATAGGTCACCAAAACAACTCCTCCTTCCCTGCCCCACTTCACGGAGGTTGGGCGATCTCGGAGCGCTTCAGCTTGGGGGTAGATTTGCTCTCTTTTTCTCCCCAAAACAGACCTGCTGGAAGCCCAAGAGCTGTGGTTTTTTTGTTTTGTTTTTTTTTTTTCCTCACCCCCTCCTGCCACGTCTTTGGGATTTGCTTTGTGGTCACCTCCCTCGGCCCCAGGGTTGCTCTCGGTGCAGCCTTAGCCCGCAGTGGGAGCTTAAAACCCAAAAGTGCGCTCGCTCGCTACGAGAAAATCGGGTTTGGCCTGGGAAATCTTAGGTTTTGAAAGGAGCCCCGGGGGACTGAGACGCCGAGGGGCGAAGTCTCTCCGCGCAGCACCCTTAACGAGCTGCCTGCGTTTCTGACTGTGCCAGGAATCCCGGGAGGACGGCCGGGATCTACCCGGGGCCATCACGCCACGCTGGGACGCGCGATGTCTCCGACTCCGGGGGACTTCTGGAGCTAAAAAAAAAAAAAAAACAAAACCAAAAACCCTACGATTTCTGCTGCCTGTGCTACCTCCGGGAAGCTCCGAGCATGCAAAAAAGTGACCTTTACAAATCTGAAGGCGCCTTTATTTTTCCTCCTTCCCCTTTTCAGTGTCCAAAAGCGCTTGGCATAACAGCTTTTTTGGATATGGTTGTTTGGACAAACATTTGAGCTGAAATATTTTCTCTGCTGTGGAAATATCCACCTTGTGGAGAGCAGAGCTGGGCTCTGTTTGAGGTGGAGTCCCCTGCTGTTTTGATGTGCAGCTTAAATTCACTGATGGAATATTTTGAAGGGAAGCTCCGGCATTTGCTAATTAGCTAAAAGGTTTGGCTCTCATTACCGAGACATGAAGGGAGGAGGAGAGGAAAGAAAAAAAAAAAAAAAAAAAAAGAACCATAAGCAGGACGATTTTGTTGAGAGGCCAGAGCAGGCAGAAGGAAAGCTATAATTGTGCACACAGTTGAAAGGATTATTGTTTCTGACACTGGTAATCCTTCGTCTTTTGCTTCTTGGCCTGCCAAATTGAGAAGCACGTCCCTCTTCGCTCAGAGCCCTGCGAGCATCCCAAGGACTGCAGGGTTAGGAGCAATTTCTATTTCTCTGCCTCTGGTTTAGGCACGTCCCCTCCATGGAGCAGAGGGCTCTGGAGGAGCTTTTCTGCCTCATCCCTGGACCGGCTCTCCTTTGGTTCTGCCCTTCTGTGGAGGGTAGATCCACAGTCCCTTTATCTCTTGCACACGGAGATAAAAATGACTGCCTGGAATTGCTTTCTGTTGGTTGGGGGTGAATGTGAGCGAGGAGGGGGGGGCTCAGGAGCTCTCCCAACAGAGATGGTGGCAGCTTTGGGGTATGAGGATGCTGGTTTCTCTGCAGCGGGTCCCACTGCAACTTCCCAGTTCCCGCTGCCCTCTCCGGATCCCCAAATCCCTCCGTCCAGGAGCCAGGCCGTGGCAGAGGGGAATGTGTTTCATTCTATTTTACAGCCGAGCAGCCCTCCAACTGAGTCACCCTCTTCATTTCTCTTGGTTTGCCCTTAAAGTTTACAGGGGATGGGGTATAACCAGCTCATCCCACTGGGTTTCAAAGGTGGTGTCGCTTCCTTGGTTCCATTTCTCAGGAGGTAACATCAATTTCTGTTGAGAGCACACAGGGAAGGTTGGCAGGAGCATCAACAACCAGGGAGGTATCCCTGAGCTTGACAGATAAGTTTGTTGCACTCTGTGAATACCAAATCTAACAATCCCATTTCTGCTTCTAAAGCTAGGAAAAAAAAAAAACCAAAAACACAGGTGTTTGGGTAAAACAGGAATAACTGTAGAGCTGCGAGTGGGTGGGAGATGTTAGTGGCTGGTTACACTGATGCTGTGATGTCCCTTCTCCTTCTGCCCTGTAGGTGTGTTTGGTGGCCGTGGCCGAGGAATCCCGGGCAGCGGAAGGGGCCAGCAGGAAAAAAAGCCAGGCAGACAATCGGCGAAGCAATGAGAGGGTGTCTGCAGCCCCGCCGGGGACAGTGCTGCGATGCCCGTTGGGTTTTTTTTGTTTGTTTGTTTTAATCACCTCAGGATTGCCATGAGTTCAAAAGCGTTCCCTTTTCTACTCTTCCATCACTCGATCGGTGCCCAAATCACGTAGTTTTGGAAGCCCCTCGCGATTTAATCCGGTAAAGTGGGAGTTATTCACTCCTGGTAGTAAGTCATTGGAAATATTGAAACATAATCATTCACGGTTAAGGACCTAAGTTCTGCCTTCTCCTGAGAGCTGAAAGCACTATTTAATTTTTCAGGATCACCAGGTTTAATTTAAAAGATTATCCTGTACCGTGGTACAAGAACGAAGGCAAACACTTTCTGGATTGTTTGGATTATTTTTTATTATTTTTTTTTTTTATACTTGAAACTCGGGAAACTTGTTGCATTTGTAACAGATGCGAGTGTTTGGGTTTAAAAACACTGAACTTGAGGATATTGTGTCTTTACAGGAGTAGTCTTAAGGGTTTGGGGTTTTTTTAAAAAAAAAATCAAAAAAAACAACAAACTTTTAAGCTATTGTTTATCTTTTCTTTCTGGCCAGTTGCTTCTGTCTCTGTCCTATGGCTTAAGGGAGAATTTGGGATGAACATGGGCCTTCAAGGCTTGTTTCCAAGCGAGCTTTGCGATAAATGAGGGTTTCCCAATTAGCGTCTTACTAATTTGACTTGAGATTAGAAGCTTCCTTTCAAGGAAAAGCTTTTTCCGTGTTTCCTTGTGGAAGGCTGGGGTGCCCCTTACTCTTTCTGTTGGGGGTTGGGTTGTTTGGGGTTTTTTTTCCTGAAAAGCAACCGAGCCCTCGAGTTGAAGTGATTTATTTTTTTCCCCTTCGCTTTGAAAACTCTCTCCCTTGTGCCCGTGGCACAAAACCCTGAACTGGGACAATATTTCTCCAGCTTCTTTCTCCTGGTACCTAGTGATTGGCTTTGCTACACCTACTTGTCATTTCCTTCCCTAATCACCCATTATCTTTCCTTGGGGACACAGAGCAGCCCGTGAGCACGTCCCTCCCGGAGGTTTAGAAAGCTCCTGGGAATTCCCAGGTTGGATTGCTCCAGTCTTCCATCCCACAGGGTGCAGGGTCCAAAAGGCACCCCCAAAATATCCCAAATTGAATCCCTGCATGGGGGCACCAGGGGAAGAAAGAGGCTCTGGCCGTGCCTCGCCCCCCGCTGAATGGAGGAAACAGCTTAATTTTAGGGGAAAAGCTGATAATTGTGATTTGCTCTGAACAGGTTTTTTGGTTTGGGTTTGGGTTTTTTGTGGGTTTTTTTGGTTTGTTTTTTGGTTTGGTTTGTTTTTTTCCCCACAAGTGATTCCCATACCGAAGCCTACTCTCTGCCATCACCACTGTATGAAGGAAAAAAAAAAAAAAATGAGTGAAGAACATGCTTTTATATATACTTATTTTTTTAATGTGTATAGAACCGATGCGCAGTGGTGAGTAGGAATAAATGGCTGACCTGGACGAGACTCCTCCCTCTCTCTCTGTCTGAGCCCTGCCTGACCCCGCGCTCGCCCCCCCTTCGCCTAAACCCCCCCATGAGCAAAAAAAAAAAATAAAAATCCCCAACCTGAGCTAAATCTTTGCTTTCTGACAGCACTCACGTGTTCTCCGTGGCCGCCTTTCCTCGGCCAGGCGATCCCCGGCGCTCCATCCCCATCCCTGGATTCTGCCCAGGAGCCGGTTCCAGGCGCTGGGAAGGCTCCACGGTGTCCTCCCCCCCCCCGCTGGAAACGGGGGTTCAACCCTAAATAAACACCCCCATGGCCTTTTTTTTTTCCTTTTTTTTTCCTCCCCAAAGCCCAGCCTCAACCCTATGTTCAAACTTTCCCATCCCCAAACTTTCCCAAACCTGCTCCCCTCTTTTTCAGGTCCCTGCGGCCGCACCAGCCCCACGTGTTGAACCCCCCCCAGGTGAAAAAGGAAGCTTGTCTAGATTATTTTTTTTATTTTTATTTTTTTTTTAGGTCTGTTCTGGCGAGATAAATCCTCACCACAACAATGGGACCTTTGGCTTGGGCTCAGGGTAGGGTCCTCCTACATCTTATCTCCTGGCGGGTCAGGACTTGGAGCTCGTTAAGTTCTGGGTTTGATTTAATTACACTCACAGGCTTTAGGAGGCTTGGGGGGGGGGGGGGGGGGGGGGGGGGGGGGGGGGGGGGGGGGGGGGGGG
>JAOQGH010000081.1:0-31441 GCA_025769975.1 Gallinago jamesoni | reverse complement strand
TTCCTCCTGAAGCCATTGCGCTGGCAGTGTCCGCCATTTGCTGTCCCTGCTGGGAGGGCACAGCTTCCTGCTGAGAGTGGGTGAGTAGAACTCCTGTGTATCTTACATCAGTATGGGGACTAATACTGGTTCTTTAATATTATTTTTAATTATTTAGTCTTAGTCTATTAAATCTATTTATATTTCAACCCTAGTGTTTCTTTCGGTTCCCCGATTCCCTTTTCCGAGCAGGGAGGGGTCATAGAGTGATAAAATAATTGTCTAAACAACAGTATATTGTTCTGGGTTTTCTCAAACCATAACATTAAGTCAGGGTACTTTCTTAAATATTCAGCTGAGTAGTTTTCAAGAACTACTTTTAACCCACATAGTGAATAGTAGTTCTGAGTTCAAAACACATCTACTAATAAAGGCAGGTAAGACTTAAGATATTTTCAAAAACAATCTTGTCAAGTGTTCTTGATTTATATCTTCTGCCTACAAAACCATCAGGTATAGGCTTACAGACGAACACCCTGAAAAGCTGTCATTATTTGAATCTTTTAGTGGTGAATTATCTGACTTGGTTTTATCTGCCCAAGCCTCGTCTGTGCAAACAGAAACTTGTAAAATGTTAGTGACAAAGTGTTTATCTTTACGTTATGCTGCTTTAAGTTCTGCCTTATAAAAATGTTAGCAATGTTGTACTGAAACGTATGATGAGAAGCCACAACTGCTGTGCATGATAAGGAACTCCTCAGGAATCTAAACACTGTCTCACCTGGACTTCACAGTGTACCTGCAGTGGATTCAGTTTCTGGCCTTTAGCAGCTGATGGTATCTGTTGAGTTTCTCATTTCTATTCAGACAACTTTTTGAGGTGTTGAGGTGTTTTTATACAAAGATAAAAGTGCCTGTCAAGGTTGCCAGGTGCTTGAAAGAGATTTATTGTAATCGGGCAGCAACCCATTCGATGGATCCAGCATCTGCTGCTGTACCTGACACAGATGGTTATTCTTCATGTTCTGCCACGTAGGCTGCTAGATCAATGCAGAAGCAGGTTGAAGGCTGCTGTAATGCTGGCAGGCAATCAGCAGCTGAACACTTCCACCTCACTACCAGAAAGTTTTCAGGATTTTGGGTGCAGCTTTCATCATACTTGTATATAAATTCAGGAGGTATCTCTATGGTTACAGTATATAAGCCTATGAGTATGATTATCGACATTTTTGAATGTGAAGTACAGAGAAAAATTTATTTATATGTCTTGAGACAGTAATTTTTCTATATATATATAAAATATAAAATATAATTAACTTGCCACTTCTCATTCCAAAATGAGACATATTTTGAAAACAGTACTTTTGTAAGAACATTACAACTCTTTCAGAAATAAAGTCAGGGAATTAACACACACAGCCTTATGAATTGTGGAATTAAATATTAGGGAACATAAATTGGTTTGGACTACAGTTTTATACTTAACTTTTATAAAAATGCTTTCTACAAAATGAATACCCATCAAGCCAAGAAGAGGGTTTTTTTTATTTTTATTGCTTTTCATTCTTTGCTTGGGAGTTTATGTAGGAAAACTGGTTTTATTCATCAATTGAAATGGAATTATTTTTTTTCTTTGATACCTTCAGTGGGAAGTATATTTGCACAGGTTGTGCCATACACTTGCTAAGAATTTCTTTTAGTGCCTGTGACTTGTTTGGCATAAAGTGAACTGTTTGGGGTCCATAGTAATCCTACTTACTGGCTTGTATAACGTCAAGACACCCAGAAGTCACCAAGTGTTGCATGCCACGGTTTAGTTGAACATCTCCTTCCTGTCTGAAAGTGGGAGGCCAAAATATACCAAGAGGAATACAGCTGGCAGACATTTCCTTTCACCTTTCACCTTTCCTGTAAAAACATCAGAGAGATTTATCTCCTAGCCCTTCCTCTTAAAGAGAAGAGGGCTTTAAATCTCACTTCTTGAGTGGAACATCACTTGGGAATTAAAGGATACAGGTATTTCTGCCATGATTCCAGTATCCATATGTTCCAAATAAATGAACATATATAAGTTTTGTGGTACACAGACAGAGACCTAAAAGGCAATATATTTCAATATCTTGTTTTCCATGGCTGGATCCTTTTTTTTTTTTTTTTGTAGTGAAAAGAATAGATGAGGAATAATAATGCATCCCCAAAAGTAATATTTTCCATTGTGTTGATACATAAACAAATCTGTGCTTTGTTAAATGGAAGAAATATGACTATTATAAAGCCAAATGAGAAATGCTCTTGGATGAGTAAGATCTTTAATACACTGGCTATCCATAGTAGAAGAAATGTGTCAAGCTGTTGAGCCTGCAGGACACTTCTGTGCTTACTAGACCTAGTGTATTTATTAATAACCCATATTAGTAAAATTAGGGCAAAAAAGACTGTTGATCCACCGACGATAACTTGCACTCTGGGAAAGATGGGTTCTACACACTTTTCATATGTTTTGGTATTGTTTTCTCATCTGGCAATGAGTCCATAGATTAAAACAAGTTCTAAGAGAGTTTAAAGTAGCAGAGGCCCCTTGAAATGGCAACATGCCTCTGAGGGGCGGCATCTGTTTGGCAGAAAGGTATATTTTTTGATCCGGTCTCCAGGTATGCGTTTCAACCATTGCTTGTGGCAAAAAAATGTTTTATAAATAATTTTGTTCTGAGAAAAACAAATGTTTATAGGAAAGGTTTTACAGGACCAGAGGGAATGATCTAAGTTCTTCATCCCATAGAAATATCTGCTAGCACTCCACAGAGTTCTGGATGCAGGCTTAATTTGCTATTCGTAATATAACCACACTCATGTTGATGTGAATATTCTCCTGATCACAATTGCAATAGCAGAAGAGCTTCCATCTGAGCTTTGAAACCTCTTCAACATGAAGGTAGTCAAAGACTTTTTCTTTAGAGGTATCCAAAGGTATCCACAGGTATCCGAAGATCTGTGAAGACATGTAAGGTTTTGTTCACTTGGTGCCTCTGGTCTAGATTATGGAGCTCAAAAGTATTCTTGATAAGTAACCCCATTTTTAAAAATACAGGGTTATTTGGAGAAATTGGGTCTGCACATTTACAGACCACTTCCATAGTAAGGGCTCCCGTCCAGGCTATCCAGCAGCAAAAATAAGATGAGGGAAAATGTGCTTAAGGATGCAAGGAACCCAATGACAAGGGACACAGAAAAGGCCAAGGTACTCATTGCCTTTGTTGGCTCATTCTTTACAAGTAAGACTGGCCTTTGGGAGTCCCTGAGATCACTGAAAAGTTCTGGAACAAGGAAGAATCACCAGAAACTGCCAGGCTTGAAGGGCTGTGTTCAGTGAAATAAATATCCTGGGCTACATCAGGGAAAGTTTTGAGACCAGTCAAGGGAGCTGATTCTTCCCCTTTATAAAGTACTGGTGGGATCACATCTGGAGTCCTGTGTGTATTTCTGGCTACAGTACAGGAGACATGGACTTGCTTGAGTGAGTCCAGGAAAAGGCCATGAAGATGATGAAGGGATTGTAGCATCTCACCCGTGATGATGTCTGAGGGAGCTGGGATTTCATAGCCTTAAGAACAGAAGGCGCAGGAGATGATCTTACCTTATAACTGTGGAACCAGAGACTCTCCAGTGGTGCCCACTGACAGGACAAGCAGCAATTGACACACATTTAAATGCAGGAAATTCTTAATTATTTTTTTCTTTCCTTTTTCTTTTTACACTGTTAGGGCAGTCAATCACGGGAACAGGTTGCCCAGAGAGATTGTGGAGTTTCCATCTTGGAGTTATTCAGAACTGGACAATGTCCTGAGCAACCTGCTGTAGCTCACCCTGCTGTGAGCAGGTGATGCTGGAGTAGATGATCTCCGGAGGTCCCTTCCAACCTTGGTTGTTCTGTGATTCTGTGACACCCTGTAAATGTCAAGAGAGACTTGTTGTTTAAAAAGGTTCATAGTATTTATTTACTTGCAAGTATTTAACTCATCAGTAAGTGTGGGGTACATTTTACCTGTAGCTATCCTCAGTTAATCTGTGTAAATTATATCAGATTTAGTGTAGGAAATGAAGAGAAATGGCGCCACCTGCTTTACACATCTATTCTGGGATAGGATGTAAACTCTTCTCCTTTCCTCCATATAGAGGAATTCCTCCATATTATGCTGCTTTTTCTTTTTTCTTTTTTTTTTTCTTTTTTTTTTTTCCTTTTAATTTTGTCAAAGGAACTGAATATTGGGTTGACTTCTCTGTTCATGTTACGTGTTTGGATGGTGAAGCCCATAAAGACATCTGGGAAACCAAAATCAGTAGAACCAGACCTCAGTGTTAACTGCCCAGCTCAGAGAAACAGAGCTACCGCACAGCAGCTAACTGTCTTTACTTCTGTTCCTTATGGAGAGTAGCACACATTAAACAAATACTTTCCTGAAGTGGGGGTTCATTGCACCGCCTACCCCCACTGCTTAAACTCTCTGTGTTCAGCATGTGTCATTATTTCCTTTAAGACTGCCTAACGTATGAAGTGGGAATCTGAAAATATCAATAATAGTCAAATTGGCACGTACTGAAAAGCTCCTTGTATGCAGTATGACTTGTTACTTATATTATTAATATATTAATATATATACATCTATATTAAGATATGTGTATTATTTATATGCAGTATTACTTATTACTTATTATAATATATTATCCTGCTCTGCCAAATTTCAAATTTTGATTTCTCACTTGCTCACATTCAGATGGCATTAATTAAAGATTCCTAGGAGAAAGGAAAATTCAGAGCATTCATTGTTTCTACACAGTTTTCCATAATAATGTAATGCTTTTCCATCTTTCTCCTTCATCAAGTTCTATTCAATTATAGACAGTGTAGGCTGAGGCTTCTGAAAAATCTTGAAATTACATGACACCTTTGTCTTCTAATTTTGTTTTATCATATTGATTTGTGTCTGCTACATTCACTAGATCTGCCATCGCTCTCATGATTCCCTTAAACTTTGTCTTTTATCGGTTCTGCCAGACATATCATTATTATTTAGCCCAGTTTAGTTTCCCTGTTCTCAATAACTGTAATCATACACTGATTTTGAGCGCATCTTGTTAGATCTGCTATATCAAGGAAGGAAATGCTTTTATCATGGTTAAAATATGTAGGTTAGCGTGGAATTTCATGCCTTGAACCCTGATCCAGTATTTGCACTGGAGCTGTAACTGCTAGAAGCTTGAACTTGGTGACTTTCCAGCCCTCCTTCACAAGCAGTCCTTCTCCTCAGCAACCTGATACAGAACACATGGAAGTGTGAATGCAAGCCTGGCCTGCTTTTGCTTTTATTCAGGTGCAAATTGCTGCCCTGCAAGCAGAAAGCATTTTGATAGCCTGTAACTTTTTGAAATGCATTTTTTTTTTTTTACTTTGATTGCTTTGTACTCAGACTTTTAGGCAAGCAAGATAGATAGGAAAATCTGCAGGAATTCTATGTGCATGTCATAAAAAAAAATGTTATCAAACAAAAATTAACCTTTCTTGAAAACTATTCATAATGTGTTAATTCCTAAGTTTCTTTATTGGAATGAAAATGAGTAGCTGAATATATTGACATGTAAAAATCTCCATATGTAAATTACATATATTGTGTATACACATACCCTTTTGTCTATGAAGTTTGTAAAATACACTCCCAAACACACTAAGAAATGTCCACACACATACACATTCTGTACTCCTGATACAGACAGATATGTTCCTTACTACTAACATGAACAGTACTTAGTTCAGTTACTTTGAAAAATATTTTGTCTATTTTGAAAATGCTGACTTTTAACTTCACTTCATCAAATATTTAGCTCTCAGGTCAATAATCCTTAGTATTCATCTCACTAAAATGTTATATCTGTGTAGTAAACAATGTTTCTTTTCTGTTTAAACATTGTCTAGATACATTAAAAAATCTATTAACATTTGTTAACATCATACTTTCAAATCTGTCATCTAGTGTGTCATAACAATGCAGAAGGATTAGAAAATTTGAGAAGGTCAAGATGTGGCTAACTTTAAATCAGTTTTATACATTGATTTCTTGTGATATAATGGTGATAGTGCAGGAAAAATGGTATCTCAGGTGTTCTCTTATTGTAGTGAAATCTGAGAGAGAAGTTTCAGGAGGAATAGAAGAAATAAATTTTACTCATCTGCAAAGTTATCACAATCTAATATGAGAGAAGTCCACAATATTATCACATCCACAGCTCATTTATGAGAAAATGGGATTGATGAAGTGTGAAATAGCATCAAAATATACAAAAAGTTTAAACAAGTAAATAAATGACAGATCACAGACTGTAAGTCCACCCTAATGTATGTATGTCATGTCCAATAAGCCTCTTAGTATTGTAATATACATAATATTAAAAATATTTGCACTGTGTCTGAAGAGCATAGAAGTGCTGTTGATCAGGTGATGGGACGTTTCATAGAAAGTGAGGTTAAAGAAAGTCTATTGCTTTAGTAATTTAATGCTCCTGACAAAGTGGGAAACCTTCACATTTTCATTTATTTCATTAGGCACTTTTAGTCAAATGAAACTAAGATCAATTGAGCCAGGCTGTTAAATTAGGTCACCTCATTTTTATTGCAGAGGTATTTTACTTTAATTTTTTCACTTTGTATTTTCTGATGACCATGAGCCAGCAATGTGCCCTTGTGGCCAAGGCCAGTGGCATCCTGGGGTGCATCAAGAAGAGCATGGCCAGCAGGTCGAGGGAGGTCATCCTGCCCCTCTACTCTGCCCTGGTGAGGCCCCATCTGGAGCACTGTGTCCAGTTCTGGGCTCCCCAGTTCAAGGAGGACAGGGAACTGCTAGAGAGGGTACAATGAAGGGCCACAAGGATGATTAAGGGCCTGGAGCATCTCTCCTATGAGCAAAGGCTGAGATACTAGGGTCTTTTTAGTCTGGAGAAGAGAAGACTTAGGGGGCATCTGATCAATGCTTACAAATACTTAAAGGGTGGGTGACAGGAGGATGGGGGTGGTCTTTTCTCAGTGGTGTCAAGTGACAGGATGAGAGGAAATGGGTACAAACTTGAATATAAGAAGTTCCACCTAAACTTGAATATAAGAAGTTCCAACCTAAACAGGAATTTCTTTCCTGTGAGAGTGGTACAGCACTGGAAGAGGCTGCCCAGGGAGGTGGTGGAGACATTCAGAACCTGCCTGGACAAGTTCCTGAGCAACATGCTCTAGGTAGACCCGCTGTGGGGGTTGGACTAGATGATCTCCAGAGGTCCCTTCCAACCCCATATGATTCTGTGATTCTATGTTATCTGCGTTTATCAGATTTAGGTTCAGGAATTGCAAACACTGCCATTTCAACTGCTCCTTCAGCTTAGTGCAGGAAGAGGTTCCTGTGTGATTCCTTCAGGCAAGTAACTGCTCAGCAGCAGTGATAATTTCTGAGAATGTCACTGAGATCTGGACCAAAGAGAGGACCACAACAGGAGAGATGCACTATTGGATTCTAGGGCAAGGTCTCTAGTCCTATAGTTGACAAACACTGTTGAAATAAAAGCATCTGCATTTAAGTTCTATTGCATAATGAATGCAGCTACCACCCCTCTAAGACTGGAGAAAAGAACATTAAGGGCGGATGATGTATGATTTTCCTGAGCAAACTTGACCTGTATTTATGTTTAAATAATGTGAATTCTCAGACTCCATCCTGCTAAGAAAAGATGATAAATATTTAAGGGAAAATAATTCTTTCTTGATTTGATGCATCTCAGAAACTCTTCCTTTGGTTGTGATCTCTGCTTGCATGGACATTACAGATAGAGGAGCTGTTGGCTAAACATTATCTGTAGGTCTCGGGTTTGTTTACAAATCAGTCACATCTGTACAGATGGAAAGAGAACAGTGTGCTTTAGAAAGTAAAAGAAGAAAAAAATCTTCTAAAATGCTGATAGGTGTTTGCAAGTGAAGGAGGTTGTAGGATGGGAAGGGTGGAAAGGAAAGAAATACGTGAAGTAGAAGGGTCAGGACAGAATAAGCAAAAGTGGGTGCGCAGTGAGGTAATGGGATAAGAATCGAGCAGGAAACTTGATCAAAAATGTGAGAGCGTTCAGGATGACATGGTTAGCAACAAGACCTGAAATGGTACCAATAAAAATCGTAGTTTTATTGATGCAGAATAAAACTAGAGTGCCTGTACTGTCCCAGATTCCCTTCACCTTCTGCCAATGCATCATTCCTAAATATCCCCATGTCTACCCTGGTGGAAACAGGAGGCAACACCTTCTCTTTAGTGAGTAAAGCAGTAGTTCTCCCGCTGTGCGTCAGGTAGTTCTCACTCTTTTGTGCTTTAAATACCTCTAATTTTAAGAGGCTTGCAGAGCTGTGAGCCAGAGTGGATTATGCACCTCAGACCTTTGACCAGGGGGTTTGTCTTGTTCCAAGGAGCCAGTAAATCTTGGTCTGCAGTTATGGGAAACACAAAATGACTTCATAAGCCAATCTTGTTTTTTCCTTTGATGTCACATGGGTCACTTTGTCGTAAAGAGTGAACTGATTACTCAATACTCTTGAGATAATTATGCATGATTAACAGTAAGCTACCCTGTGGCTTGACCTGACCTGGCCAGCAATTTATCACGCATAGCTATTCTTTTTACTTCTTGAAAAGAAAGATACAACACATTTTTTTTTCCTATTAGTGAGTACACAGCGTGGAGCTGGAGCAAGTGCTCTCAGGTATTTATTGTCTCGGCTCTGCTTCACAAGTCAGAGGTACCTTAATTACCTTTATATGCCTCCTTCCTAGGACTGCCAGTGTGTGTATAAACAACAGTTGAGGATGAACACCTCTTACTACAAGAGGACAAAAAGGATAGCTAAAGAGGTGTTGGAGCTATGCCATTCTGCTTAGCTGAATAGGTCAAAAATATACCTTCTTATAGGCTGCTTCCCAACTAAATGTTTTAACCTACAGCTTTTGGGCACTATTTTCTATATTGTGGGGATAAAAAGGTGTTTTAGCCTTTCTTTGCCCAATTTTTTTGGTAGAGGCACTTTTATTCTTCCAAGATGGGCAGGTGCAATCCTTATTTATGTTGTGATTTGCATTGTAGCAAACTGTAGCAAACAAAATTTGGTGTTCCAAATACCAAAGAAACTCTGCATTGTGAAGTATCAAAACCATCTAATTGTATGGCAATTTAGTCATTGTGTGTGTCTCAAGCAGGTTTTATACTAGTAACTCTAAAAAAAAAATTGAGAATAACTCTGTTTAGAACCATTCAGTGTTCAGAATTTATTTAGTATCACAATAAATAAGTCAGAAAACTTTGGAAGGGATGAAATGTACTGAAGATACTCACTTTAGAAACATGAGTTAAAAGCCTATCCTGACTTTCATGATAGAAGTAGGAATGAACGACTCAGGATATTGTTCCTTAAAAAAACAGTAGTTCTTTTCCAATTCAGTGCTTCTGCCACGTGTAGTCTTTGAATGCTTGAGAATTTCGATGCGCTTTTTGAACCAAGTATTCTCAGTTTCTCCTCATTTCCTATTTTTCAGTCTGAATATTCAAATGTTGATGGTTATATCCTAATTTGGAGAACTCACCAAATACTGGCAAAGATTCTAGAATATAACATTTTCCCTTGATTGTTGGAGACTACTGGATGTTCCCAAAGTAATTCTGATATTCATGCCATATCCTTAATGGTCTTTTAGAACTATTAAGCAAAAAGGAGTGTTAAAAGTGTGCAGTGCAACAGCACATTTAACACCATATTTAATTTATATTATGTAAGATACATAAGAATACTTATTTCAGTGAAACAACTGGGATAGAATAATATCTTAAAGGAAAACATAAAACTGATTATCTAAATTGTCTTCTGTGGATGTGGTTAAAATTATCACATTTTAAAAATTGCAGGACATGGAACAATATAACAAATTTTCTTACTTCCTTTTTTCTTCTTTTTGTGTACAGATATGATCACTTGCATACTTGCTTTTCTCTAATCTCTTTAGAGATCGTTTCCTTGGTAACCATAATTTTTTATGCATGCAGCCACTTAATATTTACATAGATGGGGATACTGGGAAGATCGTTATACTTCAAGTTAGGATTATGAAGTATGAGATATCCAATATTGTGCATATATCACATCTGTTTCTGGAAAGGATCGAATTTTACTTAATGAAGACATTTAATGAATGACTTTGAATATATTTATCTTTCTAAATATTGGTAAAAGTAATAGTTCTTTTGTTGGTGAGAGGAATTTCATTGCTTTGATATAAAAGTACTCTAAGGGAAATGGAATCTGAAACAAGAGACAGCCTGAAGTACTGGTGGTAGGGAAGAAAATATAGATATTTTTTCTGGGCATATGATAAATCTTAAGTTCTATCCACATGTAGAGACAACTAGGTAACAGTCATTTCTAAAAATACAGTGTTAGGACTCGAGACTGGGAAGACTTTCTTTTACCCTTCCTTTTTCTTCCTTTCGCTTCCCTTCAGTAGTGTTCTTTTGCTGTAGCACTTTTCATCTCTGATTCTTTCAAAGTTCTCTCTCTGTGTCAGTGAGAAGAAAGTTTCAACAAAGCCTGGAGGACGAAATCTACTTCCAGTTATGCTGAGCTTTGTAGTGAAGGTGAAATGCAGGCTGGACTGCATCATCTCTCCATAAGGGGTCTGAAGATTAGTGCCCTGCAGGGAGAATTCTCACTAGCATGTCTTTAATGTAACACTGGCCAGAGAGACAGGGTCCCCAGTAATCCCAGCTGTCTCAAGGAGAGACATGAACTCTCACGAAGGGAAGAACTTGGATGTGGAATCCTTGATAATACTTATACCATGAGATTTCTGCCATGGACTTGTATCACCCCCCCCCCAACAATTCTGAATTCAGCAGGGGGGATTGGCTAAGGGTGTAGGGAGATCATTTTTCCCATTAATATTTTAGTTTAGGCTACTCTAAAGCTTTCAAACTGTCTAGGAAGTGTGCAGGGAACATAGACACCAAGCAGAGAGCTCTGGGGGAATTATCAGTTGCTTAAATACACTTTGAAATCACATACTGTCAAGAACGGATTGTGGCTAAACAGAAGCCCTTTTAGTTTATCAGTTTGGCTCTTTTGACTTGAGTTTCTTTGGAGAGATGTATGCTCTCTTGATTGCTAAAGGTGCTGTACCATGTGCATTTTGATCTTACAAATAAAAAGAAGCACTGAAAGGTGTAAGTTTTAAAAGTAAGATGTTCTTTAGGGCAAATGCCTGCAATGCAGAAATAGTGAGGTCTGGGTGAATTAATTATCCAGTTCATCCTACGCAGACTTCTCAAGGTTGGCTGGGTGAACAAAGGAATCGCTGTGTTAAAAAACCTAAGAACACTTTCAATTTGTGTACTCCCATATTTGAATGAATATATAAGCCTAATCGTTGACCTAGTTAGTAATCTTTTCAGAGTTTAGATACATAATAAAATATTAATAAAGCAATAAGAGTTCAGTGATGAAACCTCAGAGTTTTCTTTACACTCCAACATAGAAAATGAGATATTTATCTTATATATAGTCTTGCAAGAGTTAACTTCAGCATGACTGTGCCTCATGTTCCTCATGCATGTTCCTCAGCATTTGGTTAGAGGGGTGAGAGGGGGTTGGAGGTTAGAGGGGTAAGAACTATCTGGTCAACAATTATTATTTTTTTTCTATTGAAGAGAGAAGAAATTCTGTATGATATTGGACAATTTGCTACACGGGTTTGATTCTAAAGGGCATGTTTAAATTTCATAAAATGTATTGCTTTAGTAGTTCCTCTGAACGTGAACCTTGGAACCAGGTTTTTCGGTTCTTCTGGAGTTTGTGGCTTCTGCAAGCCCTTTTTATGTAGGTAGAGCGTATTTCAGAACTTTGTAGAAACTCATGACTTCCAAATCTGAAAAACAGTCAGTCTCTGAAACTGCACACCTCTTCTGTATGTTAGGCATTGCCACAGTTGTATGTGATTAGCCCACCTATGTCTGCACGAGATCTCGTGATGTTCAGTAGAGGAAGAAGCAGTACTAGGCTCACCACCCTTACTGCCCCTGTGTCCTCATGACAGCTGGAGAACAGGCTTCACGTGCCCACTTCATTTCTGTGAGTGTGGTTTCAACAGAGGTTCTTCTAGGCTCTAGGGCATCTAGTTTTACTAAATGTATTTTAGTAGTTTGGAATTCGCAATTCAAAACCTTGAGTTTTGAAATAAAAAAGAGAAATTAAGAACTTCATTTTTAGAATCAGAAGTGGACTGTGTTTACTACATTAATTTTTTTGTTATTTTACATTAAAAAGGGGCAGGAGGAGAGAAGTGATTTTATTTTTTTCCCCACATCATAATTTGAAGTGGATATATTATTTTGCCTATTTCTGAAGTTAATTCTTCTACATAAACTATGTGAGTAATTTCTTCTTCTGGTAGTCATTTGCCTTTTTTATTCCTTCTTTTTCCTTAACCTCAAATGCACAAAGGAAATAGAGTGCCTGTCAGTGATACTGTGGTCCTGAGTTAGAGTCCTGACCACCTCTAAAATAGTGAAGTACTAATTCTTACAGTTTTTATTTAAGACTACTGGAGAGCCATCGTGTTGAAAGATGGTTTCCTGTTGAAGACTGAAAAATAGAGCCAAGTTCTGTAACACTGACTCATCCAAAATTTTGCAGTTATATAAGATTTTTTTCACTGTAGCCTCACTGGAGTTTTGATTTTTTTTTTTCTTTCTGGCAATGAATGGACTGTCTCAAGATCAAGTAAAGAACTATTAAACTCTGTTATTTATCGTCTCTTCACCTAAAGACAGTAGATTCAGGAATTGTGTAAAATAATATGTCATGACAAGGACCTGGCAAAACCTCAAAATTTACACTCCTATGTGGCCAGTAGTCCAGGTGATGAACCTCAGTAGCTCACATAAATAAGAATGGCTTGGTTAAAAATTCATCCTTCAAATTTTTTGTCTGTTTTAATGTCTGTGGCATTAGATCCAGTGTGATTTAACTCAAGAAGTTGTTGACGTTAACAGCGTGTGATATGTATTAAAACTACCAACCTGTTCAGGAGCAAAACCACCTGGATCCTTCAAGTACAGTATACAGTGAGAGCTGTACCTCTATTGAGAATAAATGGAGCACCACCTCTTGCTGATACTAAATTTACTTGAAAAATACATCTTTAAGAAATAGAAAAGGGTAATTAGAACTTATTTTGGCCACTGGCCCTCCTCAGGCAAAGGAAAGTAGAGATGCACCAAAATAACTATTTGGAGCTCTGTGTTTTGATGGAATAGGCTTCTGTTTGAGTTCCCTGTATTCACCTATGTTCAATAGGTAAATTTGCTTCCCAGTGTTCTTCAAATATTTAAAATATTACTAGCTGATGTACTTACATAAGTATTTGCAGCAATTAACTTCCTTTCAAGGTAAAGTGGAAGTTTTTCAAAGTGATGTATGTAAATACTATTTTTCCCATCCTTTCTTCTTCTTCCTCTCCTTAACGCAGTTTACAGGTTCTAGTGCTTTCAATGTCCACATTATCTTCAGGTAAACTCACAGGTATGAATTAATGCATTCTATATGACTTGAATCTTCCTTTGCTTTAGTTATATTTTGGTTGCCTCCGTACATATGATCAATTTGCAACACTCGTAGATTATTAATCTCACTAACAGTCATCTTCTGGGAGAACGAAGTCCCATATTTTCTGTCACACTTTTTGTGGAATATGAGGACTCAAAAGCACGCGTGGTCTGTCTTTGAGTTTTTCACAACTTTCTCCTTCCACTTTCCTTCCTCTTGGTGGCAAAGGGTCAATAACCAGCACTGTCACAAACTGTAATTTTAACAAAATTCGTTTGGAATTTGAGAAAAAATATATGTTTGAATACCTTTGTTGATACCATGAAAAGATGAGACCCTGAAATGGGAAAACAGCTCAAGAACTTACCTTATATTACTATCCAGTAGGAAAAAAACGCTGTGTAGAGACTCTAGCTTAATAGAAAGCAGAATTGAAAACGGTGGCGTTGAGTGTCTCTTCTTAAAGTGGTTTGTGCGGTTTTGTGTATGAACTTCTCTTCTTAAAATCAGGAGATTGAATAGGAAACAATCATGATCAGCTCTCAAACTTAGATTCACTGGTAAAAGCGTCTTAAGCTTAACATTAAAAAATTTCAGTGTGTTACCTGTTTCAGTGCCTTTTACTTTAGCTGCTCCTACAGGCGCAGTGTGTGTTAGATAATCAGTTAGACCAGTCGTTCCAGTTATTCTCCCGTAAACTGGTTTGGCTGATCCGGGATTGGCACTACTGGCATAGGAACTGTATGCGTCGAATTTTGTTTTAGAATTAAACGCACTGTCTTCTATGTCTGTTGTATCATCTTTGGGGTTATGTTTGTCTGCGTTCTCCAGCCTACATCCCCGAATTACTGCCGGGATGACAGGAGATGTCCACGGGACAGAAATGGATGTGGACTCCCTTCCAGTTTGACACCATGCATGCCCCTTCTGTCTCCCCTTCTCTCCAAATGCACATGAACACATCTGACATGGTACCACAGAGAAGCACTTGAACAAATAAATTGTTTGGAAATCTTGGGACTGATTTGAATTACTCCTCTTTCCACCGTTTGAGATAGATAGATAGGATTTGTGCTTTCTGGAATCCTTACACATTTATGAATCTTGAAGTTTTGGAAAGTACTACTATCTCCAGCTTACCAGATTCTGAAAACAGATTTCTTTTTGTACTTACAGTTTTTATAATTGCAGGTAGAGCATCTTCAGTATTTCTCCTGGGTTTTGGACCTTTCTTAGGTTCCTGAATCAGTGAGTGGCTTATTTGTGTCACATATATATATATATATATGTATAACTGTATAACATGGGTGCTGGAAACATGCAGCAGTTAGTTGTAGATAGGGCCATGCCTTTAGGGCAATGACTGTTCTTTTGCTTTGCGTGTTTTCCTAAGTTAACATAGCTAGAGGCTCCTTTCTTTATCAAAGCTGGAGTAAAGATGAACTAAGCTAGATAGAACCTTTTACATGAAGATTCATTTTTCTAATAGAAATAAAAATCAAATATTTGCTATCTGAAAAAAATGGGATTATAATATCCATTTCTAAATTAAAGTAACTGCTGGCTTGGAACTATTTCATCAGCATTAATAAGAGTCAGTAAAGGCACAGAAAGAATTGAAAAATGCATCTATAATGTGATCTGCTGTTTCCAAACTATAAGTAATCTTGCAGTCAAGTCTCTTTCTTTTTAAAATTATGTTTCTTGGTAATAAGTTGACTTCACTAAAATATTTACTCACTTAGAATTGAAGGTAAACGATACAAGTGTGTGCAAAATTGTTGCTTTCCTTTAATAGATTATTAAAACATTTTTCTAAGGTAAAAGTGCAGAAGTCAGGACTTATTTTAATCATTGTGATTATTTACAATATACTTTTAAACTTGTGAGTTCCCATCTGGTAGATGAATAATATTCTGAGAGTGACATTTCTTTTCTGGAAGTCTTCCTTGCAGTAGGCATAAGTTTATCGGTGCTTTCCCCTGAGACTGCTCTTTTGGGGTATTATTTAATTTTGTTTTAAGGTGTTTTGCTCTGGTTTTCTGAACCTGTTTTGCTCTGGACTGTGTGAATAACACGAGATATAAACAATGTTTAGATGAGCTCATAAAGCTGACAGTAATATATGAGTTCCAGTTCATTAGCAGAACTCTCATATGAAAGGCAGACGATCTCTTTCTTCCTCCCGAATGTGATGATAAGGCTGATTAGAAAATTATATATACTTATATGCACACACACACGTTTTTATGCATTTCATAGAAAGTAAATGCTGTATATAATCCTACAAACATTTACTAATGTGTATAATGCTTCCTGTCATGAGCTTGATTTTACTGCAATGTGATTTGCAGACTCTAAGCCTCAGCTAGATGTGTGTGTTTTAGTATACCAATTTTAATGTCTTTTTAGGCTCTATAAGTTCATCTGCTTAAAATGTAGATCACTTTTTTATGTATATCATCTTCCAGTCTTATATACATACTTTTTTTTTCCGAGACTTTAAGTAGCTGAAAGTTGCTTTAATCAAAATATTTTTTTAAAATCAGTAAACAAAAAAGGCCTTTTGAAGCTTCAGTGGGCTATAGTGGGATGAGGATATTTTAAATTATTTTTACTTAAGCATATTTTTTGCTATTTAAAAGTAATTACTACGTTTTTGCTATAGTAATTGCTGAAAGTCTCATGCACCATTTGGAGGGTAAGCAAGTGTGGGTCATACAAATGATACAGATGTTCTTGGTCTTAATTTGAAAAAGCTGTTAAAACACCCATTTCACTGAGCTTCAGCATTGTAAACGTTGTTCTGTATATTTTAGAGCTATTAAAGCTTAATCCACTACATTTTTAATGGATGGTTGATCATTGCTCTTTACTAATTTCAAATGAAAACATTTCAATAGCCACACTTACTGCAGTAAAATAAGTTTATATATACGAATAATTTTACTTAACTTGATGAGATTGTGAAGTATCCACTCATAATCAACAGGATCATTATAAAATTCGTGAATAATTTCTTTCCAAATATTTGCTTTTAGATAATGGTCTACTTTAAAAATTACTTCAGTTTTGTAGCAGTACAGGCTGCAGCTTTCACTTACGAAACACTTAAAATCCCTTTTTTAAGCAAGCTTGATACAAACCTGATTAGGTTATTCTTAGTAACTCTTTCATTCAGACTTGTGTTAGGAAAAAAAAGATAAGAGTGGCAAGGAGAGCAGTAACAGTTCTTCAAGTCTTGAAGTATTTGCCTAATGCATAGTGTAATCTCTTGAAATGTAATTTGCTGGGCATAATACAGCCTTGGCCTATGAGATGTAAGCAGCTGCTCTACACAAGTGCATTGCATCCATGGAAATGAAGAAAATAAATAATTCATCCTTCTAAGCAGTGGGAAGTGATTTGATTTCTTTCGTAGGTCAACATGATTTTCTTTTCTAAGAGACGACAGATGATGAGGTGAGATACGATTTCATAATTGAAAGTCCTGTCAGGCTCAAAGGAACAACAATCCAGTATTTCAAGGAAAAAATATTCTAATGC
Source organism: Gallinago jamesoni (assembly GCA_025769975.1). Taxonomy (NCBI): domain Eukaryota; kingdom Metazoa; phylum Chordata; class Aves; order Charadriiformes; family Scolopacidae; genus Gallinago; species Gallinago jamesoni. The sequence goes on along the minus strand of JAOQGH010000081.1, from coordinate 14,256 downwards.
ACCCTACTACTATTCAGTTCTGGATTCCTTTGCATTCAGATGCATAACTGTATAGCACAAAGTTAAAAAATACATAAATTAAATTGCTAACAAAACTTTGAAGTAACATTTTCCATTTAGGAAAACGTATTAACTTCATATTTATAGTCGCTGGAGCACAACTGTTCGTAAAGGCTATTTTTAAGCTGAGATTTTTGCAGTAAATTGTGCTTCTGCTCTGGGGGGGCAGGGGGCAGGCTGCGTGCCCTTCTGCTCAGCCACCCAGGAAGCTGATGGGTGGGAACAGCCATTCCCACGGCCTCACCTGAGCGGTGAGGCTTTTGAAGGGCATCCCGGTGGCAAAATTCAAATTTTGAAAGGAGACGGGGAAAACCAAGAAGTTACAGTGAGTGACTTTTCAGAATAAACTGCTTTTGAATAGTCTGTGACTTTCCCTGTCTCTGTTGCTTTTTTTTTCTTAAAATTAGCTTAACAGACCTTAGGTTGGCAGCTAAAGCACACTTCCAAAATTTAAAATAAAACCAAAGGAAAAAAACCCCACTGATTGATTTAAGTAGCATTGTAACTTTCTGAAGAAGGCTAGGAAGGTTTCTATCATTTCTGTCTGATTAGTATAATCACGATGGATTTTATTTTATTTAAGGGTCACATTTTTTTTCATGATGAGTGGAAGAATCATTTCAATCACGCTCCAAATGCACAACCTGAGTCTACAACTGAATAAAACTTCTGATCACTGCAATAAATCTGCGTCATGCTATGTGTTCTAAAATTTGCTGTGCCTAACACGAGGGAAATGATTGATCTGGGTAGTAATTAGGGTTTTTTACATGTTGGCTTTTGGTCTTCTGAGATTTCCATTTCAAAGACTAGAGACTCAAAAAATGTATGTGTACAGGTGTAGGTCCATTAAGAAAATTTTATTAGCATCTTCCACTTTGTTCTTTGCCAGACTTTAAATTAGATTTCTTATGTTATGGTAGTTAAAGGGGAAACCTCATCGCTCTCTCCAACTCCCTGAAAGGAGGGTGTAGCCAGGGGGGGTCGGTATCTTCTCCCGAGGAACAGCTTCTAGGACAAGAGGAAATGGCCTCAAGTTGCACCAGGAGAGGTTCAGATTGGATATCAGGAAAAATTTTTACTCTGAAAGTGTTATCAAACAACGGAACAGGCTGCCCAGGGAAGTGGTTGAGGCACCATCCCTGGAGGTCTTTAAAAGAGGGGAAGATGTGGTGCTCAGAGACATGGTTTAGTGGTGGTTTTTGTCAGTGTTAGGTTGGTGATTGGACTCGATGATCCCCTCCAACCTAGACAATTCTATGATTCTGTTCTATGATTTAAAACAAATATTGTAACCTGGGGGCGGGATGGAATTGTTTGTGAAATATGGATGAGGTTTTAGCATTATTTTTTGAAACAAATTTCTGTAGATGGAATGTTATCAAACACACACATCTTTTGTCTAACCTGGTCCAAGTGTTGTCTTGCTTTCCACTGACTAGGGATTTAACTGTCAGCTAGCAACATCTATTGACAATGTCATCATCTCTCTTGATATAAAACTAAGCAATTCAGATTTTCCCACTCAAATCAATACAAGATACTTGCAGATATTGGTGATGCAGTTCTCTTTAGAGTAATTGGAAGTTACGTCTAAAAGTAGGATGGTCTAGTTTTTCTGTGGTTTCTTGATTTCTTTACTTGGTACTCTCATCTTTCATGTCTCCAACTTTAAAGCCACTCTTTGGAGCATAGTAACTACAATGCCAGAAGGTTTGGCTCTTTCCTGTCAATGTAGGAAACAGAAAAAGAGAAATTGTCCCTGAAAATGTAATTATATGCTGATTATGGACCCAATTAGAAAGATAGGCTACATAACCAAAATATAATTCATTCTGAACTGTTTTCTCTTTGAGTTTAAGAAAAGGAAGAATATCCTGATGAAAATCATCAGTAACTTTTTTGTTCATAGGCAAGGTACCAGCCCTCACTGCTGAACTTACTTCTCTTCCTTCATGTTCCAACACTTGAATTTAACAGAAAAGGAGCAAACAGTAGCAGTGTGTTTTCATAATTGCTGAAGCCCCTGGCAATGACCTAAGCACAAATGCATGGTTTAAAAATACTATGTTAGAAATGTATTAGAAATTTCCATTTAATTGAAAAGAAAACCTCTTTCCTTAGTTCCTGAATTCTTACTGAATACAAAAATATTTGGAAATAAGTGTGTACAATGTCTGACTTGGAAAGGGCAAAGCTAGCCAGGACTTTGGCAGAGATAACAGTTCTTTGAGAGTAAAAATTATCACCAGGATAGTTTTCAATTTTGTGTACTTTCTGTTTTCTAACACAGAAAAAAAAATATGGTTTAAGAAACAGTAAGGTTAATATAAGGTGTATTTATTGAATATTCTAAGCAAGGCAGTTGAATATGAAATTAAAACAAAGCAAACACACACCTTCCAAGTATTTGCAAAGCAGGGAATTAATGAGCAACTCCTTTTTACTGACAGGATTCATAAATTATTTGTCATGTTACGTATAGCGCTCTTCTTCTCGATGTGATCAAAGCCCAGTCTCCAAATTATCTAGTCTGCCTGGTGCTTTTTTGTTTATAAAGCATACCAACTGTGATGCCCGACGGTGTTGATTTAATCTCCCATCGCTTTCTGTTTGGCAGATACCAAGTATCACAGACTGTCGAGATACGAATTTGCACCTAAAAAGAGTAAAAGCATTTAGCATTTCTTACTCAGTACAACATGTTGGAATCACAGAATCCCATGGGGTTGGAAGGGACCTCTGGAGATCATCTAGTCCAACCCCCCTGCCAAAGCACGTCCACCCAGAGCAGGTCCCACAGGAACGTGTCCAGGTGGGTTTGGAATGTCTCCAGAGAAGGAGACTCCACCACCTCCCTCGGCAGCCTGTTCCAGGGCTCTGCCACCCTCAAAAGAAGTTCCTCCTCATGTTTAGGTGGATCTTCCTATGTTCAAGTTTGTGTCCATTTCCTCTTGTCCTGTCACTGGGCACCACTGAAAAAAGCCTGGCCCCATCCTCTTGACACCCACCCTTGAAGTATTTATAAGCATTGATCAGATCCCCCCTCGGTCTTCTCTTCTCCAGACTAAAAGGACCCAAGTCCCTCAGCCTCTCCCCATAAGGGAGGTTTTCTAGGACCCTCATCATCTTTGTAGCCCTTTGCTGGACCCTCTCCAGCAGTTGCCAGAATATGCCAGGAAATGGAGGAGAATAAGGAACTAATCAGCTACACCTTGCCCTGTTTTTTAACTTATTCCCATTTGCATTTACAATCTGTTAACAATTTGTGTTAACAATCCCTCTGGAAGCAGGGTTGGAAACCAGTAGTCTGTTCTTCTGGCTGTTCTAATCACAAGACTGGAAAGACGGGTGCATTCCTCTGTGAGCATTTAGTGCTTTTTTCTACAAATCGATAGCAGCAATGGGAGAGGTTGTCTGTCATTGCAGAGTACTTAGAAACATCCACAAAAAGTGCTAGAGGAAACTGGTATAGCTAAATATTGTCCAAATGAAGAAAATTAAAGATGATAAATTCTAAAACTATGGCACGCGAACCATAAAAACATAAGGCAGGTCAAAAAGGCTTTGAAGAACAACTAGCAAAATATGTCTAATCTAATGACACATTTTTCTTCTGTATTTCAAGGGCGGGATGTCAGTGAGCAAGTCCATAAAGTTGATGGATAAAGGCAAAAAAGGAGTAATGGAGAAGCCAGGGACATTACAGAGAAACTGAAATCAGTCTTTACATCTTTACGCTCTTTAGTCTGTCTTCACTTCCAAAAAACTGAGGAGGTGTTTAGGCTGGATCCCTTCTTTGAGTTTGAGTCTTCAAGAGATGGTTTTGGAAAACACTTTGTCAATGGTAGTTGAATAAACTTAGAAAATGAACATTAGATATTTTCTGCATCTTCGATGCCAAGTCAGTTTTAAGACATGACTGTGATGCCAGAAGAGGTTTTAGGAGATCCCCAGGAAATTACAAGCCATGAGACTGATGTCTTGCTTTATCAGATAAGGTAATAGAAATCATATTTAAGAACAGAATTAGTGAATACGCAGCTAAATATGACCTAGTTAAGAACCGTCAGCATATTTGGGTTTTCTTTAAGAAAAGTTGTACCCTAAAATCTGACAGAAGGCTTGGAAGAATTAACCGTTATGTGGATAAGGGACTGATGGAAGCTTCTCTAATTTCCAAAATTAGAGTCCCATAAAAGAGACTTTTAAGGAAATTGAGCAGCCGCAAGGTAAGAAATAGTAAAACATTAAATGTTTGTTGCAACAGGAGATCAGTGGCGTAATTCTACAAACTGGTAAGTTCTTGAATGCTCTGAAAATTAAATAATCAGTGCAAGAACAGCAGTTCACTGAAGAAATGTTCGTCAATTGAAGAACTGCAGAAGAAAGAGCCTTGTGACGCTGTGGGACTGTATTACATAAAATGGCATAATGAAATTCAGGATATGTCTAAAGTGGTGCACAGGCAAAGAGGGAAGATGAAAAAATCCTGACTCAGTTTACAGTAACAGAGGAGGCAGTGTTTGGGGTTCATGCCTGATATTTGTAGGAAAGTGTCAGCTCAGTGCTGAGTAACCATGAAATAATTCCAAATCAACCGTTAGGGAGGATTCTATAGCATCAAAGATACAGCATAGAAGTGTGTGTCTTACATAGTGTGTGCAGTTTGGTCTTCCTATCTCTTTTTGAAGAGATAGAATCAGGAATGATCAGAGAAGAATATTCAAGTTATTAGTGTGAAAGCCATCAAAGGTACCTTTGAGTTGAAGAATAGCTCTGCTAGAAGACTAGCAGAGACACCTGCATGTTTGATCTGTTCTTGCCTTTCTACAGTCTTTCATTTTAAATACTTATGGAGAATGGGAACTTCTGAAATCAAACAATAAAGTGGTTGTCACATTTCCTATGGCATAATTTGGCTCGTCTGTCTTAGTGCAATTCAACAGTCAATTTATTTTACCTTGAATTGCCAACATATCTGGCACTTTTACAGTAACATTAATTAAGAAGTCTTTCAAACTGTTAATCTTTATTTCTACTACCTAGTCACTTCCTTGAACATCTTTGCAGCATCTTTGCAGAACATCTTTGCATCTGCAAATTTGGTTATATTATACTTCTCCATCCCTCCCTTACCTTCTCCTCCTTCCCCCCCCCCAACATATGTAGTGCAAAGATACTGTAAAATCAGCTGAATTCTATTTCTAGGCACAATTTCTGACGTGAGGATTTTCCCAGGGAGGGGTGTATGGCTTCTTTGTCTGACATGTTGGTTTCTGCTCTCTCACAGCCCCTGGAGTAGGCTTCCAGGCAAGACGTATGTTTTGCAAGAACTTGGAACAAGTGTTCCAGGAAACTTGCTCTCAACCAACACTATGGTAAAGAAAATGGAAAGTGTGTGATGAAACCTGGGACTTATTTTTAACTTCCTTTTCTCAAAATTTAGAGAAACAGAGAAACAGAGCTTAACATTTCGGCTTCCTCATGACAGCAAGTATGCATTTTCCCAAATATTTGCAGCTGTTGAAATACAGTTAATGCCAAAAAACCTCACATCATCTTTCTCTGCAGAAGATCCTACAGAATAGGTCTGTCAAGTGCAAGAGGAATACACGGAGTTAACTAAGGACAGGTTAATGAAGCAGTTGTACCACGTGGAAATTTTTAATGCAAGTTTAGTCTAATACGGTTGTGAATTAAATATGCCAATTAGGTTTTTTTTTTTTTTTTAAATAAGCAACAAGATATAATTATCAGTGTCAGCTTGGAATGTTGCAGTAGCTGTGTTGGTTTGATGATTTGTTCTGAAATTGTACTTGACAGTTGAGGTGAGATAACCTTGTTACATAGTCATTAGAAGCATTTTGAACTCCCTCAGGCTGGTTAGAGAGCTATAGATGAAAAGGGCATATTCAGTCAAAAATAAATCTGTTCTTCAAGGTTGGAGGATTTCTACCAAAATCATCCCCCTTAAAAGGTGGGGTTTTATGAATCTCTTTGTTTTAGTATTAAGTATTTTGGCACTGGTGACGCCCCACCTTGAGTGCTGGGTCCAGAGAAGGTGTTAATAGGTGGGGTTTTTGCCAGAGTTCAGTTAATGGTTGGACTAGATGATCTTGAATTTTTGTATTTCATTCCTTCTGGAAAGTTAGATATGGTTCCATGCAGGCAGTGGACATACGGTTGCACGTTTCCCTGAATATTCAGCATTTCCATGTTACACTCAGCAATGAGGAGTGTTCCTAGAGAAAGGTGCCTATAGTGATGCTGAGCAGCACCTGAAACACTGCACTTGCAGTAGCTCAATCTTCTGGTTGCAAAGACACACAGTAGAAACTGAGTTGATGTATTAAAATTACTGATACCCCTCTCCTGTGGCAGAGAGAAGACCTTTATTCTGTCTGTAAGGATAGACTATTTATTCAGGATTTAAGCAGTCAGCTAATGAGGCACCCATCTCAGAGGATAAGTTTTCTAAGCGCCTGTGGGATACAATGCATAAAACTGGCATAAACGATATTAAAACTCGCTGATTTTTTAAGTGAGGTGAGAATATTACATCTAGCCAGAGTGGAAAACGTGTTTAACACCTGTGGTTACAGCTCAAAAGACCCAATAGTTATGTGTAATAAACTGTGGAACCAGTAGGTCTGCATCTTGAGTTCTGGGATCAAGTTCTTGCATATCCAGGAATGTTTCAGAAGTGAGATTTCTGGAAATCTTTCTTCTTTGAAAAGGGGAGAAAGTTGCGAGAAGTAAACTCATAGCCATACGAGTAATTTGAAATTATCTTGAATTTGAGAGGTTTTTTTGCTAAAAATGGTGTGAAATTGCAGAGGGAGCTGTCACTCCCGTGGCCATGCTCCTGCAAATCCTAATTGCACCATTATGGTGGGTTCTCATGAGAAGGATATGCTGGTGGCATGCAAATCACCTCTTCTTTCCCCCTTTTTCCCACCTATTAGTTGTACCTATTGCTTTACATTGGGGAATCCAATAAAATCCACATGAAAAGCTTAACCAGGCAGTGTGCAACACCTGTCTGCGGCCAAACTGCTGAAGAGAGTCCAGCTCCATCCTCCTTCAGCCCAACCTTTAGATACTTACAAGCATTAATGTCTCCCCTCAGCCTTGTCCAGGCTAAAGAGCCCCAGCTCTCTCAGCCCTTCTTCATCAGGGAGATGCTCCAATCCCTCCATCATCTTGGTTGCCCTTCGATGGACTCTCTCCAGCAGTTCCCTGTCTCTCTTGAACTGGGGAGCCCAGAACTGGACACAGGATTCCAGTTGTGGCCTCCCCAGCACAGAGCAGAGGGGGAGAATGACCTCCCTCCACCTACTGGCCACACTCTTCCCTACGCAGCCCAGGATTCCAATTTTTTTTTCTCTGTACCATTGTTAAAGGCATTTCATAAACTTTATGCTTCAAGGTAGCAGCTGCAAGCGTCTTTTTTTGAAAAAAAGTAAATATACTTTTTATGGGCTCAGGGCAATTAATGAAGCATAAAGCACTGCTGAGTCACTTTAATCCAACTCTGAACTTAATGTTTGGGTTTTGTCTTCCCAACGACAATTTTTAATATTTACCATAGCACATCCTAGGAGAGCAGAACAATACAGATTTACTTTAAAAAAAAAATAAAAAATAAACTAGTGCATTTACTGTTAGTCTGCCTTGATCAGCCAAGATAGATATAAAGCGCCTCTGTTTTTTCTGTTGGAAAATTGTGAATGCCTCATTAACCTTTCTTATGTCGCCCATAGCTTTCTAGACCATTCTGATGCCATTCCCCCATCCTTCCTGCTCTATGTAGTAAGAAGGGGATCGTCCTTCTTTGTTACTTCCCAGTTCCACACCGACAGTCCGTGAGATGAGGGACCAGACCACTCCGTATTCATAGAACAGGGACGTCACCAGTACATGAGCCTAAGGAGATCTTTTTTGTTTCCTTGTCTTTACATTCTTAGTGGTTAACATCACTTCACGCTCGTCTACATTGACTTTCATTTATCGCTTTATTGCTCTTTAAGTTGATATTGAAAAACCCTTCTGCATTATTTTCAGTCTGCTTGGTGGAACAAGCATCGGCTCAGAAACTTCAGCCATCGAGACCCGGAGAAATGTAGCTCTGTGGTTCGAGGGAGTTGTTTTAGCTTCTAGCAGGAAGCTTGAAGACTCACAGTGGACATCTGACCTTAAAAACAGAGTAAAGTGGAAGTGCATGTTTATTTTATTTTGTCAAGGTGACTTTTACTGCACTGTATAAATCATCATTCACTGTAGGAGTATGTTTAACAACTGTTTTATGCTGGATATCTCACTGTTTATGATCAGATTTCTCCTTAGCCATTGTTCCTATTATAAATCTTGGTAAACTCTATGTGTGCACATGTGTAATCAAATGAATTTTTTTGTTCTTGCCACAGAAGGATAGGATATAATTCACGGAGGTGAGCATTATGCAGTTTATCAGCTGCCCTTTCTCAGGATCAGACTCTTCTCAGCCTGACCTCCTGATCCTTCGCTCTCGTGATCGGTCTGTTATTTTCAGTCATTGTTGCCAGGTCTTCTTTAGAGGTAGGAATCACTACGGCCTGATGAAATGGAAAAATTATGCCAGATTGGATCCTGCTGTACTGTTCTGGCAAATGAGATAAATCCTCATACTGGCAGAGTGGTTGCCTCTCTCTCTTACTGAACAGTTATCTTCTGGCCTCATCCAAATGACACCAAAATTTACAGCAGTTTTAGGTTTGATGTTGTATTACCTTGTGTCGCTTGATCTTGCTCTTGCTTTAATGTGCTGTCACCTGAGTTGCTAGCACTGAATCTGAAGGAATTTATTAGTCAACAGCTATGGGCATGGTACCGTGATCTCCGTATTCTAGCTCTGTTGTCTCTTAACTTTCCTTTGAGTCATTTGAAATTTCGTTATAATGCACGCTGAAACTAAGGCAGTGTCCCAAATCTGGCATGATTGTGTAGAACGAAGCTTACACGGAAGTGGTTGTCTCTTTCGATCTAGCATGCATGTCTGCATATTAATGTGTACTGGGTCTGGTGGGGAAGGGGTTAATTCTTCCCAGGACCTGGCCGGGACACAGGTACCCCATCCCGTGGGAGCCATGCCCAGGGGCGTGGCCGGAGCTGCCGGGGAAGGGGAGGGACCGGAAGTGGAGAGGACCGGAAGTGGGGGGGGGACCGGAAGTGGGGAGGACCGGAAAAGGAAGTCCCCCGGGGAGAGGGAGCAGGAAGCAGGGTGTCCCGTGTGCGGTCGGTAAGTGGCGGTATCGTAATGGTGGCTGTCTATTCCTCTGTCAGTGTTACTGTTGTTGTTTGTTTCGCCTTTTGTTGTTCCGTTCAAGTGCCTTTGTGTCAAACCGCGAGTTTTGACTTTTTTCTTTCGCTTTTCCCCTCCCGGGCGCGGCGGCGGCGGGGGCTCTGCTCTGCGCGAGCGGCTGCCGCATGGGCCTTTGTTGCCATCTGAGGCCAAACCACGACATCAGATCTCTGGTTTCCTGTGTTATCTTTCTGAGATCCATACACACACACACAAAGCCTTTCTTACAAGATGATTAGAAATCTTATTTTGAAAATATTTAAATACATAGTGTATTTTCAGAAGGGAGAAAACAGGCTGAAATGAGACATGTATTAAGTAAGTGTGAAGACAAAAATCCTGATCAAAACTCTCACAAAGTGGAAAAGAGAGGAAAAGATATAATCCTATCCCTTGCAAAAACTTGTAGTAACGTTACTGTATGATTAAAAAAGAAAAAAGCTTTCATAAACCAGAATAAATCACACGGGAAGACTGGGCTGGCGTAAGATGGAAGAAAGGTCTCTGCATGTGTTGGAAGCCTTTATTCACCCCTTCTCTCACCTGACTCTTAAGAGAATTTGAGTATAATTAGAGATAAACATATAGAAACGTCCAAGGAAGATCTACATACCTAAGCTGGGTGCATTTTTTTAAGCCTTCTTTCCATTTTCTCTGTGAATAGTGTGTATCGGTAATCCTTACTCGCCTTTTATCTTGTGTGCAAGTTTACTTAACTATGGGGAAATCATTAAAAGTAAGGTTTTGGCTTTCTCCAGCAATTGCCCTTCACCATCATAGCAGATACCCGCAGAAGGTGTGGTTTGCTAGTTTGAAAGCTGGTATGGGATGGGTCAGTCTTCCTTTGTTCAAAGATAATGGGAAGAGCTCACCGACACTAGAAAAGGCTGTAGAGACAATGTCCCATTTTCAAATCTTGGAAAGGATTAGCTGTTGTTGACAGAGGTTTGGTGCTCCTTATAGGCTTTATCGATTCTATTGCCATCGAGTTATGAGCGATGGGACAAAGGCGTTACGTCAAATATTGAGCAATAAAAATTTGAGTGAGAATTTTAATTATAAAGCTCTTATTTAGTCTTAGATATATTAGCCTTTTGACAGTTGAGCTGGAGATCAAAAGTTTTTGATGGGGTTTTAGTGCCACTCAGCAATGCATGACCTTGTTTCAGGCTAAAGATTCAAGTTCCCAGGGTTGGGAGGTTGTTCCCAGAGGAGGTGAGGGAGGTCTCCGAACCAGCCTGCAGAGGCACCTAAGGCAGTTCAGAGGCCAGTGTGGCCCACAACATAAGTAATGCTGGGCTTGAGCTCAACTCGTGCTCCTGGGGCACGTCCATCCATCCACAACCTGCATATCCATCCTTCAACGCCGATTATATGTTCTCTTCATACTGTTTCCATGTAAACCCAGTTCCTCAGTCTCCGTCTAAGTGTTGTTTGTTCAAATGTTTATGTGTAATAGCAAAGAACGCTTTCCAAATAGGAACAGAAATCCTTAATTATTTTAGGGGATTTTAGACAGTTATTTTTTAATCTGCTATTTAAAGTCTGCTATGGTACAATACGTGAAATCTATTTCACTTTAAAAGAAAAGGTGGAAAATGAAATGCTAAACTCTAGTTTCTTTAGAAAAGTTGACAGTTTAAAAGTACCAGAGCTGTCAAGATTTGTGAATCCTTTCTGGTATTGCTGTATAAGGAAGACATCAAATAATTACCAATGAAATCTAAGGATAAATTATGTACATTCAATATAAGAGAAATCAAGAAGATCTATAAGAAATATAACTTTGAAGTTCTTTATCATTAGTAATTTATCAAATAGCCATTTTACAGCATACTGATTAATTTTCTATACTCTGAATACATTTATATTTCTTTTTGAAATCCAGCCTATTGTTACTAAATCATTGCTGCAATTCAAACCTTTCCGGGATCTTAGTACTGTTAAAAGTTCTACTAGTTTTCTAAAAGTATTCTCTTCTCCAACTCTCATTGAAATCTTAGACAACTGATAAACAATTAAAGGGTATTTTGGGGTTGATTTTTATGTAGTTGATTTGCTTGCTGTAGTTTTGGCGGCTTTTCTGGTTTTATTTTGGGGAGGTCAAGAAAACCTATTAAATGTAGAGGGGTGTTTGATCTGCTGGAGAAGATGCTGTGTCCTCAGACACTTGCTGATGGTTTCAAGCTTGACTGGCAATACCAGTAGGACAGCCTGGGCACAATTTTTATGCTATTGTTGTCACCCATATTTTGGGATTTGGGGTATATCAAGAAGCAGTTCTTCTGTAAGTTGTAGGATGTGTATCAAAATGGAGGCTGAGCTTGTTGGCAGGAGGGGTTGGCTTCATGTTATTTGTCTTACCTGAAGCTATTAACGGTCATTCTGAGTTCCAAAGAGCAAAGAAGAGTTGCCACAGTGTAATGAGGGGTCAAGTCTGAACTCTGAGACATTTTAGAAAGATGTGAGAATTTTACTTCCTTTGAAGAACCTATCTTTTTGCCTAATACATTGAAAAGCCTTTTGGAAAGGCATTGTCCTTAATCTGTGATGCTTCTAGTCAGAGGTTACCTTTACGTGATTTATGACAAGGTAGTTCTCAAAAGCATGAAAATGTTTGCAATACCTCAGTAGTATTCAGTGCTGCATTTCTCGTGTTATTTTGGTTTTTTGTTGAGTGGAATCTGCATTTTAAGGACATGATTTTTTTCCTTCTATTTGTTGCATTTGTAGTTGATCATTAATAAATTGGCATAGATTTGAGTTGTAAATGGAATAATTTTTAAGTAGGTCAGGAAAAAATTCTCAACTCTACTGGAAGGTGGTTAAATGAAATGGAATAATTATTTGCTATTTCACATTTTATGGGGAAGATACATTTATGTTTGTGGTTATCTGCCATGGTTATCTTGTTCAACCTGAATGTTTGAATGTATCTAGTAACTTTATCCATGTGCTAGTATTATTTGAGATGTGTATATATATAATAGTTTTTAGCCTGGATAGAGTAAGAAAATTTATACTGAGAAACACTGATTTCTCTTGATTTTATAGTTTTAATTCTCTAAGCAAAATAATAAGTTAGTAAGATAGTTAAAATAGTCTTTGGACTTATTATGGAACTGTGAAGAATTTTAGAATAATACTGTCAAGAGAGTCCCTAAAAAAACCCATGGTAAACGGGAAAAATTGGAAAAAAAACCCACATGTTAACATTAATTTATCTTTTACAATTTTTAAAGATTTCAGTCTCATTGAGAGTTCATTGAGAACGTCTTAACAGAGACTCCTGCTGAGACAGAGATAGCAAAACCAATATACTGATTGCTTTTTCAATGAACCTAGAGATAGCTTAAAGGATGCCAGTCTCTGCCTGAGAATTCTGAGGCAGAGAACAAATGGTGCTGAATTACCACTTGCCCTAGAAAATTTGTCTTTGACTATCTTCAGCACCATGTTATTAATCTTTTCAAGTAACTTCCTTTTGGTTCCAGGCATTAATATTATTTTTCTTACTTGTTTTTTGTTTTGGTTTTTGTTTGTTTGTTCATTTTTTTTTCCTGTCACAGGTCTCATTTTCTTTTTTTTTATGAATGGAGTGTCTGTAGTTCTTAGGCAGCAGTCTAGTTTTCACACATCTCATTCTTTTCCTCTCCTAAATTAGCTGTTGTTTAGTTTTTTTGTTTTCTGTAATTCTTTCTTCATGTTTAACTACATTTACAGGTGCATGAACCATAAAATGTCATTCAGAATTCCCTGGTTTTGTTTGTGTAGTTTTCTTTTTCTAAACTATGCTCCTTTTTTCATCACACTTTTGTTATCATTAAAATATGTAGATGATTACAAAACATCCCATATGTGAATACATCCCTGTACATTACAGCTCTTGTTCAGAAGCCTCTCCTTTAATATTAGTGTCTGGTCTGCCACGGATGAAAACATATTCTTTGAGTAATCTTTGACCAGTACTTGGGGCAAAGAATAAACAACATAGAGAAAATAAAAAGCCCTTCTTTCCCCTCAGTATGTAGGTCAGTCTTGAAATTACAATATTTTAAAAAGTCATTGAACTTACTTTTGCGTTTACTTATTTATATGCTCCTACATATTTTCCTGGCATATTTTTACTGAACTTTTCTCTTATGTTTTTTAATCGACATGAACATAAAATTGAATTTTATTTTGTATATAGTCATCAGAACTCAGTTGTATTTGCAGTGTTCTTTATCAAACTGATTTCTCTTCAAATTATGCCTTCAGATGCTACCATACTAAAGATAATAAAATTGTGAAGATGTAATTTAAAGTCAATTTTGGGAATAGTCAGCCTCCATACAAATAACCCAAGGAAACACTTGACCTGCAGAAACTTTATTACTAGTGATTTTCTTCTTCCCCTTGATTAGGTATCAAGTTGACTTCCAAATCCTCACCTCTTTCCACTGAGCAAATAATATTCTTATGAACCTCTGAACAATCACGCACCACCAGGTGCACAGAACTTACAAGATAATTTTGCCATCTTTTTTTAGAGTATCCCTGTCCTGTGTCCTTCTTCTTGTCTTTTATAGCAACTTCAATGAAATGGCAACTACAACTTGCGTGAGGCTTCAGGCAGGAGTAGAATCATAATGTGGGATGTGGAATAAGGGCAGAACTGAGTGTGCCCATTGTTTTTCAACTTTATGCAAAGCTTCTCTTTTCTTTTTGCTGGTAAAACCACTTGAAAACTTCCAACCATGAATATACTGTGATTCTGTGATTTATTTTGGAAAACTGGAAGCTGTGGCTGCCCCATCCCTGGAGGGGTTCAAGGCCAGGCTGGATGGGGCTTGGAGCAACCTGGTCTGGTG
>JAOQGH010000077.1:42871363-42914809 GCA_025769975.1 Gallinago jamesoni | reverse complement strand
CGGCTTCCCCACAGCCAGGCCACCACCACCGGCCTCGCCGCACCCCTGGGCCCTCCCCCGCGTCTGGCGGGGCTTCAAGAGCGACTCCATCCTGTCACCGTCTCCCATCGCCCCGCTCCAGCCCGGCGGCGCCAGGCCTCCCCCTACAAGGCCTATCCCGCAGCCTGGAGCGGCCCCGGCCCCCTCAGCAGTGGGGCAAGAGCCAGGCAGCCCGGGTCAACATTTGAGGCACCTTCCGCGAGCCCCCCCTCACCTGCGGGCGCCGGCTCCACAGCAAAGGCGGCCATGTCGGGAGCTCCGCCGGGCGCTTTCAAACGGCACGGAATTTCCGTCCTCACGATATTTCCGTCCCGCCCTCCCGCCGGGCGGTGCTGACGGAGAGGCGGGGAGGGCCGCGGCCTCGCCCCCGAGGCGGAGGCCTTTTGGCTAGGCCGCTGAGGCCTACCCCGTTCTCGGAGCCGCCCCTTTCCCATCACTCCCGCCCCACGTTTTATTCTAAACGCAGTTGCCCTCCCTTTATTGTCTATTTCACGTATCAAACTGTTCAGAACTGGCGCGAAGGCCAAAATCGTCTTCCAAACCGCCCCCCCTCCACCCCCGGACCGCCACCAGCGCTTTCAAACGCATCGCCATTTAGCGGCGCTCCAAACCCCCTCCGATAGTGAGATAGAGTCGAAAACCACGAAGCGTTAAAAGCATCCTACACACACCTTGTGCGTCCTCGAAAAGGTTGTTTTAGTTTCCAAAACTATTTAAGGCCAGCCAGTCCACAAAATTCAACAAAATCCTCTTTGTTGCGATACAAACCTAAAAAACACTATGAAGGTGCTTTATTACACGAACATTTTATTATCTAGATTTGGTATCTAACTAGAATGCATAATTTGGTTTAGTATTAAACAGGGTGACATCTTGGTTATTTTATTTCCTCTGTTGCCTGCATTTTCTGGTGGTTCAATAAAGAACATAATTCTGGGGTTTTTTTTCTAATATTTAAAGGAAAATTAAACTTTATCTTTTTATTAATGCTTTAGGAAGAGCTTGTTCTTGGGCAAAATCATCCATCTCTGAAGGCCGTGGAATACCATTCGGCATTTATATATGCTAAATGCTGAAAAAAAGGGGGGTTGAAGGAGGAGCCCAGGAAAAAAGTGTAGAGAAAAACTTTAAAATGCATGTGTGAAAGTGGACTGCAAGATGACAGGTTAAAGTATAGCCAACATCTGTTAATGTATAGTCAAAACAGATCATTTCAATTCTCCCTTTCGATCAGTTGTCATTTATGGTTCCGTTTGCTTTTATGTTCTGTTCTTGGTACTTGTGAAGCTGCTCCATGAAGCCGGGATTTGGACAAGCTGCAGGCCTTGCATTTTTCACCAAGGAGAAGGCTCTAGCAAAACTCAGTCTTTCTGAATTCATTAGAAATCCGATGACTATGGCCGCTGCACGAGAAACTCCTGCATTACAGTGGACCAGCACCACACCATCCTTCAAGAAACAAATGAAACATTAGTCAGCATATTCATTAAGTAGTAATAGGTACTATAAACTTTACATAAAATCTATTAGGATTAAAAGCTCCACGCTGAGCTCAAAGTAAAATATTTTACGCATATAAGTAACACAGATATATAAGGCCCAAATTAAATCTTTTTCTAACCAAAGCCACTTTATTACTACCAAATACTTCAAAGCTAATTCATACCTTAGAACTAAAAAAAAATCCACATTCCTCCATCCCTTTCCCCAAGACCTTACAGCAGCCCCTTCCTGTAAAACCCACCATCAGACACCTGGGACACTGATCTATCTGATCCAACTGGGTGCTGATTTAAAAATAAATTTATTTCCAATATGCACGGTGTCTTGTTACTAGGTTAGAAACATAACAAGGGGGCAAGCAGCCAGGCACGGCAAGCGGCAGATCTTAGAATGCCTTGTAGTTTCAGTCGCGCATTCCTTGCCCACCCCAGAGTTCTTGGGTGAAGAATCTGGGTAAGGAGGATCATGCATGGGAAGAGAAAAATCAGAAGAGATATTGTGTGATTTGCAACGAACCTCTACCTCCCTGCTACCCTGTTGGTCCAACTGTAGTGGTACAACTAAGGTCCCGTAACTGGGGGACACAGGAGCAAAATCCAACGCTACCGAACCTCCCATAAATTCACAAATGCATCTCCTGGGGGTTTAAATTCAGGCTCATCCTGAAGGATAATTTTTTTATCCTACTTAAAAGACAATGAGACAGTCTAGCGTGGCTTAGGCAACATTTGCAATGCCCAGGCTTTTGTGATCTTGTCATGTTTGTGCATCCGACTATGACCTGGAAAAGGCTCAGTCCAAGCTGAGCCACTTTCACCAAAAAAACCCAACAATCCCAAATCCCTAGCATCTTCATATTCTGAATAAACCTACTGAAGCTAAAGAGATTTGAGGCTAAAGAGATACATTCTAGACACAATCAGGCTGCTCTGTCTGTACACAGCAAGCACAAATTATTTAATGAGGATTTTACCCAAATGGAAAAAAAAAAGGCCTTGTAACCATCAGGGTTCCTTTGCAGGAAGGTTATGACTTAGGTTACAGATCTGGGAGTTGCAATTATCTGATATGTTATTAAACGTACAGAGCAGAAAATAGTTCCTGCTCCAAAAATCTTCCAGTTTAAATAAAAAGACAAAAAAGTATGAAATTGAGTGTTATTATCCTTATTGAAGAAATGCCAAACTGACACCAGGAGAATGAGTTGCTCAAGTTAACACAAGAAGATTGTGGCAGATCTGAGAATTGCATCTAAGCTCCTGCATCCCAGCACAATCAATCACTGTAAGACCACAATTTATTCTTTTCTTTTTTCGTGATGGAAATCACAAAATCACATCCCCTTCGCACTGTCTGCTGAAAAATGTAATCTTCGCTCCCTTTCTCACATTCCCAGAGGCACGTATCCTGATCACGCAGACTACAGCACAGTGCAAAGCAGACCATCCGTTGTTGATCTAGAGTAGTTTTTACTGATTCAATGGATTGGTTTTTTCAGACATCATGTGCCATAATCGAGATTGCTATCTAGCAGTGGCACTGAGGGTAAAAAATAAGCATTGAAAGTAATAATTTTTTTTCTTCATACAGTTCATGCTTTATTTTCCTCCTTCACATTTCTTTTAAGGCTTTTTTGTTTGGTTTTCTTTCAATGACTGTTCTGTTGTACATTGCCAAAAATTATACAGTGATGTCCATGGAACAAACCTGAAAATCACTCAACATGAATGAACAGGGGCAGTAACATTAAATCCAATTTAATATGGGAAACATTTATCTTTCCTTGCTACAGCCTGTCATTTCTTTATTCAAAGATGAATTTGCCATGTATCGTCAAATAAACTTGTATTAGGTGTGAATACAGAGTAAAACTAAAAAAAAAACAACTGACTGCAGACATGAAATGAATCTTTATTTACTAAGAACTCCCTGCTACGATCATCCTAGCCTAACCTTTGCCTGCCCAGAAATGGTCCACAGTCTTGCAAGAACCTCTTAAGATTCAAGACCAAGTTGTTTGGGTTTTTTTAATTTTTGTTTTATAAAGGGAGAGAGAAACAAAACCAGCTTCCACCATGAGAAACAGTGATCATAGAGTGGTTATACACAGTGAAACAAAAACCTTACTGAGGAAAGAAATGAAAAAGCCTAAAGCTTTTGGTGAAGAGCCATGGGCTAATGTAGCTCCTTAAGGACCCACTCTACATTGCAGTGGTGCCAGGGCTTACTCTTTAGGAGGGACAGAGAAAGTAGTAAGGAGAGATGTTCATGAATGAGCTAAGATTTCCTCCCAGAGTGCCAAGATTTTAGAGGTTTTGTGACTAGATATTAAACAGAAAGGTACAAAAATATCCCCCGTGCACAGCTCTATAATTTGACACGTGTCATCTAACACGTCACGGAAAATCTGCCAGCTAACGTGGAGCCTAGAAGAAAACATAAGCTCTGATAAGTATCAGAATTTGTACTGTGGTGTCTACAGACTTGAGGAGTTAACAGTTTTAGAAGAGTCAGTCCTGTTACAAGGACCAGCTGGCACTGACTTACTGCACAGCGCAAGCTTTGCTGTCATTCTCAAATTTAAGCGCTCTCACGAAGTAGTAATGGGACCATAAACACCAGAGGCAGGAAGCAACACCATGCAGTTACAAACGGCAAGTCTCATTTAGAAATGAAGGGGAAACCGTAACTAGAAACCTTGAAAAGGTCATTAAGTGACAATACATATCACATAGCTCATAAATGATAAATGAGAGAAGGAAAGAACACTGTGTGACACAAAGACAGCTAGGGCAAGATTATCTTCTTTTATCCCAATCTGCATAAATAATGAATATGGTGGAATAACGTGCAGTAAAGGGTTTGTTTTTCAAGTCATAGTTTTGATAGCAAAGCAAATGGTGGCCATAAATTACACAGTAAGCCTGAATTTAACTAACAGGAGTCAGGGATGGTCTTGGTTACAGACAGGTCCGCCAAGCAACCCCAGGAGTCCCTTCACCCTATTTCCTATGCTATGTCTTTTTCAGGATTTTGTTAGTAGTTAAAAATCACTGGTTGGCTCCAAGACTAACACATTCTCTGACAGCCTTGGTACATAGCAATATGTGGATTCATAACTCAGTGTGTTGCATCTTCGATACACAATGAAGGAAAAGCACAAGGACGGTGGGCAGCTGATGACAAAACACACAGATCTGTAAAAGCCCTGCCAGGCTTTCTGCTAACCCAAAACAACATCCCCGATAGATAAATTACAGAAAGTAAAAGCTTCCCCTCAGTTAAATGTAGTGATTTGGAGTTACGACAGGATTACAATGGGAAAAGTCAACCACTGCTCCAACCCTATTAAAGAAGCATTTCTCTAAAACATGCAAAACAGTCATTCTAAAAAAAAACAAAACAAAAACCAATACTGGAAGGAATGGGACTTAAAAATAGTACCACATCTTTAGGAATACTTAGAAATTGCTTGGATTTTCTACTTAAAATTTTAAAAGGCAATGGCAAAACTATTTGTTTGGTACCATACTTTCTTTTGACAAAAGAAACTACTTTAGATTTTAAATAGGGCAATAAATAATTTAGACAGGATACTAGTAGCATTAATTATTGACATACTCTACCTGGGTCTTGGCTGCCTCAATAAACTCGAAACATTCTGGGAAATAGGAGGTAATATCAGTTTCTGGAAGGTCCAGAATAGAAATAGTCTTGTATGTAAAGTCATCGAGGAAGGCATTTTGTACTCCGTATGCCACATTTAGAACATGAGTGACCTATAAAAAAAAAAAAAAAGGGAAAGAAAAAGAAAAAGAAAAAGGCATTTTCTGAAGACAGCAAGCAAGATCAGCAGTAGCAAAGGTGGATTATTCTTTAGGTATACACAGATTGCAACTAACACAACTGCATCGCTCAGTTCTACATACATACTCTGTCTATGGTGTGCTTTTCTCCGAGCAAAATTTTACTGTGTTAAAATATATTGTGATAAATTTCAGTTTTCTTCCTTTTGAGGGGAAACGAGAAGATCTGTGCCCAACCAAACACAGACTGAAGTAAGGATTTTCAACAGAAAAGGAAGCTGACAGGGCACAGATGGAAAATAAAAGAGAAAGCAATAGGAATGAGAGAACGGACCACCCAACAATCGCCCAAATTTCAAGCCTACCCTAGCCCACCAGCTAAATGTTCCTCCTACTGAGTTACCGTTTACTGGAACAGATGGATTTCAGAGTAAACTATACCTGCACTTTGGCAGGTGAGACCACCGCTGGCCTCCTGCCACCTCTGCTCTGTTCAGGCTACGGCCAGGTTGTGGATCACTTTAACTGACAGCGAAGTGACATTTAGGTGGCACCAGATGCCAGACTGGTGCACTCCCTGTCCTGCAGAAGCATCACTGTCCGAAGACCTTATCACCCCATTACTGTAACAGAGAAGAGTAAAAAAGACCAAAGTTCGGGACAGACTTGGAGCCGACGCTTTGTTTTTCTTATCTCATAGACCCCCCGTAAGGCGAGCCGGCCTGAGGCTGCTCAGTGCCTGAAACTGAAACGCCTACAGCAAAGCAGGAATCTGCCCATTCAACAGCTCCAAACAATCTCTATTAGTCTGGCAGCAAACTATTTCAGCTTCTCGTGAAGCTCGCAGGCATCCATCCATCCATCATCCATCCATCATCCATCTGCAAACGCAGCAGGCCCTTAAACATGCAAATGTAATACAAGGGTTTTTTTTAATTACTTGAGAACATTTCAGGCTTTTTAACTTAAAAGAAAAAAATAAAATCTGCTGGCCACTGCTGTGCCAGAGGCTTTTTGCTCTCCCTGTAACGTTACCTTATGCTTCCTCATGGTCTCCATGTCGTGCGCCACATCCTGCGACCCTGCGGGCAAAGCCAGCTGGTTGCTGCTAAACCACCACCCCGGGGAAGCTCCCGGACCCCTTCCCCACTCCCCGGTTTGCTTCACAGGATGAAACACGGCTTTTTGGGCAGCAGCCCCCCCCATTTCCATCCCCATTCTCCATCTCCATCCCCATCTCCCCATCTCCATCCCCATCCTCACCTCCATCCCCATCCCCATTTCCCTATCTTCATCCCTATCTCCATACCCTTCTCCCTATCTTCATCCCTATCTCCCTATCTTCATCCTCACCTCCATCCCCATCCTCACCTCCATCCCCACCTCCACATCTCCATTTCCCTCTCCCGACCCCCGGCGAGGTACGAAACAGCCACCGCCGCCCCCGGGGCCTCCCACCGCCGGCCTGCTCCCGGGCCCACTCACCCAGCAGCAACCAGGGCTTCACCACGCCGACCTGGAGGTCGGCGCTGAGGTCCGGTACGTAGCCGCCGCCGCCGGGAGCCGCCTCCTCGTCCTCCTCCACCTGCAGGCAGGCGCCGCGCCACGTCTCGATGATCCTCCGGCCGGTCAGCGTCGTCACGCGAGTGCGCTGCTTCCGCAGGTTAGCCCTGGAGAAGCTACGGATCTCCTGGGCGAGGGAGTGCATGGCCCGGACACCGGCGGGCGCTGGCCGCTGGCCCCCGCCGCCCGACGGACCCACTCCACCCCGCCTCCCGGCACAGCCCACCCGCCATTGGCCGAGCGCGGGCGGCTCCCATTGGCTGCTGGCACCGGGGGGCGGGGCCTCGGCGCGCAGTCGCGGGAGCGGGCGGTGGTTGTTCTGCTTCGCGGGGCGGCCGCGGAGCCGGGGGAAGGGTTTTCCCGGTCCTTTACGCTGTGGGATAGGGCCCCGGGCCGTGGTGCTGGGAGGGCCCTGGGGCCGGGCGGTCCAGGGGGATCCCTGGTGCAGGGGGTTCCTGGGCCCTGGTGCAGGGAAGGGTCGGGCGGGGTCCTGGTGCCGGGGGTCCTGGTGCCGGGGGTCCTGGGCGCCTGGGCCCTGGTGCCGGGGGTCTTGGTGGCCTGGTGCTGGGGGGTCCTTGGTGCCGAGTGCCCTGGAGCCAAAGCTTGAAGCCGAGCCCTGGTGCCAGGGGGCCCTGATACTGGGGCCTTCACCCTGTGTCGAGCCCCCGATGCGGGAAGTGAACTCCCAGCGAGGTGTGGAGCTGGCCCGGGAGAGCCGAGAGCGGCCTGGTCTTCAGTGGGACGGGCAGAGAGGGTGTGCCGATGCTCTTTCTTTAGTGCTTG
This sequence comes from Gallinago jamesoni, assembly GCA_025769975.1. Classification (NCBI taxonomy): domain Eukaryota; kingdom Metazoa; phylum Chordata; class Aves; order Charadriiformes; family Scolopacidae; genus Gallinago; species Gallinago jamesoni. The sequence goes on along the minus strand of JAOQGH010000077.1, from coordinate 42,907,115 downwards.
CAAGCCTGGGAGGAAGGTCTGGGTTCGCCTAAGGCTGTGTAATTTTAAGTTCTTTGGTTTGGTTTTTGGGTTTTTTTTGGGAATGATTATTTCTGGGGTTTTGGTCTGCCTGTAAAGAATGCAGCAGGTGTAGTTAAAGTAGCCTTTCAATTGGAAATGCTCATTATTGGAAATATAGGCTGCTGTTTTGAAAAAAAAATCATGCAGCAATGCCTGGCTGACTGTCATTGGGACTTGCTTCGTGGGAAAATACTCTAAGCAGTTAAATGGAAAATACTAGAATTAAATACCTCTTCCCCCTCTTCCCTCCTGCGGAGTCGTTGGGCTAGTGACCAAAAGCTAAACAAAATCAGCTGCTTAAGTTTACCAAAGAAGTGAAATAGGAGGCAAGGTGAGGCTGATTTTTCCTTTACTCCCAAGCCACTAAATGCCCGTGTTTTCATGTATTCTCATTAAAGTGCTAATTGTGGTGTTACACAGCTAGTGCAGAAATATGTGAAAATTTTTGTTTGTGAAGTTAAACCTTAATGCTGCTAAATTAAATTGTACTAGAAATACATTTCACTAATTTTTTTAACAATCCACACTGGTTTGTAGAAATAGGGATGTATTACTAAAATACTTCTCCTCTGATTTTATAATATTCCTCAAACCTCTGCTGCCATGATACGGTGAATCTGAAAAGGTCCTTGTGATGGCTCCTTAGGATGCAGTATAGAACAAAGGCAAGTTAGTTCCAGGTGGAAGAGGTTTACAAATGCATTGCCGAGTCAAGAAGCAGAGAACAGTGTCAGGAACTGCAAAAGCAATAGACATGGAGACATTCAAGGTGAGGCTCGACGAGGCCCTGGGCAACCTGCTCTAGTTGGAGGTGTCCCTGTGACTGCAGGGGGGTCGGACTAGATGACCTTTAAGGTCCCTTCTGGCCCAGATGGTTCTATGATTCTATTTCTAGGAATGCCAGAGGCAATCTTCTCACATAATTAGACCTAAAATAGAGTTTGCCTCAAAAAGGCAGAATACGGAAAACCAGGAGTCTGAATAAAGAGAGAAAAATGAAGGAAGATGCTTAGGACGGGGAGAGGAACAGAACAGGGATCTGGGCTGGATCAAGGTAACAAAGGTGTCAAACACAGGGTTCCAGGACAAAACATTTTCAGCAATCAGTTTCTGCAACAAAAATTGAATTTTAAATGCAAGTAGGAGGTTTTGTAACATTCTGCATGGTAGATGTATACTCAGTAGCCTCTCTCAAAGTGGACTGTGGCTTGTGGCAGTTAATTTAAAACAATAATGATGTTGATTCATTCATTTTTGTTAAGGTAAACTCAATAATTTTGATATAACTGATCAGAAGAAAGCAATTGAGAGCTTTAGGTCTGTGGTTAAGGCAGCAACCGCGCAGTGTTTCACAGCTGTTTTCCAAGCTGCATTGGCTTGCTACAGCTGCCCCTGTGAGAGACCAAGAAAGCTAGAATGTCCCACAAGAAAGAGCCTCATTTGTCAGGAAAATGGCAAGGACTGAGCAAAATTTCCTTGCTGTTCAGACCCAGAAGCATGCCATTAGGGTAGTAAGGCTGTAGGGATGTCCTCTGTCACCAACTTCTGCTCCATACCGCAACAATGGGACATGCCCTATAAGCATTTGCAGGACTAGAGAAGGATCTGGGGGTCCTGGTGGACAGTAAACTCTCCATGAGCCAGCAAAGCGCCCTTGTTGCCAAGAGGGCCAATGAGATCCTGGGCTGCATAGGGAAGAGTGTGGCCAGTAGGTCAAGGGAGGTCATTCTCCCCCTCTACTCTGCACTGGTGAGGCCACAACTGGAATACTGCGTCCAGTTCTGGGCTCCCCAGTTCAAGAGGGACAGGGAACTACTGGAGAGAGTCCAGCGCAGGGCAACAAAGATGATTAAAGCATTGGAGCATCTCCCTGACAGGGGAAGGCTGAGAGAGCTGGGACTCTTTAGCCTAGAGAAGAGAAGGCTGAGAGGAGACCTTATTAATGATTATAAGTATCTAAAGGGCAGTTTGAAGGAGGATGGAGCCAGGCTTTTTTCAGTGGTTCCCAGTGACAGGACAAGGGGCAACGGGCACAAGCTGGAACATGGGAAGTTCCACTCAAATCTGAGGAAGAACTTCTTTAGGGTAAGGGTGCCAGAGCCTTGGAACAGGCTGCCCAGGGAGGGTGTGGAGTCCCCTTCTCTGGAGATCTTCAAGACCTGCCTGGATGCCGTCCTGAGTGATGTGCTCTGGGCAATCCTGCTTTGGCCAGGGAGTTGGACTAGATGATCTCTAGAAGGTCCCTTCCAACTCTGACAATTCCGTGATTCTGTGACTAAGCTGTTACAGGGCTGTAAGATACTCACACGAAGCTCAATAATACAGCTACATGTTTTTTCTTAACCTCCGAGGAAGAGTCTGCAATATGCATGGACAGAGAAAGGCAGTTGATTCCGAAGATGCATTTTCTGGCAGGGATGTTTACGGTTGTTATAACTACTTTAAACACCAGGGGTCACCACTGGAAAGAAAAGCTGTACTATGCTACCTCTGAAATCCAGTCAGACTGCAGATACTTAAATGCAGAATTAGTATATTATTATTTAATTAGTGTGTCCATATCATAAGCCTTAGATCTAGCGTAGATATTCATAGACACTATTTTTTATGATGCAGGCATTTACATGCTGCTAAGTTGTTCATAGGTTCCATTACAAGACAGAAGATAATAATCAGATTAGATCTCAATTCTCAGATCTCAGATGGGATCTCAGTTCTCCGATGAATGCTTCCTCTTGCATGCTTTGCTGAGGGTAGAAGAATTCTCCAAAGATATGGCAGCATCTGGGTGCTGTCTCTACTCCATTGGTTGAATGCATTTATGGGACTGCTGGCTCTTCAGGTTTTTAATAAGCTACCCACCAATGCAAACACAGTAGAGTTTTAAGTAATTTTTAAGTTCATGGTTCTCCTGTTTTGCCTGTCAAAAAATTCAGCAGAACCTGTTGTAGTGGGTATAAACTAAGAAACGTTTAACATAGACACTAATTATTATAGAAAGCAGCTTGTACCCATTCAGAAAGCTCATATTATGATACGTCATATCTCTGTTGTTTGTTTTTCCTTCCACTATTGGTTTTGGCCTAGGTACTGCCTGTATTTACCAGTGCAAAAGAGCTAGCTTCTCTCAGGGAAGTGATAACCAGACATTCCAGGTAGCTGAGAAACCAGCCTTGCACTCCAAAGAATGCATAGATCAGAGGGTTGATTGTAAAATGCACCAAAAACTGAGAGTCAATTGCTTAAGTCAGTAATTTAACTGAAGCGGAGAATCAAACCCTAATTAGTACATTAACTACATCACACTTTAAACTGCAATAACTAGATGACTTAGAGGAGTAAGAAATGGGGCAAAAATAAAAATCTTGTCAGCTAACATGTAACTAATAATACAAGCCTCCGCTGCAGACTCTATCTTCATTAGTTGAAAATAACTGTGTGCGGCAGTTGGTCACAGGATGACTGAATCATGAATGTGGTGTGGTGGTGAGAAAGGAAAGCATGACCACAGAACACATCAAGAGGTATTCGAAATAGGGAAAAGGAAACAACAATGCTATTGTATAAAATTTTAATAAGCCTTTTCTGAAGCGTGTTGTGCTATTTGAGGATGACTGTATTCGAGAAAGATGATCTCATACTTGAAACAAGTGCAAAAAATAGCTTAAAGCTTAAATTGCACTGCGCTATATACATTAGACTCTCACCAAAGCAGTCCGTGGTACTTGGATCCCGTGGGACAGGCAGCTCCAGTCTATAGTAACCATTTCAGCACCATTGATGCCAATACACATATAAACACTTCTAGCAATGAGTTGTCTGCCTCATACGGACTGAAATAGTGTGCCCCACACAGCGTGGAGGCCCTTACCTCCGTTTCAGCTTTGCCAAATTGTCAAGACATGATGCCTACTCCTACTGTCTTTCCTATTTCTGTGGAAGGGAGCACGTTGGAGCCACAAGTTCAGGATTGCTCACACCCTAAGCAATGGGGCAAAATGATGCATGGGAGGACGGCTGGAGCGTGACATGATAGAGAGAAAAAGAAATACCACTTTTCTCTTCAGAGGCATTTGCTTTGGCACAGGTTGGTGCTCCGTGCCGTTTCCCTCATGTAGAGAGGTTTTGGATGGGAGACATTTGTTCTCATGCATCGTTATCCACCCTTTAGACTTGTCTACATCTGGTAGGCATGGAAAGAATATTCTGGAAGAAAACTAGAGTCCCAGCAAAGTGAGAGTGAAGTTGACTTGTCCTCTTCTCCAGCCCGGTTGTGTGCCTTTGTCCCATATCCTGAATGAGGACACAGATACTACCTCTTTTGTCTTGGTATCCAGTAACATGCCTGGAAAGTATCTTAAGTGGGGTCCTGATGGGGAAGCAAAATACATGACCTAAAAAAAGCTACTTAAAAGAGTAGATAAAACCTTGACGCATCATTTTACTGGGAAGAATGAATTTGTAGCAAGGCCTCCTCTGGAACTGAATATAGCAAGGAGTGAAAAGTCTGCAAGGATTTTCAGTTACGTGTCCTGAGATCACTGCATCACTGAGGTGAGCCATATAGGCCTAAGAAACTGTAAAGTTGCCAATTATTGTAGGATTTTTTTTTTTTTTCTTCTAGGATGGCAGGAGAAAGGAGTGAAGGCAAAAGCAGTTTGTTAAGTATATGGCATTTTAGAAGTGTAGCCGTAGTAGTTGGTCCAAATGAAGAAAGTTAGGGGAAGCAGGACCATGCTGGAGGCTGTGTACAGAAAGTCATCAAAACAAGAAGTTGACAGGGCATGTCTGGATGTGTTGCTGTAGCTACCCATACTGTGTGATCTGGTTGTTAGTGAGCCGGGCTTCAGCGTAAGGTGTTAGTTTGTTTGTGGATTTCTGGCTCTTCCAGTTTGTAACACATTAGAAGGACCAGGCCCTGTTGGCTAAACAATGTGCAGTTACTTGTGTGTGGGAATGGGGTGAGCTCAGAGGTGGTGGGAGCCTTTGTGAAATTTTCTGTGTGCTTTTGTTCTACATAATCGTGGTGCTTGTTTACCAAGGCAGAGGGTTTCCCATTGTAGGGGCTATATATCCTAAGCTCACATTTACACATGCGAGTATTTATGTACTCTTTTTACACCCCTTTAACATACAAATCAAGTCATCCATTAAAGCCATGCTTCTAACGGATGCTACATCATCCCTGACCAGCTTTACCTATGTCGTGTTTCTTCAGGCGAGAGCAGAGGAGGCATCTTGGTCAAGCCCAGAAATAGAGTGAGTTCCTTAAGTCTTTGAGTCCGTAACCTGGGGGACGGCGTTGGTGATCCGGCTCTGACGAGGTGCATATGAAAGTCCAGCCAACACTGTGAAAGAGAGTGAACAATCAGAGGCCTAGTCATTGCTCCTAATAATATTACTAAGTGTGTGGTCCTCCTCCAAACACTACCTTCTATCCCTGGCCTGAAGGGCAGGCAGCTTCTTTTCATTCTATTTATTTATTTATTTCAAGCCGCATCGCTTGCTGGTTCTTATAAAGCTGGCCTGAACCAGAGGTGCTTCTGCTGGCTTATCTCCTCATACTGCTGCAGAGAAATAAAGCCAGCCCACAACCAAAGGCACGGCCCTAGAAACACTTACCAGGGCATTCCTCTCGGCTCTCACCACACTTTGTGAGCAGTCTATGCAAATGAGCAGGCTGACTCACTGATCTAAAGATGTATATTTTCATAGTGCGTCACAGATTGTGCCGAATAATGAGCGCTGAGGAAGAGGGTGGAATGCAAAGCTGAAATGTTTGATAGGCATAGGGAGTATCCCTGGGGACCTCTTGGTCTGAGGAAGACCTGGCACAACTCGTGTCCAGGTTACGTAAGTAGGATCTGCATTCCACTCCCATTTGCGCCCAGGTTTCTCTTCTGCAGGAGCGCTTGGACTTGCTTCAGTGCAATCACGTGTGAGCAAAGACATATAGGGAGATATATATATAAAATGTTCGTGTGTTCATGAACCTCAGTGTAAAACTGTGTATGTCTGCTCAGTAGTAGTGTTGCAGGCAAATTTAATGAGGGAAAGGAGCAGTTCAAGAGACTACAAAAAAGTGACCCATTTTAACAAAAATGTACCTGTACAAAACACCTTCCATTCAGGCTGGCTGCTCTGCAAAGGAGTGGGGGTTAACTATAGAGTTAGCATAGACCATCAGTCAGCAAGGCAGTTGTTCTCCACTACTTCCATGTTATTTCATTTTAAGAAAACCTTTACTTCAGAAAAACTGACTTCAGAGAAGTTACCTTTGCAGTAAGGCCTGAAAAGAATCTTTAAGGGTCAGGACCTTCAAAAAGAGAAGAGAAAATCCGATTTTTTCAAGACAAATTAGGTTAACATGGGTGAGCTTCTGTAATGTTTTCAAGTCCTTTGAAACCCGAAGCATGGTTTTCTTTCTCCATTTTAGGGGGCAGGGATGAAGTAAAAAGTGAAATTATGTTTTTTTCAGTGGCTGACTGTTATGACTACTCATGATTTCTTTTTTTTTAACAGAACACTCAAAAGAACAATCTCTAGTCTGTACTTGCAGTCTACTTCTGTGTAAATCCAATTAATCTGTCTCCCAGCCTTCCTGTTTCTCTGCAGGTTTATTTCAGTGGTCATTCAAGAACATAAGAGCTAGTTTAGAACAAAAAAGCCCCAAAAGTTTCTCTTGCAGCAAATGCCAAGCATACAGCCTGGAAAGTTAAAACTAAAGAAGGTAACATGAAAGTTTATTTCAGAGTTCTTGTAGCACCTTATGCGTACCTTTTGCTTATATGTAGCTTCCACAGGCATAATAAAATATTAACGTTACAATTTATAGCAGGATGCACAGCAAGTTTTTCTAGTTTCACACAGTTCAAGAAGGAAACCATTACAGCTTCTAGTCAGGATGATAAACCGAATGCAGCAGGACAATTATTTTGTAGATCAGTTTAGTCAGACATGGAAGTAAGGCCTATTTTTGCTGTTTACCACAAAGAGATGCCTTCTATAATAGAGGTTAAGGTCAAGAAGAACGTGCACAAGCATAGTATCTCACTTCCTGAAAAAAAAATATAAATTGGAGAATGCAGTTCCTCTGCATGCCCTTTTCTTGCCTTAGCATATTGCTAATATTGCTTGCATGCTTGTGTGTGGGAAGAAGTTCCCTGCAGGCAGGGAAGGAAAATGAAGCTATCTGTGCCCTATCTTATTTTACATCTATAGCTTGATCCAGCCAGCCCAGAGCTGCTTAATAACTTCCGTCCCACTAACAAAGAGAAACCTAATTTTTCTTTCCCTCTCAAAATACAAATGTATTCAGGCAGGAGCTGGGCTATGTTACGTCTTCAAATTCCTATCCACGAGATGCGGTTAAGCGAAGTGAGCCTTTGCTACAGAACCCTAAAAGTTTGCATGGGTTCAGAAGGTGATAGGCATATTCATAGCAGAGAAGTAGATCAATGGGTATTAAATGCAAGATAGTGTCTCTGGCTCACAAAGTACCTCAGACACAAACCGTTGGGAGCCTGGGAGTATATTCTGCAGAAGCAGTGGTATGGGCTTATGTCTGATCTCGCACTCTCATTCCTTAGCGCTCCCTTCTTTGTCCACGGGATAGAGACAGGATACTGAGCTGGATGGGCTCTTGGTCTGACCAAATTCTTATGTTTTTCTTTTCGGTCAAGTGAATGATAAAAATGAGTAAACTTAGCATTATAAAGTTTTTAAATTCCATAAAATCACTTCATATTTTAATTACACAAAATCCCTGACCCCAGAGGCTGTGTCTGTGAATCTAAGAGAATACGAATTGCAGATGACAGAGTAAAGCCTTACTCGTCAGTAGTATTGATAGGGTTAAAACAACCATCATAACTAAGTTTCTAAAGCTATATTCCATGTGTCAGTAAAGAAAGCCATAGTGCTGGGATTTATTTTTGCTGTGAGGACTGAGATAAATGCATCTATGAATATTTGGGGGGTAGCTGAAAGTATTTGAAAACCAGGGCTTCAAAACCAAGAAGGAAACAGAAAGGTTCCACTCAAATATGAGAACAAACTTCTTCACGGTGAGGGTGGCAGAGCCCTGGAACAGGCTGCCCAGGGAGGGTGAGGAGTCCCCTTCTCTGGAGATTTTCAAGACCCGCCTGGATGCCGTCCTGACTGATGTGCTCTAACATGCTCTAGGCAATCCTGCTTCAGCAGGGGAGTTCGACTAGATGATCTCTGTGGTCCCTTCCAACTCTTAAAACAATTCAGTGAAAGATATTTCTAGAAAAAGAGGTGACATCCTGGAATATACACACACTTGGAAAAAAACTAATCATCTTTGGTATATTGCAGAGTCAAAGAATGACCCAGATTGACCTAAACTGTCTCTTAGTGCTTAATATTTTTTCTTTTATTCTTCAATAAGCAGGCAGACTGAAAGGTCAGGGTTTCTTTAACTAGGTCTTCTTCAATAAAGAGAAAGTACAGAATCATTTTGCTTCAACTAAAAAGTTACACCTAACCTTATCTTATTTAATCATGACTTTTAAAGTAGCCAAATGTTTCCATCCTGTTTTCTTATTAAAATAATTGATTAATTATTTTATTATTTTCATATAGAATTCAGTTTTACATGTAGACCATAAATGAAGTTCAAGATGATGTGGTAACGTTTTCTGATTTACTTTCAAAAAAACTTCTAATTCATTTAGACTTAGACTAATGGTAGACAATTACAAATTTGGATGTCAATATGAATACATTTGATGTAATTAATTTACTACTTGGATAATTCCCTAATTAGGAAGATTTCCTACCTTTGGGACTATCTTGTCAAAACAAGTCATGACCAGCATTTCCCTTTCTTCCTTTCCCTCCCCCATGTTTTAACCACACTTCGAAAATCACCAAAAGCTTACTGAGTGTCTTTGCCCTTGAACGTGAAGATTTCCATTCAAGTTTGATTGTCAGGACAATTGTCCTATCAAAAAGACTGTTTAGTATTTAGAGTACCAGTCACTGACTTTTTGTGAGCCGCACTGAGAGTTCTTCACTTCACCTTAATTTTAATACTTCACAATTTTTCAGAAGATGGAATAGCTGTTTTCTGTCCAGCCCTAAACAATAAGTTTCATTAATTCAAGTAGATGAAATCTCTGATCCTACTTTGCTAATGGCATTCCTTGTTACAGGAACATAGTTCAGCAAGTTGAATGAGAGACCGTTTCTGACACAAGCACTATCTATGAAGGGAAAAGACTTTTCTGGATTAGAGATGTTTATTTTTTGTGAGTAGCACATGCTAGATCATTAACACACTCATTATCAATGTCACAAAACTATTGCAGGGAAAACAAAATCAAACCCAACCCTGGAAGATATATATAATGAGTTGTACCTATAAGCTAAACGTTTTTCAAACATGATAAAAGGTATTTAAAAAAAATACTTAAAAAACTCCAAATACTTCAACAACAAAAAATGTGAGAACTTTATCACCGAAGAGATGTTTGTGAAAAGCTCTAAATGCAGTAGAACTAATCTATGTAAGGAGATCCACTAGGAGTCATTGGTATAGATCTTACAATTAATGATTTTATCACCTTTTAGACATTCTTAAAATTGCGTTTGTATTATTTCACATTCTGTTTTGTAACTCTTGAAAGTATTACTTAAATTAAAAAAAAAAAAATTAATACACAAACATCAGTTGTTCAACTAATCTATACAAGTAAATTCTTTGATATCCAGTCCTCTAATTTGTAAATTTGCAGTGATGACCACATATAATTTTTATTGCAGCAATCTCAGCAACCACTGAACTGTAGTTCTGAGCTACTACTATTTGAAGCATGAGGACTCCTCCGTGTTCACAGCCTTATCCTGTCCTGCTACCCCTCTCCACACACAGGGATTCACACTGCATACCAGAGATGGACTTCTCTTGTATCTATCACAGCATTGTTTCCATTTCTGTTTTAGGTTGTATATTTCTGTGCTGTGTGATGCAACTGTTATGGTTTTTTATACCCTAAAATGATTCATATTTCTTTGTCAAATGGAGAAAAAATTACAGATGGAAATGTGGACGATAACTGTAGTATTTTTTTCAATTTTTTTCCCCCAGTTTGATCATAGCTCATGGGTGTGACAATTTGGGTGATGCTTGTGTCATCCTTCTCCACTAGCTTGCTTTTCTCCACACATATTTTATCTATAAAGATCTACAGTTGAACTGTATATATAACTGTCATGTTATATGTAAAACTCAAACTTTTAAAGGGAACATTTTAGCTGGATTTTTACTGTAATCAGTACTCAAGATCCCTGTTGACTGGTAAATGTGATTCCTAGAAACACCGGGGGGAAAACCCTTCATTCTTTGGGTGTCCTCCTGCTATAAGTAGGATAAGTTTAAGGAAGAGGGCTTCTTTCTTAGACTTTGCTGGCTGGGCCATAAAAGCTATTATATTTAAAGAGGTATGTGCTATTCACCTGGATTCTCATGAGAAAAGGAAGAGGAAGTGAGAAGACAAAGAATCCTCTGATAGGTTATTTTTGTATGTTAATAACTGTAACCACATATTAGTCCTTTGTCCGACCCCATTTATCTAGGAGAGAAGAAGTCTAACGGAGACTAAAGAAAGTAGGTTAGAGCTTGTATGTGCCTGCCAAAGAAGGCTCTGCAGGTAAGTGAAGATACTAAAAAATGCAGGGCCAGCATTTTTCTGTGTGTAGCAACACCTCGATGGGTCCTGTTTGAATAGTTGGCATCTCTATTCCAGCATCAACACATAACTTCCTGACCATGTCCCAGTTTCAAAAGAGGACTGAGATCGTTCTTTGCAAACTCATCACTTGTGATTTATTCTGGTCAGTAGGCTGATAGCACTGGTTCACTCATCTTTATGATAAAGATTTGGAAGCCTGTTATGTATTCTGTCTCTATTTAGCGGCCTCTCAGACATCTCAGAGATCACTCTTGGCTTTTCTTGACTCTTCAGCATGTAAGAAAATGAAATTTTCTTTCTAATCTAGGTGGAGTCCTAATCCAGCGCCCTTTCTGATTTCAGTATTCACCAGGATGTTTTAAAAGCTGGTGATGAAACCCTTGCCTAGAAACTTAACTTAAGGTTCACACCCACATCAGTTCAAGACCTTAATTTAGTTGGGTGACTCATTCTGATCCCCCTCCTAAGATGTATTTATTAGCCAGCAAGAAAACTCTCTACTCCATTTGCTCAGTGGCTTCTGCAAGAGTTAACTGTAATCCTAACTCTGAAACTCTACAACTGGATCTAACTTCACATCTTGATTCCACCTCTGTTCTAAAAAAGTAGTCAGTGCTTCAGGCTGAAACAAGCCACCACCTTTGTGCAGCAGTACTTTGTAAACTCATTCTGTTAAGCCATGCTGGTTGCTCACACATAAACTATCTTCAAGACATTAAATAATGAAAAAGATTGGGATTCATCAAGAAAATGCAAGATTAAAATATAATGAATCTGTCGGCTTGGTTTAGTGAGGATGATGGGTCTTTTAAAGCTGTTGCTCCTTCACATAATATTACAAGTCTGTCTGATAAAGGCAACCATGTGTGTTCAATGCTTATTATTATTTTTACAGGTGATCTAAACAACGGTATAGACTTTGTATGGTCAAGTTTTCAGCTTGTGTGCCTTTACATGCAAGTTTAATGATGTAATAAATAGTTATGTATACAGATACTATGGCATAACCCAAATAATTTGGATTATGAGGACAACCATTTTAAAATTCTGGTCAGTTCAAATAACAACTTGGCTTTGTGTTTTGAATTGTTTCTACCTGAAAAGGGAATATTGAACAAAGCAAGCCTGTAAAAATGGCTCCTTGGGTTCTGTTGGCCAGATGGGCAGAAGTCATGCAGTGGACCGTGCTAGATTACCCCTGATGGCTGCCATTTCACTGGAACTCCTGGTCAAAGAGTTTTGAATAGTCCCCAAGTCAGAAGACATTAAACCAAGGCAAAAAAAAATGCAGACAGGAAAGGAAATATATATAGAAATAACAGAAATGTAAGTTAAAAGTGTAGCAAAGACCTATGTGGCAATACAGTCTATTCTGCAGTAGTAAATTGTTCATTACGTGTTTTAAAGTAGCAAGGTTAGTAAAGCATACCTACTATTTACATGCTTCATGGAACACCAGGTGGAGTTGATGTATATGAAATTACTTGGTGATTATTCTTTTAAAGCTTCTCAAACAACATTTTCATTACAGTCTGAAAGCTCTATAGAGAATAGCACAATTAAACCCTGAACTGAACATAAAGTTGCCTCTAAAAGAAGCAGAGCTGAGCTCAAGCCAAATCTAAAGTGCTATATGAAACTTGCTCTAAACTCATACTTTTGGAATATAGAAAGCTGTTTAAATGTTGATCATTATTAAAACATCAAGCAAATAGTAGTTTTGTGTTTTAAAAATAGATGTTAGCCTTATTCTTCCCTTCATTTAATTTTGCCACACCTGTAAGAGCTATGCTATTACTGGCAAAGCCTGTATTTCTACTTTATTGTTATGCTTGCTAGACTGGTGAACCCACACTGTACAATGCAGACAGTTTTATAATCTAATATGCACTAGATCCTCCTGCCCAAAGCCTATACATATTCCCGCAGTTTCTACATAAAGTTGCAGCAAAAGTAGCATGACATGGGCTTTACCCTGCCACCATTAAAAGTGATGACAGAACTACTGATTGCTTAAGTACATGCATTCACATTAACCAAATTTGATCTTGGTGACATCTCCTTGCTGTTACTGTGATTTCTCCATTCACACATAGCAAAGGTTTCCAAGGGGGTTTTTTATGTGGTTTCTATGAAACCTAACTTTTTGGTGATGCCGTATCTTCCCCGAATGGCCACATTTTCTTTCTAATAAGCAGTGTTTAAAAGCAAGAGCAAAAAGTACACGCTTTGTAGTTCCAAACTTGACCCCAGTCCTGACACCCAGATGAGCAAGATACTGCCAAGTATGTGATCAGCAGCATAAGTGTATGTGATCTTGTGTCTGCGTGGGCAGTAACATCTTCTGTCTATGAGTTTTGGTCTCACCTGTCCTGACTTTCTCCGAGTTGAGATAGAATAGGAAGCTGTCCTGCAGAAGGTGGTAAGGGACGCTCTGTACTTGCAAACATCTGTCAGGCTCTACTTAAAAAGGAGATTATTTTCTGTTTTCATGTGTCTGCCTGCATGTTAGAAGAGTAATCATTAAAAGTCTGTGACTAACCACATTACAATGATAATTCAGATAATATTCTATTTAGTATTAGGTCTGTGTGGCTGCACAATAGTAAAAATTCCTTGTATCAGAAATTCTTATTAACTGATACTGAATCTTTCCCTCTTCCTATTCCAATATTGAGTATGTTTTCAAGAAATGCAGCTAACTCAGCATTGCTTGCATTAAAAAACAAATTATGGTAACCAGAGGTGCTCCTTATAATCCTAATAGAATAGGATCTTGCAAACAGCCTCACGAATAGTGTAGGAGTTTAAAAACAGGATGCTCTGCCATTACTACAAGGGAGGGAGTCAGTCATTTTCCCCTTTTGTGTCTCAGCCTGTTACCTGTGCCATGCGGAGAGTGTCTGTGATTGCTTCAAAGTTCTCTAGCAAGCTCTATAAGCACAAATTTTATCCAAACCCAAGTGGCTTTGACTCCATAGTAATCCAGAGTTTTTCTACTAATCCCAGAGGAAGAAAGATCGGGATATTAGATTATATATGATTCAATGTGGCGCACAAAGCACCCCAACGAACTGTCAAGATGTTGATATCATTCCACTTGCTTGGCTATATATAAATCACAAATTCTGTGACTGTTAATGTTTGAAACTTTCAGAAGACTCGATATAGCTGAAAAAACAATTGAACATGGAATTAAAAATTGGCTGCTGTTGTTTTAGTTGTAGATGGGAAACAAAAAAAATTGCTCTTATCAGTAGTATTTGTTCATATTTTGCAGTGCAACTACATGGGAAACATCTTTACTGAAACTAGAAATACTATATTTAATATATTTTAAAAAATAGTTAATAATAGAGGGAATACCCTTTGTGGAAAAATATTTCTATATACATTATCCATTAAATAATTTGAAATTACATACCATTTTATGCTCTACAAATTTAAATACCAGTTTGAATGTTTCTGATGTTTGTCATAGACTCCAGTAGTAAAAGGTCAGGTCTAACCTAATTAATCATTACAACATTGTTGCTAGGTATTCCCCACTGTTGGACACAAAGCTGAGGCAGAAAATCATCTGATAAAGGCCAAAGAATGAGTCAACAGCAGTCTTAAGATTGGAACTCTGAGTTCTTGCTTTCCAGTTTCATTCTGAATCACAAATTATCTTCTAACTGCTAAAGTGCAGAAGGAGGTCAGTAACAATTTAATTACATTTGGGCTTCTTACATTAATTTCTATGCTTTCTAAAAATCTATTAGTTTAAAACTGCTGAAAGACTGAAATTGTCTGATTCTGATTTCTAGTGCAAAAATGCAAACTGAAGATAAAATGGAAGTATTAATATGTAAAAAAAGGCACAGATGGTGGTGCCATTATAAAAAAAATGAGATTAAGTGGTTAATTCTTCAGTTTATCACCCATTAACTGGACGCGGGAGCCCTGCATCCCAGCTGGTTGTTCCAGCTGCTTAGCAGCGCAACCAGTTGGGTAATGTTAAGGTTAAAGTAAGGGATAACTCTCATGGAAGACCCTCGCTGACATTCACAGCACAGAAATCTCACTGTTCCTTAAAAATCATAGAAAGAATGGTTAGAGTCAGAAGGGACCTTAAAGATCATCCAGTTCCAACCCCCCCTGCCCTGGGCAGGGACACCTCCCACCACACCAGATTGCTCAAAGCGCCATCCAACCTGGCCTTGAACCCCTCCAGGGATGGGGCATCCACAGCTTCTCTGGGCAACCTGTTCCAGTGCCTCACCACCCCCACAGGAAAGAATTTCTTTCTGGTATCTAATCTAAATCTCTCCTCTTCCAATTTAAAACCGTTACCCATTGTCCTGTCCATAAAATACATGCTTTTAATTCCCATGGCTTCGAGAGAAAAAAAAAAAACCAACCAAAAAACAGTAATAGCAGTGGTGTGACTCATCTAATTGGTGAAGTGGTGTTTGTGGGAATTTGCTGTAGAGCCACGGCTGAGGGAAATGGTGGGAGCCTGGTTAAGTGATGGGTGTCCCCGGGCTCCTTCTGCTGCCCCCATCCCACTGCCATTGCGTTTTTGTGGTGTGTGACAGAAGCCCCCTCAGAAAATCAGGGTCACGGGCAATGATAATGGTGCCAACACAGGCCAACACAGGCCCTGCAGTGCTACCTGTGTCTGAAGGGGGCCTACAAGGAAGCTGGGGAGGGCACATAGTGACAGAATGAGGGGTAATGGCTTCGAACTGGAAGAGGGGATATTTAGATTTGAAGAAATTTTTCACTCTGAGGGTGGCGAGGCACTGGAAGAGGTTGCCCAGAGAAGCTGTGCCTGCCCCATCCCTGGAGAGGTTCAAGGCCAGGCAGGACGGGGCTTTGAGCCACCTGTTCTAGCGGGAGGTGCCCCTGCCCAGGTATCAGGCGCAGCCGGAGAAGGACTCCCCCCTTCTCCCCTCGGCCCCGGGTCAGCTTACCCGACGTCCGCACCCCGGGCCCCTCAGCGGGGCCGCCGACCAGGGCGGGCAGCGGGGGCCGGAACCGCTGAGGTAACCCAGCCCGCCCGCAGGGGGCGACCGCACGCCGCCTCACGTGACGCGCGCCGCGCCGCCGTGGCCACGCCCCGCGGAGGCAGCAGCGAGCGAGGCCGGCGGCGGGGGGAGGAGGAGAAGGAGGAGGAGGCAGCAGCAGCAGCGGTAGCTGTAGCGCCGGGCCGGCGGCCGCTCCCCCCCCCCCTTCCCCTTTCCCCGTCCGCTCCCCACGGCGAGGCTCGGGCCGGGGCGGCGGAGCGTCAGCGCAGCAAGATGTCGCGGTCGGTGCTGCAGCCGAGCCAGCAGAAGCTGGCGGAGAAACTCACCATCCTGAACGACCGGGGCGTCGGCATGCTCACCCGGCTCTACAACATCAAGAAGGTGCGGGGAGCCCCGGCGCGAGGAGGCGCGGGGAGGGGGGGAAGGAACTGCCCCGGCGCGATCCCTCACACCGGGTCCCTGCGCTCCGCTGCCACCGCTTTGCTTGGTGGCCGCCGCCGCGGCCTAGCTTCGGGGCCCGAGAGGCAGGGCGGGGAGGCGGCGGCGGGAGTCAGGCGCTCCGGCCCGGCCCGCCGCTGCGCCGCCTGTGGGCCCGGGGGCGGCAGTGGCGGCGGTGGGCCGGGGCTTCCCGGTCGGCCGGCGCTTCCCGGTCGGCCGGCGCCGCCTGGTTACCTGAGGGAAGGGAGGGAGGGAAGGAGGCCCGGCCCTGCGCGGAGCGGCGTCCGCAGGCCCGGCGCCCCCCTCCCCCCCCGCCGCCGCCGCGGGGCCTAGGCCCGGTGTCGCCCGGAGCCGCTGCGTGAGTCACGGGAGCCGGGAGCGGGCCGCCGGGCACGGGGACTTTCCCACGCCGCCTGGCGAAACCCGTCGCTGCCGAAGGGAAAGGGTTTTGGGGTAAAATTAGTAAGTTTAATCTCCGTGTAAGTTGGAGGCGGCGCGGCGTTGCTTAGCAGCTCCGGCGTGAGGTGGAGCAGATGTTTGAGGCGGTGGTGGGTGCCAAGGCCGCTCCCCCCCGCTCACACCCCGCTTCCCGCCCGCCCTCTCGGGGGGAAGTCGGTCGGTGTTGGCGTCGGTGAGGGGGATTTCGGTGGCCGCGGGTCTCGGTGTGGAGGGGCAGGATGGGGGGAGTGTGGGGGGGGTACGCCTCCCTGCTTCGTCAATTCCTCTTCTGGAGGAAATCCCAGGGCTTTCCTGTCTGTAAGAGCCGGGTTCACGGCCGTCCCCTGCTCTAGGTGCTTCGTGTCCATCCCAGATTAATTTTTCCTGGTGAATTGCAGTACACCATCTGAATGCTCCTCAGTCCGCTTCCAGTGACGAAAATCAGTTAAGGTTTCATTGCTTTGCCTTGAACAGTTATTTCTGAGAGCTTTTTCTTATTTGAAAGGAAAATAGGAGTTATTATATCCAAGCAATAAGCAGACCGTTGACAGCTTAGCATGTTAAAATTTCTGTGCTGTTCTTCATGCTGGGTTCACAGAATCACAGGGGGTTGGAAGGGACCTCCGGAGATCATCTCGTCCAGCCCTCCTGCCAAAGCAGGTCCACCTAGAGCAGGTTCAGGTGGCCTGCACTGCAGTAATAGTAGAAGGAGTTTGAGATTTTGGGGTGCTTCCCTGATCACTCTCACTTCTGAACCCAAGTTTCCATAGGGAACAATCCTGCCTGACGCATCTGAGCCAAAGGAAGTGTTTTGTCAGTGTTTTGCTCATATGGGGCACTTGTACTCCAGAATTAGTAAGGGCTACTTGGCTATACCAGTTGCAGTGTTGACTTTAATTAAGGTGGTGTTTCCAGGAAAGAAAACGAATGACTGCAGTATTCCAAAGTCAGTGTTGATCCAAAGGTCTGCCAGTGGTTGATGTGCGCTTAGTCAAGTGTTTCTGCACATCTTCACTGACATGAATAAAGCCTTCTAACTCAACTATTGTGAATTCCTTTCTTTCTGAAATAGAAGTGAGGTTCCTTTTAGTTGGCAGGTTTGTTTGTTGGAAAACTGTAGCAACATAATCACACCTTTAACAGAAAAATCCCTGTTTAGGGGGAAGTTGTTTGTGTGTGTGTGCTTGTTGTGCTTTTACTCGAAATACACCAGGTGGAGAACAGGCTGGGGGAATTTCACCTGAGCATAGCCCTTCTTTGAGGGGAGAAAGCAGGAAATGAGATGGGGAAAAATTAAACCTTGTCTTGACAATTGTGAGCATGGACTCCGTCTTCGTTACTGGTGTTCTGTTTGAGGGACACTCACTCATAGGAAGCAGTCCAGTGCCTACAGACACATTTCCACTGGTATGGCCGAGTACTGAGCCTGTTTGCCCATATGGTGGTAGCTTCTGCCATTACTTGTGTTAGTGAAGTGATGCAAGTGGATAGGGTCTCAGTAGGGGAGTAGCAGCACTAGAGGGGGCACCGTTTTTTCCTGCAAATGTCATGATTTGAGTCCAAAATTGCATAGGTCTTAAATACAGAGAGAGAGGAGGCATGTCCAAGTGGTTTGATTATTGTGTGGTGTGTAGTTTTGCAGATCTGGATATGTCTCAGGCACAGCTCTGTGTATTCATATAGTAGTTAGTGATTCAAATAATTGTTTTTTTAAGCTGCGGTGAGTACTGCTTGACAGTGCTAACCAGCTAGCGCTGATGGTGAGCCTCAGAAGTTTCAGGATTGATTGCTGCATTTTATTGTGATTTCTCTTCAGACCAGCTGCAGCATAGCTGTCTGCTTGCAGCACTTTATTTTTCTTTATTTCTCTTTTTTTCTCTTTTTCTTTTTTCACTTTTTTCTCTCTCTGAACAGTCAATTCTAAAATTGCTGTTTAAGATTTTCATGGCTTCCTCTCTTGAAGATGGTATCGAAACTCACGTTACTAGAGATAACCACACAATATGTGGTATTGCGGTTAGAGGAAATGGTTAAGACTTTTTTAATAAGAGGAAGTGAGAGGCGAAGTGTTTGTAGCTGCCTTACAGATTGCTGTAGATGCTGTCTAGGGAGTAGAGATTTTTAAAGGATTAAGAATTTTCTTGACTGTTAGAAACAAAGCAGGATTTTACTTCCCAAGGAATTACAGAAGTTATTAAAAACAGTTAGAAACTTGATGTTTATACTTCATCTTCCTATGTAAATTTTAATTTTGATGTCATATGCTTATATAGCTGTTAATTGTTCATTGTTTCCTGTTTACTGACCTTCTGTGCTGTGACTGTCTTCTGAAATAGTTTAAACTTTGTTGTTTTTAAGATAGTGTATCTGAATATATGGGGTTTTGCCTCTGAGAGTGACATGGAAGTCACAAAAAGGGGAGTTACTAAGGTAATAGTGGATGATGAGGAAAAATTCACATCTGGTCTGTATGGAGGTGGATTTTTTTGTTGCTGTTGTTTGAAGGATGGTGTTTGCCTGTTGCTTTTGACTGTCTTGTACTGGGACTAGTTTCAGTCCTGAACTTGGAAATCTTACCACTGCAGTTTCTCTCCTGATTTGTTTCTTCTGCTTTTTAAGAATTTATCCTCAATTATACAAGCTAGTAGTGTTATTACTGCTTTTCCATGTAACTCTTTTGTCATTGCTTGCCTACAACTAGACCTCTGTAAGTCAAAGACAGCAGGTTTGGGTTTTTTTTTCATGCCGTTCTGGCTCAGGTGAAGCTTGAATGTTGTGGTTACTGTTTAGAGCAGACCAAGAGTGTTGGTAAGCTTTGTGTAAAGCTGTCAGTGTTGTCAAGTAAGTGTATTGTTCAAGAGTGGTGACAGAGAAATAATACTGTTTTCTATGGGCCTGTCTTTTGTTTGTTTATAAAACCCTGGGATACTGGGAGTATTTGCAGTAAGAGATTTCATCTTAACATATCCGAAGTACAGATTTAGTTGGAGGAAATGAAGAAAGTTTGATTTTGATGAATGTCAAAGCAGTGCTAATTTAAACAGTTAAGGCTCTGAATTATTTAGAGTATGCGTTATTCAAACACAATGAGTTTGTTATTTAGCATTAATTGCTTTGCTAGCAATGTTCTGTTGTTCTTCGCTGTATAGGTTTTACGTTTGTGTGCAAAATCTTTTCTTAAAATGTTATTAACAAAAGTAATACTTGTGACTTTCAGAATTCTGATGATTACGTAGTATCTGAAAAATGAGAAGCTTAAACCAATTCTTAGGTATGAACTGCATAACCAAACTTAAGTCATAGATAAGGAACAGAATGAATATTTTTAGGCACTTTAGCTGACTTTATCTTTATTGTTCCAAACCAAAAATGTGGTCCCAATCCTATTGTGAGCAGACCATGTTTTAGTATGAAGCCAGGTTTAAAATAATTTAGTGGGTGTTTAATTGCCAGTTAGTTCTTTTAAGATACGATAGTGGGAATAATGGATTTTTACCTGCATTGAGGGTATCACTTCTTATCCATGTTAAAAGACTTTGTGCTTTTATTTTCCCTATTTATTTTCTCTTCTGCAGCAGTTAATGTGTATGCTCTTTTAAAAAGAGAAAAAGGTGGCATATGCTGTGAGGGAAAGAGGAGGGCTGCATTGAGTCTTCTGTGGTAAAACGATGCCAAGTTGACCAGGTCAGCCAGGGCTGAATAGACCAGCCTTTTACATTGCTCCTGAGATGGGGGTGAAGAAAAAGATTCCAAAAGTTCCAAAGCTGGACCGGAGAGGACCTGACAAAGTCTAAACATTGCAGGGGGACAGTTGTAAAAGCCAGTCAATAACATGTACTGTTTTGCTCGGGCACTACAGTGGTTCTTTAGGAAAAATGAGGATTTTAGATGACTGGCAGAACATGGAAAAGTTCCCAATCTGCAGAGCTCTGAAGTTTGGAAGGGTGTAGAATTAAATCACACTTTTGACACTGAGCTCAGTGCTGGATTGTGGAGCTTTGAGCTGAGAGGAAAAGCTCACACATAATCTTGTTTTGAATTGAAAGTTTGGTAGTAGAAAGAACAGATAAGGTGATCAGAATGTGTTTTAGGATGGGGCAGTACTGCTTCCAGTGCTTGATAGGTGTCAGCAGTACTTTAAAGGTCAAGATGCCAGTATATGTTGGCCTTGGAGGAATCACTCAGAATACTGTCCTGTTGATAAGAGGAGGTGGAAACCTCAAACAAATTTACAGTTAGTGCTGGCAGTGAAAAAAGAATTGAAAAATTCCTTTGCTCAGGAAGCAAAGAAGGACTTATGATACCATGTCACTCTTTTTTTCAAGTGAGAAAAGTAAAGAAAAAATGAGACTTTCTAATAAGAGAGTATAAAAACATTCAATGATATCTTATAAAATATACCAAGAGAAAGTTAGGTGGATTTATCTTTTTGTATCAGGTATAGATGCTCAGAATTGTCTTGCTTTGTTTCTTTGTTAACAAACACCAATTACCTGCTCCCCCAATTCCTGTTCATTTGCCCTGCTATGAGTTGACATGAAAACGAACACAGTTTGATTTGCAAGAGATTTTTAAGATTGTGTGCAGAGGAGATGCAGGTAAAAGTCTTAACATTGACATTTTAGAGTCAGAGTAGACAAGGCATTCCCATTGCCTTGCTTTCTTTCATAAAGATGTTAATTTGTAAATTACATTTTTTGGAAAGTTTTGTGGCAGTGAAATGTCTCTTTGTTTTTTTCCTTTGTATTTCATCTGCCCCATATTTGATGAGAAGAACCAAGTGCTTACTTAAGCAGGTGCTATAAACCTAAGAGTATAATATGACTATATCAATGTACAGATAGTGTTAAACCAAGCATGTTTCTTTCGTTGGCGAGGTGACAGGTCACTCTAGTATGGACAACTTGATAGATATTTTACACATTAACCTTAGCGAGGCTGCTGATGTTACTTCATCTAATTGTTCTCACAGACAATCTGAGGAAGCACAGACTGAATGAAATGGTAATGATGAAAGCAGCTGGATAATCATATTAGGGAACAGAAACGAAGATATTACTGTCAGACCATGGTTCAGTGGGGTCTCCTTAGGTGTATCTTACCTCTGGTTCCAGTCACTCTTTTTGTTAACAACCTAGATGATGACTACGGTGCCTGTTAAATTAGCGGGTGATAGGAAACCAGGAGAAGCTACAGAAATCATGAAGAACCTAATTAGAATTCAGTTTGAGCTTAAAAAATTGTAGGTATGGTCTAGCAAGCTTGGAGGTGGCCGAGCAAGTATGATTGTAGGCTATTTTGTGCCCGGTGAAATTAAAAAAAATTAAAAGACAAAATGAAAATTAATGAGATAGCAAGTCTGCAAAAGTTAGGGCCATGCCAGGGCAAATGTTAGCCAGCTGAGTTTCCCTGAAAAAAAATCAGGGACGACACGAGGATTTATAAATGAAGGCAAAGGAAGTAACCCTTGTGCTCTACATGGCATGCATTGAGACTCATCTGAAATGTGTCTGATTTGACACACTTTTCAAGACAAAATGGAGAAAACCTGGAGCAGAATAATAAGAAAGAAAATTTCACCCATTAAGAAAATGGATGTTTTTGAAGTAAATTAAAGAGTGGTACAAGTTTTTGAGTACTTAGGACTGCCAGAGAGAGAGGAAGAAGAGTTTGTGGAATTCATTTTGGCCACAGACATCAAGAAATGATGGATGAAATTGGAGCACAGAGAGTTCAGTCTACATCTTAGAACTTTCTAATGAAAAATATTACTAAGTATTGGAAAAGACTATGATAATGTTTTTGAATGTAGCCTCTTGGAGACCTGTAAGGGAAGATTTGGCAGACATCTCCCAGGTGCAACATAGATACAGTTGATCCTGCTTTGGAATAGGAAGAGTAGGATAGAGTCATAGAATGGTTCAGGTTGGAAGGAACGATAAAGTTCATTGAGTTCCAACCCCCCTGCCACTAGAGCAGGTTGCTCAAAGCCCCATCCAGCCTGGTCTTCAACACTTCCAGGGGTTGGGCATCCACAGCTTCCCTGGGCAACCTGTTTCAGTGTCTCACCACCCTTATAGCGAAAAATTCTTCCCAAGATATAATCTGTCCTCTTCCAATTTGAAGCCACTACTCCTCTTCCTATCACTACATGCCCTTTTAAAATGTCCATACCTGTCTTTTCTGTAGGTCCCCTTTAGGTACTGGAAGGCCACTATAAGGTCTCCCTGGAGCCTTTTCTTTTCCAGGAGGAACAAGTCCAGCTCTCAGCCTGTCTTGATAGCAGAGGTGCTGCAGCTCTCTGAGCATCTTTGTGGTCCCCCTCTGGACTTGCTCCAGTGGTTCCATGTCCTGCTTATGTTGGCAGCCCCAGGGCTGGATGCAGCACTCCAGGTGGGGTCTCACGAGAGTTGTGGTAGCTTCACCAGAGATGTTAAGGCAAATGTAGTATTAACTGTTTCCTTATGTTTTCAACATGCAAAGCAGCTCTTTATTGATTATTCATCTCTCTCCTCAGTAGTTCAGCTTTTTCAAAGTTAAGAGATTGTCAGTTGGTAATCTCATTATTTGAAATGCATGACAGAAACAAAGAATAAATAATATGCTTTGTCCTACAGAAATCTAGCGTTAATGATAAACCTGTCTCTTTGAATCTTACTTTGCCATGGATTATTTAGTATAATTTATAGGATGCGTGGCCGCAAACCAGGTATTAAAACTTACAGAAACAATCTAGGGTGAAATCTTTAATGCCAGCAGCTGTTACAAGGGAAGAACAGTTTTACTGTGCCTGTCTTTTTTGTGTGTCAAGAGAACATGCCATAGTAAAAACGTACATACAGGAGCTTTTCCAATTTTTTTAATACAACAAATCTTTGTCTATTTCCATTTACTAATGAATGTTACTAACTTGGGGTGGCATATTTTTTGCTGTCATTGAAATGCCAGCAGTTTGCTGGTTGAATTCACAGAGGTTTTTAGTGCAGATTCATTTGTAAATGAAACTTGAAGGTTAGGATTTGTTGACTGAGATTCTTTCAGTATATGTTGTTACAGTCCAGTGGAACTGTGCTCAGCAGTGTTTTATCTCAAGTCTGCAGTAACTGTAAATCAAGATCTCATGAGGTAATAAAAACATGCTAAATTGCTGCAAAGTGTGAATTGTTTTATTATCATCTTCTGATGTAGGAGGTTTTGGGGGATGAAAATAGGAAATGACTGATTCAAACGGCGCCGTTCCTCTTTTATTGGGAATCAGTCCTGCTAATCATTTGGAATAGCTTGGGTTTAGCAACAGAAAGAAGGTTATAAAAGGGTGCTGGCTTTTGCCAATGATTGTACCTAAACATAAACGCCCCTTTATTCATATCACATCAGCTGTACATAGGTGGTAATTTTGTTGCTGGATGTTTGGTTGTTTTTTTTTTCCCCTCTCTCCTCCAACATCCTTTGTCCTCAATGTTAGGCATTGATTTTTGCAGTGATAGCTGTAATTGTACTGGGGTAAAATGTCTCCTTGCTGCATATCTTGATGTTCTCTGGGCCAAAGGCAGTTGTACTGGATTCTGTGTTCTTCTTTAGAGGCTGCTTATTTTAAATGTAGACCTTAAGCAGGTTTTTGTTGTTGGATGTTTTCTTGTTGGTTGCTTCTGAATGAATACAACCTAGAAAGTAAAGCTATGTAGTTTGTTTCAGTTTCAAAGGGAAAATAGTATAGGAGAACCCAATCAAGTTCTCCTAGAACTTAGCATCAAGTCAAGAATAGAGTCTGAATTTTGAATAGTAATAATAATATTGTAGTTATTTAGATTATTAGGGTAGGTAGCAAAACACTGCTTTAATTGTGTATGTATGGCTTAGTGAAGGATCTCTAAAGAGTACACGTAGTCTGATCAGTCTTATGCACAAGACATCAAACATCAGATATGATAGCAATGATTCTTTTTCCCCAAATAATGCATCTCTTAGCTATAGAAGTCATGTGGTTCTTTAACTTTGGAGTTGGATGCATAGAATCAGATCAGGAAAATGCGTTCGTTACCATAGCAGGGTACCATTCCAAAGTGCTGTGGAAAGAAATGCTGCATAACTTGATAGAAATCCAGTGTCTGAGTCCTTTTTGGTTGGTTTTTCTTTTTTTAATTACTTAGAATAGTCTCTAATGGTAGCTTTGCATCATTTTTTTCAGCATAACTGCTTGACAGCTGTTTAGTAATGTGCAAAGTAATTTAGAGATGACTGCTGGGAGATTATTTCAGTATAATATTTCGGGGCTGAAGCAGCTGGAATCCCATAGCTTCAGAGCTGTATTCCATGAATGCTCTGCTAGTAAGAACATTTTTACTTCATGAATTTCTTTTTAATGCCTCAAAACTGTAGCCATTCTGTTATAGGTTGGCTTTTTTTTTTTTAAATAAGGGATGAAAAAATGTTATTGCAGCCTATTTGAGGGGTGGGGGAAGTCATATCTGAGATTGATTGAGAAAAGTTTTGACTAATTCTCAAAATTCTGTCGGAATGCTGGAGAGCTGTATGTGGCAAAGTGATCTTTGTATGTTGTACCATGATGTTCCTGCCCATTACAGTACTGACAAGGGATTTTGTATTGACCAATGCAATTATTAAAAGCAAAATTTAGCTTTCTTATCTATATTCCAAGACCATTACCTTCAGTGTCTTCGTTCTTTCTGCAGTCCAAAATTGTGGTTGAGTGCCTTATCACGCTGTCACACTTGTGCAAGAGTGCTAGGATTGGGCTTTGTATCTTCGTTCTTTTATTCTTTCTAGAGTAAAATGTAGTGAGCTTGAGCTTCATAGGTCTCTTTGCTGTTTTAGGAGAGGTTTAGCTTACGTAGATAAGCTTATGTGTGATGCTGAATGCAGGTAACAGCGTGGATGAAACCTGAATTGATGCAGCAAGAGCTGGTAATCAAATAATATCAATTCATAGAAAGGAGCTGAGCTGCTGTGGAATATCGGAGAGGGAAAGAAAAGGCATCAACCCACTCGTTTGGTGGTGTCAATTCTCTTTCTATTCAGTCCCTATAGGTAGGCCTCTACATCTTTTTAGAAGGCAGAATTTTGAAATGCGTGAAGGCTATTTTTTAACCTTTATCTTGCAGCAATTTTCTTTTTTATCCCTGGATCATTCTTGTGTAGTTTATTAGCGGGAAGAATTACAGTTGCTTTAAGTGTGATGTTAGCAAACAAACAAGGGGAAGGAGCAAAGCTCTCTGCCTATTCAGATTTATTGAGGGGATTGCCAGTGAGGCTGAGGATAATATTAATCATCTCTGGGAACTGAGTCCCTGAAGCCACCTGAGGATGTGCATGTTAGTGTTTTCATATGTCTGTTTCCGTGTGAATGAGCTGTGCGTAAGGGCTTGTGTAGAACAAGTTTTAGTAAACATTTTGGAGAGCTCATTTACAGGAGGAAAAACATTTATTGCTAGGAAAAAGGAGTGCCTGTGGAAGTAATGTTTCAATTCAGACTGAAAATATTAGTAAGTAAATGGTGGCAGTTATCTCCTACGTAAGAGCAATCATACTGGATTTTAAGAGGCCACAAATATATGTTGTCCATTAATCTGTTTCCTTAGCTTGTAAGCCTTCGTTTAGTAGAGAAAGTTATCGTTTAGTAGAGAAAGTTATACTCTGTGTGACAAGGACAGAAAATTGAAATAATCTGACAGATTCTGATAAACCCGTGGCATCTAGTTAATTAAGACTTAGCAAATTTGAAGTGCATAGTTTTCCTTTTTTTTTGATGCCTATTTACAGTATAATCTTTACTTTTGAAATTGTGTAAAGACTTTAAAGTGTGTACAGAATAGACCTTCTGTGGCACGTGGTGTTTGCTGCTGTAAGAATATCGAAGCAACTGTTTAATATCTAATTCATAATGTTGATGTTGCTGAATTTATTCTTCTTATAAATTTCTCTGGGAGTATTATAGATGTGACACTTCAATAAAACTTAGTAATTTGGGGGAAAATCAGAAAATATGAGAGTTTTGGTATTAGAGTAGCATGTTAGCATACATCATGCTGGTCATGTACTGCTGATAGGAGTTTCAGAAACTTAAAATAATGACTCTTTTGTTTTTTTTCTTGGCTACCGTTTCTTTTTCAGGTATGTAAAACTTCACTGAGTTTCTCTCCTTTTTTCCCCTGTAGTTGCATGTGATATTTGTTAACTCCTCTTTTTCTCTCCCTACCTAACTTAGTTTGGAAATACTATTAGAAGTTACATGTTTCAGTATATAAGCAGCACTTTGCAAAACAGTAAAATTAGAATAAGTAGATGTAAAGTTGTTTGTGAGTGTTAGAATAATCACCATCCAGTATGCTGCCTATAGTAACAGATGATCATAATGTTCTCATGGTTGTAGGTAATAGTGTATTAGTTCACTTAAATGTAACATATTTTAGAATTTAAGAGTAATTTGTTTATATGTAATTTTTCTCTCTTTTTATTACACTGCTTCCCCAGCAAGGACAAGTTTGGAAGGTTTGCAAAGCTTTTCACCTTCCCTTTGCCCGCTTGCCCGCTTTCAGAATCGGTCTCATACTCCATGACTTCTGTCTCTACAGTCCACAACTCAGTCATAGAAATTAACGTGGAAAAGTTTTTAAATGAGCTGTCATTTGAGTTCACTATGTTGCGTAGAAACGCCTAGCATGTAATTGAGTTTTGCATGAGACACGAGGCTCCTTTGCAAATCCCTATGAGGACTATAGGGCTAAATGAATATTTGAGAGAAAATATGATTTGAGCACAAATTTTGTCATGTAAGTAACGCTGCTTTTAGTATGTTTCTCCAAACTAAATGGTATAGCATGGCTTGCTAGCCAGAGTAGTTGAGAAGTAGTAGTGTGTCTGACAGCATGCACTGTAGCTGGCAAAAGTAGGTGCTTTGTCAGTTGTTCATCCCCACAAGCTGTTCTGATATGTCATTTAAGAGACCTAACAATTAGTTGCGACTTCTGTTCAAATCAAAATTTAATTACATATCTTGATTTGCTGCTTTTAAAGCACAGCCTATGCTACTGTAGGAGTAAGGAAAACGAGAAAACTTGAGTTCTTAATCTAAGGAAATAAAAAAAACTTCAGGCAAGTACTGGTGGTTTCATTGTAGAACGGAAAATTGTCTTGCAGTTAACACTTGAAAGAAAAGTGAAATGCAGATTGGTGGTGGGGCTTTTAGTTTGGTTTCACAAAGGATAGTTTAATCATTTAATGTGCCCGGCACTGTCCTCCACAGAAGACGATTGAATTTTCTAACAGTCTATTAACTCCAGATGCATACAACACTACCTCAAACCAGGAATAGCATTAAAAGGAAAACTTTTTTTTTTCTCCTCCTTTTAGGATTGAGTTTTTTCCCTCACTGCTGTTCTGCACTAACTGCTTTGATATTTCCATGCATCTTTTTCAGTAGAAGAGCATCTCTGTACTGTTTCCCATTGCATATTTCAGCTGTGACAGTCCCTGCACTTTGCCTTTCATTTTATCACCTGCTCACTAAAAACAAACAAAAAAAGAATCTTTCTAGTTAATCTTCAGATTTGCAACTATCACTTAGCTTTAGATGGATAATTGTAGTTTTACTTCATTTTTATTGTATTTTTTTATAGGCATGCGGTGATCCCAAAGCCAAACCATCCTATCTTATTGACAAAAACCTGGAATCTGCTGTCAAATTCATAGTCAGGAAGTTTCCAGCAGTAGAAACGCGCAACAACAATGTAAGTAACCAAATGTCTACATAAGTATTTTTCTCAATAACTTTCAGCACTTACTGCTCAAACCTGTGAGGTTTTATGTGTTCTTATAAAGCATCTTATGGTGACAGTTGCAGTTGAAATAGAGTTGTTGATTCAAATATCTGACTTGATACTTTAGAAAGAGCTGCCTGCAAAGAGAGAATACTATTTTTTAATTCTGATTGGTTTTGTTAGGGTAGGACACTTGCTGATTTTCTTTTTGCCTACTGTCTTCTCTTCCAATTCAAAGAATTGTCAATGGGAAGTAATCCTTGAAAAAAATCATGCCTGGTACGAGAAATTCTTGGTGACCAGGCTGATTGCAGAAGATGGAAGTTGCATAACTTTGTGATGAGACCTGAACAGCAGATCAGTAAAACCCACCTGACTGCAAAGTGGGAAAATGCGTTTGTACTTTACAGGAGCTCATACCTTAAAGGTGTGTTCCTGATGGAGTCAGTTCCTGTGGGCTTAAAGAAAGCTCTAGTATGTAAGGAGAAACCTTGTGAAGTACAAAAATAGAGAAATATAACTGTTTCCTCTTCAGATGCAGTGAATTCAGTAGTAGTAGGAAATTTTTTTCACCCTCCTGAGTGATCCAGTACTGCTGAAATTGACTGTGTAGCCTTTTAGAGATAATTAAGATTATTAGATTTACAGGTAGGTATTTTGACAGATGTACACTTGTTTCTCTCTCAATTTGAAAGTCAAGGGAAAGATTTTTGTTTTACCTGCTTATATTTCTTTCCAAAGGTGGAAAGTGGAGGTACGTGTTGGGTTTGCATGTTCCCTGCATGCAGCTACTTGCATGTGTGCTTGAGAGGTTTAGGCTTGCTTTAAGCATTCAGGTTTCTGCAGAATGGTACTGGTAGTAGCAGTGGGAATAATTAGTTTCTTTTGCAGTGCCTTCAAGCTTTTCTGTGTAATGTCTCCAATAATACCAAGGAAAAAATAAGATGGAAAACCTTTCCTTTATGGAGGCAACAATTTCAGTAATAATGTGCTTACTCGCTTTAGAACTTGTATGTGTTGTATACTGTTTAATATTCCTCATCTTTGTGTTGAATTTTATGGTCTTAGTAATAGATACGGCAAATTCTTTATCACATACATATAAAAATAGTAAATCCTTTAAACCATATTTGGTAAATGCTTCTGTTTTTTCTAAACTTCAGTGGCAGATCTACTATTAAAAGTAAAAGATTACATACGTAGAATTTGTTTAAAACAGTTGCTTTTATGCTCTGGATGTATTCCCATTGTTGACTGTGAATTTGGAGCTTAACTAATGATAGATAGAGTATTTGATACTGTGAAGTTTATGAAAAGAGATCAAAGCTAAATTGATATATTTTGACAATCCCAGTTTCTAAAATAGGACACACTCATAATATTTTGTCATTGCCTTGTGTTTATTTGCCATGAGGCAGCCAGGCCTGTATTTATTAAGCACAGTTATCAAAAGCATACCCTCCTTCTGTATGAGCACAGTTTAAGATAGGGGTTTTCAGGTCTAGCAGTATGCAGCTGGCATTTCCCTACCTGTGTTAGACCTGATGGCAGTTTGCTTGGCTTAATTATTTACAGATGTTTCATTATAGAGTGCTATATATCCCAAAAGGAACCTTTACCCGAAACAGATGTGTAATGAGACAAAAGCCATGTCACGTACAAAGAAAGTTCTAGTTTGATGTAAGATATTTTTTTTTGGTAAACCTTACCTGCTCCTGGTCAGGAAGATGTTCCCCTCCTTGCTTCTCCTTTGTCTCCTTCCTTCTGTTGTCCAGCAGCCGTCTCACCGTCTATTGGAAGGGTGTACCGGTGAGTTCCTTCAGTGGTGAAGTGGGTGATCAGAGATTTAAAAGGGCAAGAAGCTTATTGGAATGAGGATGCATCAATTAATGAAATATTATGGAGGATTATCACAGGGGAGATAGTTGAGAAATCATAATCTGTGCTTCCTCCTTGCAGTGAAAATTCCAGGACAGCCTTCCAGGGAGGCTCTTTTGATGTTGTATGTTCAACTGCAGCAGTTGCATAGCTTAGCATTGTGCATCTGTACAGTTAGTAATACCTAGTGACATTTCAGTGCCTGATGATGCTAAATGAGGTTGCATTCAGCGAGAGAAGCAGCGAGTGTCTGCTTTTTAGACTTTTTTGACCTATTCTTTTAGCTGCTAGATTTTCTCAGGTGTCATCATTCAGAATGTTATGTGTTTCAGAGGTGAACAACACGTTTTATTGAGGAGTATGAGCACTCTCTACTGTAATCAGATGGGTGCCTGATCTTGAAAAGCCTGTATTTTTAGTCTTTTGAAACAAGTGATTCTGTTATGTTTGCTATTAATACCTTTTATGTGGGTCCCTCCCCCCCCCCCCCCCCAAAAAAAAACAAACAAACCAGCTCCTGGTTTTGTTCTTCCTTCAATGTATAACACGCTGATTCAGACTAGAGTGATACCTGGCAATTGCTGATTTTTCAATATTGCAGCAAAAGTGAAAGTTTATGAGCAGTTCAAACAAAATTGAAGTGCCTGATGAATCCTTGCTGACCAGGCTGAAAAATAAATTAGAGTAGTTCATCTTCCAAAGGATCAATTATAGGTGACTATGGGCCTCATCAGTTCATAACTCTCTCCCTCCCGTTGTCTGAGGGCATTCCCTCCCATCTCTTGTACTTGCCCTTTCTTCTCCAATTGGCATCATGAGCCATATAATCTTGAAAATGTGGAGTTTGAAGACTGAGAGCTTAAATAAACTGTTAATTATGTTGGCCAGCAATGTAGTATTGCTTAAAAGCATATGGAATGCCTGTAGTGGAGGGAGTGTACGTAAACAAAAAAAATCTGAAGGATTAACAAGGTGAGAAACAAACATTTTAGAGTCCGATTTGAAAAAGAAAGTATGTAAAAATAAAAACTATCTGTCTTCTGTGTTTGGGAAACCTTAGTATTTACATTTATTTCAAATTGGCTTAATCTTTGCTTTGAAAAAGCCTTCTAAATTGGAAAAGCTTTTCAAAAAGACTTCCAGCATTATTGTTCTTATTCAGACCAGTGGTCTGATTGTGTTAGTATTGACTCAGGGTAACATGTATTTTTACTGAATTTCCCAGGTTCAGAAGAAAAGTTCAAAATTAAGGGATGCAGAAGCAGCTGGATTTTTCTGAGGATTTTATGGACTTCATCCTCTTAGAAAGCGCACAGGCAGTGTTCTCGCCACAGAGAAATCAAAACAGACTATAGGAACTCCAAAAAAAAATAAACGTATAGGGACCTAAAATTTATTCAGCCAATATTAACATTGTAAAATGAGACCAAAATAAATGATGATGGAGAACTGGAGAGACATAGAGAAAAGACCATTTTCTGTAGGTTGTGGGCGGGGTGTGAAAAATGTGCTGCCTGCCCAGGTAAAGCTCTGTGTCTCAGTGTGATGGAGCAACCCTCCTTTCTGCTTCCCGAAACATCACATATGGGAAGCAGTGAGAATGTCTGTCTTCTTTCTTGAACATATGTTTTTCTTTTACTCAGACTGCTCCTCAGCAATTTCCTTGTAGAAAAACTTCCTGTGTTTTAAAATGTCTACTGGAAAAGTTGAGGATTAGACATTGCTTAGTGGTAAGCAGACCAGTGAAATGCTACTCAGAAGTTTGTAAGCGTATGGTTAGTGGGAGAAATGTTCTTTTTTTTTTTTTTACCACATACTGCGAATCTTAATCTTTGAGTAGCTATCTTCCCAGTATTGTTCGTACCAATTCCACTGTGTTTTGTATTGATTATATCTTCAGTTTCATAGGAGATAGTGTTTTGGGGAGTTATTTCCCTGATTTAATTGTAATTATTTTCTTCTGTATCATGTCAGCAGGGATTGGAAATAGAATCATAGAATCATTTATGTTGGAAAGGGACCTTAAAGATCGAGTTCCAACCCCCCTGCCATGGGCAGGGAAAAATAAGATCACAAGAGAGTAGAGTACAAGCGGTGCAAGCATTTCCAGCCTGCCTGGTTTGCAGATATGACTTAGTTCACTTCACATTTTATTTACTCTATGGGTTTGTTTGGCCTTTTTCTTTTAGGTCCTGGTATGCACGTTTAGTCTGCTTACTGTGTCTTTCACAGTTTCACTTCGTAGCCAGCTGGTTGCATAGCAAATTAGCTTGATGTAGGAGGGGTGTTGTGGGCACAGCGTGGCTGGACCTCCATGGCCGAAGCTTATTAGAAGACATTAATGCATGCTTTTATTAAATGATTTTTTCCATAATGAAATTATCAAAATGTGCACTTTATAGCCAGTCGTCATTTTTAATTTGTGATAGGTGCTTCCAATGTTTAGTTTTTTTCAAAACACTTAACTAAATACAAATAATTGTTTGCTTTCTGAAGTGCTCCTTTCAGCCTCTGCAAGGATACAGTGCCAAAAGGAAAACCTCATTTGTTTGTTTGATTGTTTCTAATGAAGCTTTTGGTCTTGTCATTTACACAGTGCTAAGTGAAGATAATTTAGAAATTCTCTTATGAGGAAAAATGGGGGTCTCAGCAGTGATGCCTCATATGTTGGTAATTCTTTTTCTCTAAAAAACTTTTGATGAAACGATAAGGTAATTAACACCTATGACAGCTATTTCTTAATATTAATTTAGCAAAATAACTTAAATCCACAAATTTTTAAAGTATTTTCCCCCAGCTTTTTGGAGTTCTTGTTCTCTTGTGTGGGAGACTTGATTTTTCAGACACCTTAATGCTTAATTAAGCAGTAAAAACTGAACTCCCTATATTCCGCCACAAAACTATCTGGATTCCTGGCCATGAAAACTAAAATCTTTTCCAGGTACGAGGATGCTGTGCTTTCCTTGCACGGCTGCCTGTTCAACTTCACTCACTACTGCCCAAGGAACTTAGAGTGCTGAAGGGACTCATGAGATTGGGTTTTCCAAAACTCACCAGGGCAGGAGTTTGATTTACAGGAGATCCCTCTCTGTGACTCAGTCCAGCTGATGAGTAACCGATCTCTGTTCAGCTTTGTACAAGCAGTTGAGATTCCTTACGCTTGAGAATTGGATATACTAAATTTATTTCAGAATATACTGCAAAATACCTGCAACAAATACTTTTTTTATCTATGTTTTTACGAAAAATCATTCAGAATTGAAGTTGCTCTGCTAAAACCATACCTACTGGTTTGATTTTGTATGCAGTACCATATCTGATATGTTTCAGTTGTTGCCTGCATAAGACTGACTTCGCAGCTTAGAATGACTTGTGCTATAATATGATCAAAAAGTAGTGTGTAAAATTTTTCAGCCTAACAGTCATTTGAAAGTGAGCATTTTTTTCATAGTGATTCCAAAAGGTAATGTGAAGTCTTGAAATCTCTTTAAAATGTTTCACCAAACCGAACTATCATGATGTAACTTATATTTTTTTCAAAATTGTAAGTGCTGTCATCAGAGATGTTTATATTCATGGCTTAACCTTTGATAGTGTGTGAAGTTGAGATGGAATAGCATCCAAAATAATTTAATTTTTATCATGAACTGTAATAAATTATTGTAGTACACTGCTGTGAGTAAATCAGTCCACATGAGTCACGTGCAAGGTAAACCAAATTAGTCATGTTCTTGCTTTTGTTGCTTAATAGCACATGCAATAACTGCAGAGGAGTGAATGTTTCTTGTACTTAACCTGTTTTCTTCGTCCATTAAAACTGAAATCCTCTTCTGATTTGATGATCGACAACTGAAGACCCTGGCCATTAAAAAATGAAAGAAGCCAAAACCCCTTCATTATTATTATTATTAATATAATAGTATTATATATAGAACCTTGTTATACGTTATTTTAAAGTGTTACTGAGATGGCATTCCAAAATGAGTTTTAAAATTGCATTTTAAATTAATAGGGTTTTTTTGATTTCATGACATAAATGTAAGTATGCAGGCAGCTAAAGACATCTGTCCGCAATGTTTTTATCTACAGAATAGCACAGACTAGACTTACTTTGTAAACAGTTGTCCTGGAGATGTCAAGACCTGTGGCCAAATGTTGTATGACACAATAATATGTAATGAGCTTAATGTAGGAATTACTGTATGAATTTACGTAAAAGGAAGTGAGAGAATGAGAAAACTGTTATGACTGACAGGTAGATCTGCCATTATTAATAATATGGTCAACTCCAGGGACAGTAACAGTTGTGGAAGGTTATGGGTAGCTATTTCCTTTTCAAAAGAGTTAACTTAGTGCTGGAAACTTGAAAACAAACGAAAACTAGATCTTGCAGTAGAAACATTAGTTAGTAAACACGTTAAATGTTCTATTACATATATTTAGATGCAGCATGTCGCTGCAGAGGCTGCTTTTATTTGGAAATAACAAAACCAAGGACACATCCATCATTCTAGAGTTAGTTTAAAGAATTTAAAGTTCATTTTCTTCATTGGATTAGATCCTTCTCTCTCTCCCTGCCGTTCTTGTAGACACAGAACTTTGTTTGCATGAGTTGAATTTTTAAAATCTTCATCTAAAGACTCTACAGGTGGCAGGCATAGTTAGTATAAGAAATGACAGTAAGAATGCTGACAGTGTTTATTTACGCCTCTCCCCAGAATTTTAACAATCAAAATTTTTAATACTGCTTTTGGGAGTTTATATTACAGCTGGTAAGATTAAGTCGATGGTGTTTTCTCTGAGAACATTGTAATACCTACAGTGTCAGTTCGTTGAAAACAAATGGAAGTGTTTAATGATTGTACTTGCAGGAAAAAAAAACACATTAATATAAGGAAGAGATAATTCCCCTACTTACCATCTATTCATGGATCATGAAGTGAGACATTTATTTACATCCTACTGCCAGCAGTCAAATAAATATGATAAAGTAGTTTTAGACCTACAGTTATCCTCTGTTTTGCATACGTAAAACTCTCCAAACGACCTTTTCTAGTTGTCTGTTTTTCCTGTGCCATCATACTACATTTGTATTTATTCACATTGTCAATATGACAGCGTCTGTGTCATTACTTTTTTGTCTTTGCTCACGTAAGCTTTAAGTGAGGCTGTCTTGCATTTTCTGATTTGTTTTTCACTGCTATTAATGTACTTCTTTTAATCTAGTTTTCCTGTGTGTTGTTTAATCAGTTGTGTAAAGAGTTTGGGGGTTTAATATGAAGACGGAAAGGCACAAGACAACTTGGTAAAGATCAGTTCCTTCTATGCTAGATAACGTACTTGATAAAGTATCTGGCTGAGAGAGCTGGGACTCTTTAGTCTGGAGAAGAGAAGGCTGAGGGGCGACCTTATTAATGCCTATAAGTATCTC
>JAOQGH010000077.1:42811021-42871263 GCA_025769975.1 Gallinago jamesoni | reverse complement strand
GGGGAGTTGGACTAGATGATCTCTATGGTCCCTTCCAACTCCAAAAAAAAAATTCAGTGAAATTCAGTGAAATTCTCTGGTATTTAAAATCCTGATTTATGAATAATCAAATATGATTGGAGACGTGGGTTTTTTTGTTAATAGACAAAATAAATTTTCAAATAAGTTATTTCAAATTTTTTTGATCCTGTTATATTATGCTTAAGTCAATTACCTTGTTCAACAAAAATACTGTTGTCCTTGTTCATGCGACTTGTACTTCACATTCTTTAAGAATAAATAAAACACCTAGATCTAACCAATCAACAAGGCATGATTAGCTATAATCTTTTGATGCTAGTAATGTTTTAAGAGTTATTTCTTCAGTTTATCCTATTTTAAAACATTTGACTATTAGAATATTGACTATTAGAATATTGACTATTAGAATATTGACTATTAGAAACAGAAATGTTTGCTGGTAAATGGAATTGAAGGCTGAGGAAAAAAAGCCTCACAACAAATACAAAACAGTATAGCACCAGCTATTTCTTAACAGCTGCTGGGAAATTAGTAATGGAAAGTTTTGTTGTAGTGGGTGTGGAAAGAGCTACACCCACATTCCTGAGTGATAAAAATACAAATAAACATCCAAGACCCTAGGTGCTTTAAGCTGTCCTTCTAAACATCTCTGATCCAGAATGTTTGCGCCATAGCAGTGATTACAGTTGATACATTGTTTTACTTGGATACTAATATTTTAAGTAAAAGTTTGTTTACACTCTCAACACTCAAGAGTTTGAAGACAGATCACCTTAGCTCTATATGAAAGTTTTAGCATCATTTAAGTATCAATATTTCTGGGAATACAGGTGGCTAGTTAACAGTGCACAGCAGTGATTCCTTAGCTCTTACTTGAGTGTAATGTTAATACTTCCCTATATACTCTTATTTAATGTACTGCTTCACAGAATTTCTGAAAAAAAGATTATTTTGCAGGCTAAGTTCCCAGCATGGTCTCCTTTTTTTTTTTGCCATATCTCCCCATTTCACGTGTTGTGGCCCAAATGTGTAGTGTCTTCCAGAAGTTGCTCTTGGTTACACCAGATGTAGCTGTAGTGTACAACTATCTGTATATATATGATTTTGATAATCTCCCTTAGCATTACACCTCATTTAGTGAGAGCTAGTATTGCAGTAGGAAAAAATTAGTAAAGCATATATGCAATTGTAACAGGAGTTTTGGTTTTGTCTTCTTTCTGTGCTGAAATTATTCCTATTTCTGAATGATAGCATGTGGTCTGTTCCTGAAAAACTGTGAAACAGCTCCTCAAATTCATGCAATTCACGCTTGTGTTAGTTTCACAGAAACAAACCCGGTTTCCTCTTGGTGTTTGAAAAACAAACCACTTGCAGTGAGTAGTTTAAGTGACAGGGTCAAGACGGAGGTTGAAACCAAGCATCTTAGGTGATGAACGTTCATCGTGTAACAACTGTTACTGAGGAAGCAGCCCCAAGAGTATGAAGCACAGCTTTCTTCTGGAGAAATCCCCAAGGATAGCTGCAGGTTGTCCTGAAGGGTGTTGCTGGAGCCATTGCAGCCCTGCAGGAGCTCCTGACTCTGTGTATGATGATGCTGGATGCCTTGTTAAGGCAGTTAAACTTTAAGGTGTGCGTTGGGAAAGGCAGTAGCAAAATCATACTGAGGATCAAAACACATTTTGTAGGACCTACATTTGAAAATGGATTTTGTACAGCAGCAGTTTAAATAAAAATAAGCTATTTCCTAGTGCATGAGACTATCAGGAGAAGTCACATGTGAGAAGAAGGATAAAGACATGTGCTTGCACCTATTTTTCATTTAAATCCAACCTGATGACTGTGTGAAAGAAACATAAATATTATATAGGGCAAGCATTCAAAGTTAGACCTTCAAAGTTAAATCCTTTGCTCTGGTTTAAGAGTGGGCAGGAATATTTTATAACATAGCCGGTCCAGTTTGTGCATAACTCAGTATATGCCTGCCTTTCTTGGCTATAATGGAAGTCTTATGACTCAAGACTTCTAAAAATCATAATCATCTCTCAAAATTCAGAGGAAAGAAGCAAAAATTATCATATGTATGATATAGTGGTCCAGTTAGGGGGTCCAGGCAGTCTTATTTTTTGAATTTAGAGGAATTTTAATGCTTTACATAGAACACAGAGCACAGCTATATAAAGGGAGGGAGATGAGGAAGTGTGTTGAGTTCTAACCCATTATAGGCAGACAAGCTAACCAGTTTGAAATCATTTATTAATTCATTGTTATTGATTGCTTTTGCTGAGAAGAAAATTCTATTTAATTTGAGCAGTCTTTAATTTAAAGTCTTGCAGCTTTTTGGAGGGCACTTTTTTTATATTGAGTTATTAGACTGCTTTGACACATTTGAATTCATATGTCAAGAAAGAATTAATTAGCAGATGGATATTGCAAATTAAGTAATTGGATTCTTGCAGTGCTGTGGGACTGTAACACATAGATAAACAGAATGGCCGTTTACTAAAAGCTGTGGGAGTTTTTTTGTGATCTTAATTGGAGTTGTTTAAGTGATCTGTTTCCTCTAGAAAAGTTTGAAAAGCATGGAAATTAAATGATATCTCATTGTCTGTTTCAAAAATAATAAAAACCAACATGAACTGTTTTATGCCTTCGTATTCACATTTGCCTCTTCCATTTTATCCACCAGTGTCTAATGCTAGTGTTTTGCTTCTTTTTTGTTCTTATTTTGTTGCTTTTGTTTGAATGTATTATTGTGTTTATATGGGACTGGTCAAAGAACCGTTACTGTATTTTATGTTTGTATCTACATTTTATTTTGCATGCTTAACGTGGCTTTGCCTGGATATTCTTTTTGGTAAGTTCAGAATTTAAAAGCATAATGTTTTTCTGTAGTAAAGTTTGTAATCTGCCACCTTCTTTTCTCCCACCTCAAGTAATGTCGTTGGTTTTTTTTGTCACACTGATTTGTGCTCCCGTACTGTTCTGCTTTGGCTAATTATACATATGATAACACAGTTTTCCTGACTATCCATTTTCATCTCTAGCTGAGCTAAGCAATATGACTTTGGTACTAATGTGTACTAATTTGACTTTTATCTTCAAAGCATAGTTAGCAGCTGTTAAAATGATCTGTTCTGAGAACTCCATGTATATTTGAGACACGCAGAACCTGTCTTAGAAAACCATGTTAAGGCTTCTTTGTGTGGCCTGATGGCTACTCTGCGCTTCCCAGGTGTTATAGATCTTCTAAGAACAGTGTGCATCTTTATGTTTCTCTTACAGCAACAGCTGGCTCAGCTCCAGAAAGAAAAATCAGAGATTCTGAAGAACCTGGCATTATACTACTTTACTTTTGTTGATGTTATGGAATTTAAGGTAAGGTATCGCAAATATGTCAGTTCTGCTGTGACATCTGGTTTCTGTCTTTCTATTTAGGAAATAGCACTATATAATGAAATAGATGAACTGCTAGCTCCGTTCTTTAAAAAAATAAATAAATAATTGGTTTCCATCAGTAAGCATAGTGAAGTAATTTACTTATATTTTCTAAAAACTAAACTCTTTTTTTTTTCTTGCCCAAGGACCATGTTTGTGAACTGCTGAACACTATTGATGTTTGCCAAGTCTTCTTTGATATTGTAAGTTTCTGGGATTAAACTTTCAAATACCACTTAAAAATGTTTTTAATCAGAGTCCTGTGTAGGCAATTAGGAGAACCTGTTTATGTTAGCCCAAGAAACATGACATCTTTAGTTATAAATGCAAGAGAAAAATACTGTAATCTTCATATCTCTCACTTATTTATAAATAACTTTATATCAGAAGATAGACAATTTTAAACAGGCTATATAGGGACAATTGTAACAGCATTGTCTGTTACCAGACATACAAATCTTACTGTAACTTTTGCTTTATTGTATCAGCAAGTTTATTCTTAGAGGTTTACTGTCATCTACATGCTTAAGCCATGTAGACTTCCAAGACAGAGGTATTATTGCTGTCCACCTGAGGGAGATGTGAGGAGGTTAATTCTGGTGTTGGCTAAATCAAGTACAAAAGCAGCTAAAAGGGTTCTGTTTAAAAAAAAAAAAAGACAAATGAAAAAAAACTCCAAACAAAACCTCAAACGCCTTTCCTTTTTTGTTTCAGCTTTCTTTTCTAATTTTTATGATGTCACCTTGATAGATTTAGTCATTATTATAAATTTTAGATTAGTTAGTTTCATACTAAGAGGAGCAGGTCTGTATCCTGTGGAAAGGTCTTGCTAGGGCAGTGGGATATGGGATATGTGATAGTTTTTTACGTTATGGAGTCTTATTAAAATATCAGTCACAGGCCAAAGCACTTGCTGGCTGCTTAGTAACATCCAAGGAAAGTTTTCTTGTCTGTCAGCTAACCTGTGACACTTGAGCCTGGAAGGATTTATTTGCATGCTTTCATGAATACACAGTTCTGGGGATTTGAGTGAATCAATTAAGGTGATATGAAGTCTGTATGCGGCCAGAACAAAAACTTTGAGCAAGACGGTTAATTTGATGTTAAAAAGGCTGAAAATTGGTGGAAAGGTAAAAATCCAACCAAACAAACAACAAAACGTTTTCTACCTGTTCCTGAAAGTTTTAGAATTATAATATACTGGTTTTTCTCTCTAGACTGTAAACTTTGATTTAACAAAGAACTACCTGGATTTGATTATAACCTACACAACTCTAATGATATTGCTGTCTCGAATTGAAGAAAGGAAGGCTATCATTGGATTGTATAACTATGCCCATGAAATGACACATGGAGCAAGGTAAAAAAATCTGTTATGTAGGAAGTGTGTTTAATAATAATAATAACAATTACACCTGACTGTATTGTTTGTTGTTGCTTTTAGTGACAGAGAATATCCACGCCTTGGCCAGATGATTGTGGATTATGAAAATCCTTTAAAGAAAATGATGGAGGAATTTGTACCTCACAGTAAAGTATGTAACTACTTTTCACAGGAATATAGTAACCTTCATTGAGAGAAGCAAAAATAAAAAAGTTAATATGCAAGAGTGAGTTTTGTCAAAAAACACTAGGTATAAATTTTACTGGAGATTTTACTTACAATGGGTAGCAGAACCTATAGACATACAGGAATGCTAAGACCCATTGGTAAAGTTCCATTTTGTTCACTAAGGACTAGAAATTGATTAAAAATCAGTTGTGGGTCATCTGAGAATAGCCACGTGTGTTTTATTTTGTAGTTTGAAATTAAGGGTATTCCTGATGTTTCTATGAAACCAATTTTTCTGTGGCTTACCATCCTAGATGAATGTGTGTTTTTCTACTTTGTAACCTAAGGGGGTTTGCTTTGGATTATCCTCAAACTGGGGGCGCTGGAGACCACTGCCTCTTTAATTATATCTCCTATACTCAAAAGGTGATGCTGCGTACCCTGCTCGATTGAATTTGCGATGTTAAATGCACTCAATTTCTTTAGCCTTTTCTGTACAAGTGTTTTTAAGTTTTTATTCTTACAGAGGTGGTTGTGCTACAGTTCTCTGATGACTTACCTAGGCCATATTTTTGTATGTAAATACCTTGGAAGTGACACAATCCTCA
This sequence comes from Gallinago jamesoni, assembly GCA_025769975.1. NCBI lineage: Eukaryota > Metazoa > Chordata > Aves > Charadriiformes > Scolopacidae > Gallinago > Gallinago jamesoni. The sequence continues at coordinate 42,865,647 of JAOQGH010000077.1, read as the reverse complement.
CCACAGTCAATGTATATCCTGTGTATCAATTCCAGTTTGCCCACTAGGCTTTCTCCCTTGTCAAAGGAAACTATGTTTGATTGCTACTGACTGTTCTTTATAAAGGCATTAGTTTCTAGGTGCTTGCAAATTGATTGCTTAACAACTTATTTTGGAATCTTTGGCAGGAGTTTAAGTTAAATACTAAGTTATTGCCTGATGTTTTTAAGGTTTTGTATTTAGTTTTCACCCCGTTTTGAATTCTAGGTATTAGGTGTGTTTTCCTTCTCTAATTCTCTTGAGATTTTTCTTAATTTCCTTAAACTTTTGAAGACGGTCACTAGAAGTTCAGAGACTCTCAGATACTTCTCAAAATGCTCTGAAGTGAAATACTTTTCAATACTTCTCATTTGTCTAAATAATCTGTAATCTTATTGTTGTTATACTTTCTCCTGCACACATTTCCTGTCTTGTTAAGACTTAATTAACAAGGATCTTATTTGCAATTAATCTTTTCTTGTACACATTTTAGCAAAGATGCTTCACTTTTCAGTATTATTTTTTGCTTATGGCTTCATATTTAATAGTGGACCAGTCCTTTTCTTCAAAATGTTTTGTAAAGCCATATTTCAGTCTGATTTTGGTCTTTAGCTTATTCAGTGGTAGAGGTATAAATTGGGATCCCTTCAGGCACCATCCTATAGAAACAGATACTCAGGTTACGCTCTCATGGAACTGCACGCTCCTTCCATGATCTTTTTTGCAGTAAACCTGACAGTCGGTTAGGCCTTTAAATTAGCTTCAGTAGATGACTGTCTGCCTCCCCCGCGGTGACGTTCTTTGCTGGCATAATGCTTAGACCTGGCTCCCTGAGGACTCATACAAACACCAGTATTGATGCAAAAGGCAGGGAGCAGGTTGTGGAACAGCACTTAGATAAGCTTAATCTGCTGTGAAGATGCTCCTGGAGACAGTATCTGTTCAAATTCAGTGAAAATAATTCTAATTTGCTGTTGAAGAGCAAAGGACATACTAAATGAAGTAGCAGAGAAAGGAATGACACGGTAATTGGGATGCTTGAATAAATAAGGAACAAGTTTCAATTGTACATGACAGATTTGTTGTCCCTTATTGTTGGTTTTATTTTCATGTCCTCTAATTCTGAACTCAGTTTTAGAACTCTAATTTAAAAAATAATTAAAAATACCAAAACCGCCTGCTTCTCTTCATCCTTCTCTTAGCCTGGAATAGTCTTTTTATGTAAAATAAACTAGATGCACTGGATTTTAACCTCAAGTTTAATTTCAGAACTAGCTCAGTAAAATGTTTTGGTTACTGTTAGTAATAATGCAGAGAAAACAGCACTACTGACAAAATAGTACTTAGTGTCTCTTGTGCTTGGAGTATGGCATTGTCGATACATGGCTCACAACATGAAGTAAAGAACTTGGATATTTATTCAAGACTGAGCCTTGAGGACATCTTTATAGACTAATCAATGGTCTCCTTTTTAGTCCCTTTCAGATGCTCTGATTTCGCTCCAGATGGTCTATCCTCGAAGAAATCTCTCAGCTGACCAGTGGAGAAATGCACAACTACTGAGCCTCATCAGTGCCCCCAGTACCATGCTGAATCCTGCACAGTCTGACACAGTATGGCCCTTTAATTTGCATTATATGAAGAAGTTAAGCAAGGTTTTACCAAAAATAATGTAGGGATGTTTTTTCTATTTTATTACCTTTATGTATCTTTTAATCAAAGAAGTAAATAGGCTAGTTAGGAGAGCTGAACACTTCAGTGCGTGGGAAAAGTTCTCTCACTTAATTAAAACTTCTGTTAGTTAGCTCAGGCATTTGTTTCCAGTATTTGCTAATCAAAAGATGAAGGCAAGCAATGGTGACTTCTGCAGTGTAGAAGGAGGGAGTCCTGTGTCCTGTCTTAGGTGTTTGTGAGTCAACAGACCAGAAATCAGAACTGATACTTCCTTTTTAATGTTTACTATTTGCATATTGATGGTTGGACTAGATTATCTTAAAGGTCCCTTCCAACCTAGACAATTCTATGATTCTTTGATTTGCTCCCTTTGTTGTACTATGAGCGGTCATCTTTCTGAAAAAAACAAAGCGTTAACAGCTCTCAGGTTGTGATTATTGTACATCAAAAGCCTTTAGTTCTTCAATGTTCTTAAATACAATGTTTGAAGCTAAACGCTTGTTAATATTTGTTCACTGTTTTGTTCAAGGTATTGGGAGGGTGTGGAAGCTCAATTAATGTTCATACCCTCAGTTTCTAGAGGGATGAAACAATGCCCTGTTAGAAGCAGTCTTCCATGCTTCATCATGGAAAGCATTTAAGGTTTTCTTTGTCTCTTTTTCTAAAAAGTACTTATGAAGTGTATTGTCTTTTATATAATTAACTGGCTACAAATTACTGTTTTTTCAACAGATGCCGTGTGAATACCTCTCTCTGGATGCAATGGAAAAATGGATCATTTGTGAGTAAAAGATTCTGAAACAGCTCGTGGTTGTATAACTTGATTAATCTTGCTTGTACATATCATACTACTACGTGCAGTGAAGTTAATTCAGCATATGATGGAATGTATTTTGTCATAAATTTATTCCAGACTTTGAGTAGAAGTGAAGGTTTTAGTAATTCTGATTAAAATAGCTGAGTAGTATCAGCATGAAGTAATTGATGTTACAAAAAATATTACAAAAAATCTCTACTAGAATGGTGTGGGGTATTTTTTTATCTCAAACTGTTATCCACTAAAAAGTTTATCAATGAAATATTTGAACTGTGCATAATAATCTCGCTGTTCTCCTACTGTCTCTGTGCATCTGGTTTGTGACATACATCAATGTGAACTCTTGAAGTTGGATTTATTTTGTGCCATGGAATCCTAAATAGTGATGCTACAGCATTGAACCTTTGGAAACTTGCACTTCAAAGCAGCTCTTGCTTGGCTCTGTTTCGAGATGAAGTATTCCATATTCACAAAGCTGCAGAGGACTTGTTTGTAAACATACGAGGGTAAGTTTTTGTACTCTTTTTCTCCTTTCGGAACCTCTGTTAAAAATGTATCATTTCTTGAAGAAGTGTTTTGAAAATGCTACTTCTACTTGATAGAAGTTCTGTTTGAGGATAGTTGGTATGCAGACATTTTTGCCTAGTATCTTGACTGTTTCTTTAATGCATAACTTCCAGGAGCCTGATGTCATAACTGTCGTGCCTTTTTTTTAATCTCGCTTCTGAAAAACTCTGGTGAATCAGTCTCTAAAGTGGCAAAAGTTAAGATTAATGATATTGCCTGCAAATCTTAATCTAGGGAAGAGAAATGATGTCGTGAATGCAGAGTTTGCTTGAAAAGTTGCAACTGTCTGCCATTGTTTCTGCAATATGCAATATGAATTAGTATATATACTATATATTATTATTGTTATTATATAATATGAAACCCCCTGCAGTAACAAAGCTGAGTTCTTTACCGGGACCATTTCAGTGGAGAGTGTTTTCTGTTTGGATATCCAGTGTTAGCATTTAGCTGTGAGCAGGGAAGTAAGTCTTGTGTGTGTACTTTTTGCTGTATCCTCCTTGGCATTGCAGCTCCTCGCAAGTCGCAGCACTTTCTGAATCATGCTACTGGTACTTAATTAACGTATTATATTGCTTTTTACTTGCAGCTACAACAAGCGTATTAATGACATAAGAGAGTGCAAAGAAGCAGCTGTTTCACATGCGTAAGTGTCTTACGAAGTTTTCCTCACAGATTTTTAGTGTTGTTTTCCTTAATAAAGTTGCAAAGAATATATAAGCAGGATTTCTTGAATGCTGCCTGAATTGTGCATTTTCAAATGAGATCAGGTACTGATTGTTCTTTTAAATCTGGATTTGCTTAATGGTATGCCATTATTGATTTAACTTCCCAAGTTTTAGATAATTTTTCAAATTTTCGGGACAGAAACCTCTAGTTCATATATTCTCCAGTTTTTGTCTAATTGCTTAATACGAATGCAAACTAAATAGAAGTGGAGTCAAATGCAAATCACAGACCAAGGGCTGAGAACTTGGTTTAATCATACTTCAGGAATATACAACATTGGTCACGGGGGTGCCAATTTTAATTGAACCACATTCTTTGAAACTCTGAACTTTCGAAGTTGGTATGATATGAGCTGCCTGTGCTTGGGCTTAAATTTTTGGATAAATCAAGCGTTCTGTGGTTAACACAACGGATGATTTATATGATTAATGTGATTAATAACGGTTTATTCTTTTGATGCAGTGGCTCAATGCACAGAGAGAGACGCAAGTTTTTACGTTCTGCACTGAAAGAACTGGCTACTGTCCTGTCTGATCAGCCAGGCCTGCTGGGTCCCAAGGTAATGATGGTTCTTATGTTCTGCATTTCTGTAATCTTACTTCTTGTTTCTCAGTGATAATACAATCTTTAGTTTGTATGGGGGGGTGGGGAGGAACACTTCAGCCTGGAGAAAACTTACTTAGCAACTTTTCTTTTTCAGGCACTTTTTGTATTTATGGCACTATCGTTTGCTCGTGATGAAATAATTTGGCTTCTTCGTCACGCAGATAATATGCCAAAGAAGAGCGCGGATGATTTCATAGATAAGTATGTTATCAATTTCTAGTGTGATACCTTTAAATATTCATGAGAATTTTGCAGATGAAATGCATTTGAAGGCAGGGGATCTTGGGAAAGGATGGCTATATGGAAGAGTTGACATTGTTCAGAAAATCTTTACTTGGGGATCCCAGAATCTGAAGCACATTGGTGAAAGTTTGTGTTCTCTAGAAATATAAAATAAAATAAAAATAGTTCATTAAAGTTTTATGCTTTTTTCCTTTGAGGAAGCAAAACAACAAAAAAGCTTTATCTTGTGTCTTCAGTGTTACTGATTTGCATTGAACAAATCAGTGGTGGGAGGAAGGAAACTGTCAGAAAGCTTGATTTGTAGAATGTCTCTTGTGTTGTAGCAACACTGTCTTCTAAATCCAATAAGATTTTTTCATACAATACAGCATTAGTGTAATCATAAACAGAAGGTAATAAGGAGAAATAGTTTTAACAGGCTTATGAATAGTCAGAAATGCGCCAGTTTTCTTTAAGCTGTTCTCAAGATTGAACGCAAGATTGAACTGAAAATCTGTGGATTCACTGCAGGAGTTTAAACAACTGACAATCACGAGGCTATTTCTACAGCTGCAGCAGTAGAAATAGGGGTTTCCTTCACTGGATTATGTACGAGGGATGGAGGTCCCACAGCCTCTCTGAAACAACCAGTGCAAGTATTTAACATCCTCGTGGTTTTAAAAACCAACCAACCAAGCTAAAAACAACTCAACAGAAAAGCAGTTATGAAATTGTGTTCTTCAGATCTAACCACTTTTTGAGATTTTAATTTTTTTTCCTATAGAGCATTATAGAAAGGCTTCTTCAAAAAAATAAGTGGATAGTTACGCAAACCTTTGAGGATTACCGTGAGGCCATCCTGCTAATTTGTCTCCTGATGAGTGGATTTTATCTTGCAGAGAAAATGACTTATGTAAACTCATTTTACAATGTGAACAAATAGTTTTGTGCAGAAATTGCCTATTAGTAATAGTTTTAAAGGCAAGGTATTAGGAGAAAATCCCCTTGAGAAGCTGGTAGAAATTGTCTTTAATATTTCTTATTGATAAGCTTTTCTTTGTCTTCTTGCCTAGACACATAGCTGAGCTGATATTCTACATGGAGGAGCTCAGAGCACATGTGCGAAAATATGGTCCTGTGATGCAGAGATACTATGTGCAGTATCTCTCTGGCTTTGATGCAGTGGTCTTAAATGAGCTTGTTCAGGTATGTCAAGGGTGTGGGTTTGGGTTCTCAAACACAAACTTTAAAAGGGGTGTTTTTTCCAAAATGTTTTCATGAAATGCATCCTAGTTTGAACATTATGGAATAAGGCAAATTAACTTGCTGTTTATTTCTGGGGTGTAGAGTTGTACTTCTGGTTGTTATATGAATACTTAAATGTTATTCAGCAGTGTTTTGTTTGGAGACGATAAAATAAGTAATGCCACTGAATGAGCATCGTAGAAACTTTTTCTCACTTAAGCCTGACAAAGAAGTGATAGGCTTTCTGAAGTCTTTTGGTTTTATTTCCTGGTGACCACTAGATGGAGTGCAAATTGTGTGACTAGGTTAGCTGCTCAAATGTGACAAGTTCTTACTGTAAGCCTTTTTGTTGCGTTCAAAAATTAATTTCATACTTCAAGCGTTACATCTGTTACCAGAAGGTGGAACTTACCTACTCTAGTGTTTATTTAAACAAACTTGTTAGACAGTTTAAATACCATTTGTATCACTGTTTAAATTATTAAATATAACTGAATCCTTGTGTTTATTTCAATACCAAAATGACTGTATTTGCGCCTTTTTTGCTTATAATGCTGTATACTTGCATATTAACAGATTATTTTTTTTATAGTAACAGAATTAAATATTTTTGGCATTTGTCATTTGATTCCTGGGAAATTATTTCCTTGATTTAGTGAATGCCTTCTAAACGCTGTACAAGTGGCACAAGAGTTCTGTGTTTAGATAGGATAATCCTTATGATCAAACAGAAATGAGGGGAAAAAAAATTGTCTTGAATTCTAGTTGTAATTAATTCTTAGCACGTACCAAGCACAAGACTTAGACAAATGACTGAGTGATAATTTGGATTATTTCAGCCTTGAGGTTAAAATGTCAGTCATACTTGGAATTATGAGAAACTTCTCTATTGCATTATTTAGTGGAAATAAAATTGCTGAAACTGCTTTTTCATGAACTGTTCAACTTTGTAAAATTTGAAAACTTGATAGCCCAGCTTTCGGGTGGTATCAATCACTGAAGTCAATGTTAGTAAAAACCTGTTGAGAGAGGGTTTTGTGGCAAGCAAAGTGGTCTTGATGTGGGCTCCGTTATATCCTGCTACGGCCAGTTATTCTTTGCAGACAGATCAGGTGCCTCTAGAGTTCAGAAGAATATTTGGTTTCTGATATATAACAGGAAATTGTTTGGTGCCCATTTTGTAAACGACTACAGCCTGACAATGTGTGGGCACATATTTACTGATGGATTTTTCCATTTAAAGGAGATGTTGGTCTGGAAGCAAGCTTTTCTGGGTGTCTGTCATCAACTAATGAATTAAAAAGTCAAAGCTCTTAAATAGCACTATCAGAAATACTCCCGTCAATTAAGTTACCTTGTGTAAATTTTTGTATATTTCAGAGTATAGCTGATAAATAGGGCATGAGTATTTACATTGTTTCAAGTTTGAAATAATAATAGCAACGTTTGTTTTAGAATCTTTCAGTGTGCCCAGAGGATGAATCAATCATCATGTCCTCTTTTGTAAACACAATGACTTCACTAAGCGTGAAACAAGGTAAGTTGAAGGGAAAATGGTAGCAGAATGGTGAATTCCTCTGGAAAGCTTCATCACCTTTTGTTTCATGTAATCAGTAGGAGCAGATAACTTGCATAAACTGAATTTGCTCCCTTGTTTTTGTTTATGGTATGTGTTGCTTGTTTTATGTCCCTTTTCCAGGGGAGCTTTTAACCGATAGAACTTTTGAACAATGCTATTGGGAAGTAATCCTACCTTTTAATTTAGGAAGTATATTACACCTGTTTTCATATAGATATTTTTATTTCTGTGCTACATTGAAATTCTTAGGTATCTGCATGAGGTTTGGTACCCAAGTAATTCTTGAGTACTTTGGGGGGTTTCTTTGAAAGTCTGATACAGTGAATCTGAATTTGTAGTTGTTTTTCTAAAGGGTGTATGTTCTGTATTTTTTCGCTGATGCAGTTGAAGATGGAGAAGTATTTGACTTCAGAGGAATGAGATTAGATTGGTTTAGATTGCAGGTAAGAATTTGTAAACATGCATGCCGCTTCACTAACTTAAAGCCGAAATGTTTAATAAATTGCTGCTCTTCTAGATTACTCTTACACTGTAAGTGGATGACAGGCTAACTGAGGATGACCTACTCTCTTAAAATCAAACAAATACTGAAGCAGATAATTTGCTACGTTTTGATGTAACTTTGCCTGCATTGCACACTTTTTTGCAAATCATTCTTTGGGATGTTTATAGCAGTTTAGAAATAGAATATGTTGAGGCTGAGCGGTTTGGCAGCTGCGCACCGTGTGGAGTGGGATTCAGCCTGCCCAGCCAAGGGAGAGTAGAGACTCTTCAGTGGGAAAATAACATTCAGGGAGACCGCTTCTGCGCATCACAATAACAGTGTCTTCAATTGACTTAATTTTGGGGGACACACTATATTTTCAAAATATGCGCTTTTTCTTGCTTTCTAAAACCTGGTTGTTAAAGAGGGGCTCACAAGTGCGTGTTTGTGTGTTGTCAATAACTTTATTTTAAGTTTGTGTGAATTTGTGTCATATTCAAATTACATTTTGTCGAAAGGCAATTTGCTTTTCTTAAACTGTAGTGGAAAGATAAAATAGTCTATCCGCAATCTTTAAGTACACAGGTGTCTTACACGTAGCATAATCATAGCAATGGAATTTGCAAAAAAAACAGCTGTAGAAATTACAGAAATTTTTTCTTGTGTCTTTCCAGGCCTACACCAGTGTTTCTAAAGCTTCGCTTGGTCTTGCAGACCATAGAGAACTAGGAAAAATGATGAATACAATCATTTTCCACACAAAAATGGTAGATTCTTTGGTGGAAATGTTGGTTGAAACTTCAGATCTTTCTATATTTTGGTATGTTACTAACCTGGCTGTAGAAGGTTTCTATTATTTATTGTTTGGTTTGTCCTTGCAAGTTTAATTTTTACATAGGAAACTTCATAGGAAGATAGGCCAGTGGAGGAATCAATTAGAATTTCTGGTTTCTACCTGAATTAGCTTGAGAAAGGTATTTCTGAAGATATGTCAGAGAGATTCTTCAAGCAGTTGCATACTTCATCTTGGGTCATTCGCAGATTCTTCCTTAACACATTTTTGCAGAAGTTGCAAGTTTTTGCAGGGCCTACATGGCAAGCATCAGAATAAAAATATGGTAATAATGATAATAGAGAGGTGCAAATAAAATGCATAGTAAGTGAATGCAGAAAAACTTCTTTAAAGAATGATGCAATTTTTGGTGTAAGGTATAACTACAAATCTGACACTAATAGCATATTTGATTGGTGTGAAGTAGACTTTATTTGCAACAGAATTATTTATGTATTCCATTTAAATGTCTGTTTCTGATCAGTTTTTATAGTCGTGCTTTTGAGAAGATGTTTCAGCAGTGTTTGGAGCTTCCCTCTCAGTCAAGATACTCGATTGCATTCCCACTGCTTTGTACTCATTTTATGAGCTGCACCCATGAACTATGCCCAGAAGAGGTAATTTTAAAATAATGGTGTCTTAGTTATTTTCATCTTCCATTTAAAGTAGAGGGGACTAGAGCTAAACACTGCAAGCAGGTGTTTGTTATGGCAGTATAAGATTTGAGGGAGGAGGGTAGAAAAAAGGGAAGTAAAACAAGTACATACCTTCTTATGTGATTCTTCACTTGTAGATCTCAAAATCCTTTTCCAAAATGAGGAAGTGTTACCTTTGCTTTAGAGAGAGATTAAACTGAGGTACGAAGGTGAGATGACTGTTTTCTGGGATTATTCAGGCTTAGATGCTGATAAATCCTGTATGCCTATCAGAATTTACAGGCAACAGTTTTTCTTTCAAATGGTTTATGAACTTCTAGTTAGAAAAAGGAAACACAAAGTTTTGAGTTCTGTAAGGTGTTTCTTTATATCCCATAGGACTTTTTTATCTTACTAAAGTAAAATGCAAGTATTCATTTTGGTCAGAACTGGGTAACACAAGCCCTCTTTGGTTAGCATCAGAAGTGAGAAAATGCAGAGTGTTGCTTAAAGAAGTGGGCCTTTTGTTACAGGAAGTGGTTTGATTCTGAGGAAATTCTTTCTATTTCTGTTGTAATGAAGTAGATCCTTTAGTACACTTCCTGTATGTCCATTGACTTTGGAATTACTCTGGGACTTAACTTGGCCAAAATTGTGTAGTGCTCGTCAAAGTGTGTTCTTGTTCTTAACAGTGTTCATCTGAAACAATTAGCTGAATAAGATCTCTTGAAATATGCATGATGTGGGTTCTTCTTTTTTAAGCCTTAAATTGTTTGCTACTAAACTTTATCTCAATATATGTCCGTATTACTATTTTCCTTGTATATTTTGCTTTCAATGGCTGCAAACTCTATTTGTACTGGACAAGCCCTAAAAAGTTTCCAGAAAAGCTTCACTTGAGGACAAAAGATTTCTTTCAGAACAATTATAGTAGCAGTAAGGAATTGATAGCCAAAGTCCATTGTACACTAGTTACTGTGAATTCAGCTGCGGCAAGCACATTTTGCCACAGCCAGCAGAACTCTGAATTCAATATCTGAATTGTATGACTGGGTAACTATTATCATTCTGGAAAAATAATCTTCGCTGTACTGTGTACAATGTGTGGCTGTTAGAAAGTAAACATTAGTGGTGAAAGAAGGATTTGACTGAGACAGAAGGCTAGGTTTGTGCAGATCCAGTGACAAAGGAACTGAATCCAGAAATTAATGCAGTAAAGCTTCACTATTGACTTTTTCAGTGGTCTGAATTAGACTGTGCTTTCTCTATGGTTTGAGTTGCATGCTTTTTTTTTCCTCATAGTGTTAGTACTGATACAAATTAATGAGAAGGAGGTTCACAGAAACCTTGAATACTCGACACTTTAGAGTAGATTCATTCCAAAATTAAACAGAAAAACCTACTTCTTAAAATTCATTTTGTCTCATTTTACAAAAATGATGTGCAAAATATAGTAAGCAAAATATTTTAATGGTAATATGCTGTTTTGACTTTGACTTTTCATAATTCAAGTTGCTTCAAAAAATTATTGTAATAAATTATAGTAATGGAACTATTAAGGATTAATGAATTTATTATATTTCATACCCCAGTTCTATGATTTAGTGAACTGCAGTACAGTGTGTGTGTGTGTTGTCTAAGTGCTGTAGGACTGACAGGAAACTGAAATAAGACTTCCCTTTTTTTCCTCTTTAACAGCGACATCATATTGGAGACCGTAGTCTTTCCTTGTGTAACATGTTCTTGGATGAAATGGCGAAGCAAGCTCGAAATCTTATCACAGACATTTGCACGGAACAATGTACACTGAGTGATCAGGTGAGTGTGGTTGTGACTGTTTTAGTTCTCGTCTGAGATTGTCTAGGTGGTCCAACTTTCGTAATTTTTATGGTTATATTTCCTGTTCACCTCTCCTTTCCTGATTTGGGGAAATTTTCTGTCTATAAAATGGAAGATGGTTTGAGGGAAACTTTTTATATTAGTCAAAGAAAGACTGTGTTAATTCTGTGATGAAGTCTCTACCTGGACCATAAGCTTATTTGCTATCTCATGGCTGCTGAGAAGTTGGATTTTAATTTTGGGGGCTCTCTTTTTCCTCTGCTAGTTGCTGCCTAAGCATTGTGCCAAAACCATCAGTCAAGCAGTGAATAAAAAGTCAAAAAAACAGACTGGAAAGAAAGGAGAACCTGAAAGGGAGAAACCAGGAGTAGAAAGCATGAGGAAAAACAGATTGGTTGTGACAAAGTAAGCCTCTTCTATTCCTTTCACCTACAATCCCAAGCCAAAACATGTGTGTTTTACATATTGAATGCTTCTTGCTTAATTTATCTAAGCTTAATTGACTGTAAATACAACATCTTTGTAGCTTGTGAGCATATGACACTTCTGTAGCTTTGTAGAGCTTGAGATATCTTTTGTAGAGCAATAGGAATGTATGCTTCTATAGTTTATCCCTTCAGCCATTCCCTTTCCTGGGCAGAAAGGTTCCCTGTGCTGTAGTTAAGCTTCCTGCATAGTTATCTGAAACATTGTGGGAGTCTAAGGAGCAGATGGGCTGGAATTTCTTACTGCTGAAAGGCTGTTTGCTGCCCTCAGCTGCTGGGATGAGGTTGAGACTCCAGTGCCTCTACTAACTGGGGGAGTTTTCCTTATTAATGGTTATAGAAAAATTGAAAGCGCCAGCAAATAAAAACATCTGAAAGAGGTAACAGGAAAGATTAATAAATACAGTCTGGGGTGTAAGAGATGATAGGGGAGGAAAAGGTAGAAGATGATTGTTAGGAAAGATCAGAGGATGAGATGGTTAAGTGATAAAAGTACAAGGAGGAAGGAAGCTAAGAAGAGGAAACAATCAGTGTTTGGTGTGGTAGCTGAGTGGCTAGATACACACGCTGCTGAAAGGGAAGTGGTTTTGCTATAGTTGCAACAACCAACCATCAGAGAACTGTAAAGATTAGAGAAGATGAGCTAAGAGAACTTGCTTGTAGCTTAAGATTCCCTCCTCCAATATTTCTAGGTTTTTAGTAGTTTGTAAGTGGGAAACATTACTGGCGTGGCTTAGTTCAATTAGGAAAGAACCACCTTAACAGACTACGCTTTTTGAGAGGAAAAAGAAAAGTATATAAAAATATATATATATATATATATCATCACTGTGTGATGCAGAGCAGTAGGCAGTTGTAGGATGTGTTCTTACCCAAAATACCATTTTTAAAATAAGCTAGAAAAGTGTCTCAAAGCAGAAAAAGATAGTGAAGGGAAGAGTTAGAGCTGTACCTGCTCTTGAGGCATCTTCCATCCAGCACGTGCTTTCTATGACAATAGATACTTCTATTACATTAAATATTTTTCTTAATTTCTTGTTGACTGTTCTTAAAGCCTGGACAAACTGCACACTGCACTTTCTGAACTCTGCTTCTCAATCAATTATGTACCGAACACGGTGGTTTGGGAACACACGTTTACCCCAAGAGAATATTTAACGTCTCACCTGGAAATCCGCTTTACCAAGTAAGAAATATTGTTAAGATAGATGTGTTCATTCACAAGATAAGTCTTTGTAATTGGATGTTGGAAGTATTGTATACTTACTACAGAAAACTAGGTTTTTTTAAATGATAGATTATGAAACTTTTAAGTCAAATTCTGACTGAAGTGACAGTTAAGTTACAAAGTTAGATAAGCCTAAAATGTACTCACTACAAGTATTTGTTTACTAAGAAGACTTTATTTGCTTTAAGGACCCACCTGATCCCATTTGCTTGAGAGCATGGTTTCAGTGAGATACTGGGTAAAGTCATCATCCATTTATGTTAAAAGGGAATGTACAGCCCTTTGCATAGTTCTCATCTAGGTTGAAAGCTAGCCTGGTGTATAGGACATCTATTATTAGAAGCCTGGTTTTATTTATAGTGAGAATTTAGACAAATCAAAGTATGTCCTGCAACATCTCGACTTATTGATTAAAGATAGAAATCCTTATGTCAGCTAAAGGGAGAGCTGGTTTTCATTAGTAAGATTCCTATTTATTTAGTTAACATATACCCAAATTTTTAAAATTGTATACAAATATATCTGAAGCTTACCAACCGAATGATGGAAAAGTATTTCCTTTTATCTACTTACAAGATAATTGCTGAGAGACATTAGCTGTTGAAAGCAGAGCTTATGATAACGTCCTTGAAAAGTTATTTAAAACAGTTGAAATGTAATTTATTTTTCTTTTTAAAAAGTATATTCTAGGAAAGCTATCTATTGCAAAAAAAATTACATCTTTCAAGATAACTTTGAGGTTTGTTTTTTTTAATACTGAGTGAGCTGAGGCAGAGAGAGATTAAATGGTGTATAGTCTGTTTTGCAGAAGTAAAGTCTTGGAGAATTTATGCACTCAAATACAATCAGCATAGTTAATAACACAAGATAGACATGCCTTTCAATACTTACACAAAGCAACACAAGATGAAAGTTTTGCTTTGAGTATTTTCAATTCATAATTATAGCTATATGATTATTTTTTTACAGATATTTCAAACTAAAACTATAATAGCAACTTTGATCAAAGAATTTTTGCCTTAGTTTATATGCTTTGAACATTTTAATACATCGTTGCTTTTGTATTTCCTAGAGGTTTTACATTTTAAAAGACTTTAATTTATTTACTAAAGTATTTGTAATACAAGTTTTCCACTTTGTGGATTGCTCTTATATATGGGGGAGAAAAAAAGCTTTATTTTAAGTGCTCAGTGAGTGTCCTTACAGTCTCATGACGTTTTTGCTCAAACCATGAACACAGTGGTGTTTGACATCTAGAAATATTTTTAGAAGTGCTGGTGTAGTATATTCACTGATTAGAATTTTATACTTGCAGACTGGAGAAGTATTCAAATAAGAACTTGTGAATATAAAATCATTTTTATAGCTGCATCTGTTTTAATTTGACTAATAAACACAATATATTTGTTTCCCTTTTTTTTGTTTCTAAAAGGTCAATTGTTGGAATGACTATGTATAGTCAAGCAACACAAGAGATTGCAAAGCCTTCAGAGCTGTTAACGAGTGTAAGAGCCTACATGACAGTGCTCCAGTCAATAGAAAATTATGTACAGATCGACATTACGCGGGTATTTAACAACGTTCTGCTTCAGCAAACCCAGCATTTAGATAGTCATGGTGAGCCAACCATTACCAGTCTGTACACAAATTGGTAAGTAATTAAATGAACACTTGTTACAAGTTTTTATATTATTTTTTTTATTTAATTAAAAATCTGGAGTTGGAGAAATGGAATTGTTTGGCTTTTTATAAAGTTTCCGACTTCACAAGTTTACGTCTCCCAGTTCCTGTTAAAAGCACTTTGAAGTTTGCCTGTGGTAAAATTCTCTTTTCATAGGGGGGAGATGTAAGTAAGAAAGATGTAGAGTAAGATACATATATCAGTTGAACTATGAAAGTAAAACTTAGAGGCTTTGCTGTCCCTTGTCACACAAGTATACTTCATCTATACAGAGTAGCTATCAACATGTGTCTTTTCATCTAAAAGTTCTTTCTGTTCTGATAAGGTATTTGGAAACCTTGCTACGGCAAGTCAGCAATGGTCACATAGCCTATTTTCCAGCCATGAAGGCATTTGTGAATTTGCCTACGGAAAATGAGTTGACATTTAATGCTGAGGAATACTCGGACATATCAGGTAAACTTTGATGTTTCTACTGAACATTTGTGGGGGATAGTTATCGTATGCTGGAGTAATTGGAGTAGCAGCAGCTCTTAGAGCCTTCTATTATAGACAGTACTTGTTAACTTTCAGCAGTATTCTAAGCACTTTTATTCATGCTGCCTCTTTCCCTTCCTATTTTTGGTCAGAGTAGGTTCGTTGCAGTTGAGCTACAGAGATGGGAGTATGACGTGTTGGTGACTGCTGCTACAGTTCTATTACAATACAAGTTCTCATACCTAAATTTATATTCTGTGGTAAAATATTTTTGCAATTAAAACACTATTGCTAGACACGTGATAGGCATCAAATAAGAAGGAATGTTTGAAGTAGAACAGTTTGTTTTATTTCTCAGAAATGAGAGCCCTTTCTGAACTTCTGGGACCATATGGCATGAAGTTCCTAAGTGAAAGTCTGATGTGGCACATTTCTTCACAGGTTGCTGAGCTTAAGGTAACCTTGGGAAAATGGTGGGTGGGAAGGTGGGTTGTTTTCTCTTTAAGCTTCCTTTAGGATATTTAACTGTGCTTCTACATGCCATCTTTTTGAAATGACTGCATCAAACAAACTGAAAAAGCTGTGAATTTTATTTTACAGTACATTTGCACATGTAATATGTGTGTATCCCACATTCCTCAACAGCTGAATGGGCAGGACTTGATGCAGGCCCTGTTCACTTCTTAGGTGCCCTAAGAATTAGTCAACTCTCTTTTTATCATCAACAGGAAGAGAAATGTTTTTCAAGATTTCCAGGTGCTTGCAAAGCACTGACCCAAGTTTGTTGACTCTCAAAACTTACCGTGAAAATCACAATTGTACCTTAGCCATCTATATGGACTTTCTTTACCATGTGTGTTAGCATCTGTTGTTTAGTTTATGTGGATGGGAGACTTGAGGTCTTTTTTCTTTGTTTTCCTCATTTTTAGGCATACATTTCCCTCTAGCTGAACAGTATCCATTTATTATCAATGTGTGTATTCTCATAAATAAACCTGGTACCTACAGCAACAAACAAACAATAGAGTTGGTGCCATGAAAAAAAAAGGAAATATGGGCATGTTAAGGAAGCTAGTTGCATGGATATTCAAAGCAATGAACAATGACAGGGGAAGCGCTTGGTGTCTTTGTAATTAACTTTCTGTAAAGAAGTTCTAATAAATTTAATAATGTGTGTTAATTTACCAGCATAGTCATACTATAAAAATGCCACTAATTGGCATGGATATATTTGCATTTCATATGATTTACTCTTTTAATGTAATTTCCAAATTTAATTCCAAGTTATTACATCTCGTCTTCAACTTAGCCACTAATTACAATAGGGAATTTTCTTTTAACCATTCATGCTGTGTTATTATTATTTTTAATAACGTCCCATATTACAATTTCAGAGACCTTGTTCTCCCTGTAAACGTTGTGAGTTTCGGTGCTGCTGAGTTGCTACAATGCCCTAAAAGATGCCTTTTATTCAATGTCACAGCTTGAGGAGAGGGGCTGCTCATCCTTTCCCAGCTGCCATGAGAGCGTGCAGCAACCCTGACCTGTGTGACCAGCCAGGGAGGGTAGTTGATTCCTTTTGCCCGTTCCATCTGTTGAGTTTTAGGATGAGACTTTCCATGTCAGAACACTACGATTTTAAGGTTAAATTCTGTAACTCCTGGCTATGCACAAAGTGACATCTTTGTGCAAAGCAACATGGTGACAAAGTCACATTTCAAGTAAAACACAAAGCCATTGGGCAGATGTTTGTTGGTTCCTGCTGTCTTTGTCTACTTACTGTGGTCGTACTTCCTCCAAATCGGTACGATTGGTATTGTAGCAATTGTAGTTTTTTTTAAAAAAACAACTTTAAATTATTTCTGAGATTTGTTGTTTTCTGATACTGCTAAGGGTAAGCAGAACATAATGTAGATCCACATGCACATGACCACATATTTGGAGGAAAAAAATAAAGTAATAAAATGTTCATCTCTTTGGCTGAGATGCAGTTGGCTTAGCAAGAGAAACATCTGCGTTTGGGGGGAGGAAGCACCAAGAGGATAGAATGGGGAATTTATGAAGAGTAGGGTTCAACATGCTTGCTTTGCTTCCCGCAGGGGACCAGGTGTTGGTTTTATATCTGAAGTTTAAGACTGGGGTGAGGAAGGGAAGTTTGCCTCATTTAAGTAACTATTTGAACTGTATTTGAGCCTGTTCCTTTCAAATCTTAAACTAATATTCTGGTTATTTTTTGTAAAGCTGAAAGCTTGCCGCAATAACAATGTGTGTGGGCTATTGCCTTCAATCTTGCATTCTGGAGAGCTTTGAGGGTTTTAAATTAAAATGTCGCACATCTGCTAAGTTCTGATACATCGGTTGGTTTAAAGTTGCTCATCTTGATTCCAGTACAAACCAGTCTTGCTTTGGCCTTCAGCATAGAAGTACCTCTTGTGTTTCTACGTGTGTACACACATTCTTGGAGGTGGTTAGTTTGCTGCATCTCGTCTACCTTACTTCTTTCCTTGCTTGTCACTGAAGATAGGAAGAACCAAAATAGGAAGACCAGGTGGATTATGGATAGACTTGAGCTTATGCAGGCAGCATGGCCTTGACACAGTGTTGTGGGAAACTGAGAGGTCAAAGCTGTTGGACAGGTCTGCTTTTGTACAGGCTACTTTTCTAGGAGGAGGGAGTAAACACAGACCACCATCTTTTTCATAGCAGTATCATAGTTTCAGCTGTGCTAGTTTTTTTTCTCCTCCTGTGGTCATTTTCATGCTTGGCAGTTGCTATGTTTTGCCCTGTTTTCAGGGTGTATTGAAGCAAAGTATAATACAACCATTAAATCAGTTAACAGGACTACCAGATTTTCTCAGATCCTTAGCAGTAGGTTTCTGCAGATATGACTCCTCTTAGATTTTTATAGGATATATCTTAATTTATGGTCCAGGCTTATAATGGCCTACATTTGATGAATAGTAATCCTTCCTGCTCCCTCTCTCATTGCTCCTTTTGTTTGTGCTCCCTAGTAATCAAGGTGGATTAGAATGCATCCACTTGAAAAAATAAAACTGTTACTAATCACTTTGGAAAACCACCCCCAATCAAAAATAACTTGTTTTCTTCCTCCATCTTTCAGTTTCTTTTCTACCTTGATATTATTTAGTACACAAAACACTAAGTCTTCTTTCAAAGAAGGGAAGCGCTTTCTTCATTTAATGTTCAGAGGCACACAAGATAGCTAAATTTTCTTAGCTGCTGGTTGTCCCCTACATAAAGAGAGATAATCATATTTTCCATTTCTGAAATACCTTGCAAGGTACCTTGCATTCAAACTGTAAAAATATTTTATGTCAGAACAAAGTACCTATTTTTTGCTTGAAGAGAGTTTAAAAATACTACTTTGTACAATGTAAGTTCCTCAGCTAGCAAGAAACCCTTTTTGGATCTGGCATTTTATACATGTGATTATGCAGTCTCCGTAATTTAAATCTGATATGTATTTAGAGAGTGATTGTAGGAAAATTATTACATTTACCCTAATGCAAAAGTTGCATGTATGACAGTTGTTACAAATTAGTCACATGTTTTCTTTCTTTTGGTGAAACTGACGTGCAAAATACTGAACTGGAGTTGAGCTGTTTCTGGCTAAGGTGTTGGCACTTGAATGAATATCTTTGGTTTTATTTTATATTGTAATGGAAAAAAATTTCAAGTAAACTGCACCAATGTTAATCAATCTGGCAAACTTTTTGTTCCATTCTTCGGTTTTACCGACATAATATTTCTAATCCTTACAGCAGAACTAGTGAAAGAAGAACCCAAATGGATGGATTACTTTGTGAATCTGCATTTTTGATATATGTATATGTATATATATGTATATGATATATGTATATACATATGATATATGTATACTTTTCTTATAAAAAGCTAAACTAGAATGAGGAGCTACCGTTTGACTTCACTGAGTTTTATTCCTTTGTCTTAAGAAATTGTACACACTACTGAATATAAAAATCACGTTCCAATGGGTATCTAATTCTCTGCTTTTTGATTCAGAACTTGGGTTTGGGTAGAGTAGTGCCTGAAGATAATACCAGTATTGTAGTCCCATTAAGAACACAATGGGTACGTTTGTATTCCATGAGTTAAGTTGCCTCTTTGCCAGACTGAAATATCCTAAACCACGTAATTATTCTGTTAACATACTGAAATCTGTAGCTGACTTGAATCCTTGCTTCTTCTTAGAAACTTGTAGTGGAGAATGTTGAAGTTCTAACACAAATGAGGACCAGCTTTGACAAGCCTGACCAGATGGCAGCACTCTTTAAAAGATTATCATGTGAGTAACTAGCAAGGGTCCCTCTAAAGATAGGGATTTGGTGTTTGTCTTTGTTTTTACAAAGAAAATGAGAAAAATTAGTTTCTGTGTACTAAGTATGTAGAAGCAGCAAAAAATGTATGTGAGCTGGTATAAACTGATGCATCTGTTCAAAATCTTACAGTTGTCTCATACAGACACAAAGTGAGATTTCAGTGTTAATTAGTACACCAGCACTATAGCAGTGATGAGCTTTGAGCATTTTTTCTCTTCAAGGATGATAACGCATACCTATAACTACCAGGTGCATAACCATAGAATAGAAGACACAGGCTTTTTTGACACACTTCTGATTTGATTCCATCACAGTGTAAATTGCATTCCTTGGAAGGATTTATACATGTAATTATGTTTAACAAATTTTTTTAACAAAAATAGTTATTATAAAGAAACATATTTGGCCTCAGGAAAACACAGAACTAGTGTTAGCATCCAGTTTTGTCAGCTGTGTGTAACAAAATTCATTCCATGAAGTGGTTAACAGGATACATCTACTGAAAATCCCATTGTTAACTTGGCTATAAAAACTTGCATAAGCACTGTTTATTTTGGGTCTTCTAAGGAATTCCATTGTTCCAGTACCTTGTTTTTTTCAGTATTTTGTTAAATGTTTTTCTTTCTCTTTTTTGAAGAATTGAGCCTGTAATTATCAACTTGTTCACTGTTGTTCTCTCTCTCCAGCTGTTGACAGTGTTTTGAAGAGAATGACAATTATTGGTGTTATCTTGTCTTTTCGGTCTTTGGCACAAGAAGCGCTTAGAGATGTAAGAAATAACTTAGTATCTTCTGAATAATTGTCATTGTATTTAATTTAATGGAATTATAAGCTGTTTGAAGCTTCGCTATTTAGAAATGCTACCTCTTAAAGATAAGCATGTGGGTAAAATGGCAAAGTTCAGTCATAACTGAACTTTCAATTCCAAGTGGGGGGAATCTGCTTTTTGAGTACTGTTCAGCAAAATGTTACATGGACATTACATTAATTAAAACATAAGTTTTAGTTTGAGCACGCTTCTCAAGGTTTCCTCTGTTTAGTACATTGTAGAAGCTTGCTTTTAACTATGTTTGCAAACTGCTCAATTTTAAGTTTATTGGGCTTTAATCTGCAAATTAATATGCATAAAATAAAAAATAATTTAAAAAATACGTCTAGTAAAATAACGGTAGTGTCTAATTGATCATCAACAGGGGAAGTTTTTTTTTTTCATTTTGTATGTATTTTTGTCTCTTAGGTCTTATCCTACCACATTCCTTTCCTTGTAAGTTCCATTGAGGACTTCAAAGATCACATTCCAAGAGAGACAGACATGAAGGTAATGTTTGGCCCAGAGGGATCATATTGAAAATATGCAAGGGGCAAAGCTTTCATGCTTAGTGTGAAAAATCCAGAAATAGAGAACACCCTTTTTTACCATAGAGCTAAGAAGCTGTGCGTCTGTGGACTTAGAATGTTCTGGGGGGAAAAAACCCAACTGACAGCATAGGCACAAGTCTCTATCTGCCTGTAATCATGTTTGAGAATTTTCATGAAAAGAATTAAAAACAAAATTTATCAAGTGTTAATACGTGACTAAGCAATAAAGGGAAGAATACTGAGCTGCTTTGTGCTGCGAGCAGCATAACTGGTAAAACTAAATGTTTCAAGAATTCTATGTACGTGATTGGAACTCTATGCATGTAATACCTACAAGTGTGATTTTGACCTTAAATGGAAAGTTCTTGTGAACCCACTCTCTGAAATGCTTGAAAAAAATGTTAGCAGCTTAGATAAGGTGCCTTGCTTCTCAATGGTGGAGTGTTCCCATCCAAAAAACCCTTGTCGGTACATCACATGCGTTCTGGACATGTACGCACAGTATCTGCAGCTGGTTTTTTAATGCTGTTTTGCAGCCTGGAGCCTGTGAAGGTTTGCAGACTTCTTAATGGTATTGTGGCAATTTGATTTGCAGAGGCTATGTAGTGGGATACGCGTTGTGCAACTCTTGATTCACTTTTACAGAAACAATTTTAAGAAATCTTCGCTTGAGCAAAGAATGGTTTTGAGGGCTGGAATATGTTATTACTGAACTTCAAGTTTATGTTCTGCAGTTTACTCCTGAGGAAAGAAACTTAAGTTTTGTTGTGTACGAAGATTTGCTAAATTAAAAAACCTACCTTATGCTTCTTAAAAGTACATTACAAAAACAGTTCAGAGTCCATTATTGTGGGCCTCTTGATTTCAGAAGACACGATTTAGTATTCTGTCTGAAAATGATTCAGAGGTTGCATGAAGAATAGAAGTGACTGACATTTCACACATGTTATTTCACTCCGAAATATAATCACATGCTCTTTGAAACTTACAACGCTGATAAACCAGCCATGAGTGTTTGATGTCCCAGAAAACATTGAAATGCATACCAGAATAGAGGAATTCTGTGGAAATGCTATGGAAAATTAACTTTAAGGATACTAACTTTTATCATAAGTTATGTCAAAATAATGCAAGTTGTCTTCATAGTACTCAAGAAGAGGCTTTCTAAAATTCTCACCTGTAGCTACAAAAAATCTCTGATCACCAAAGCATTGTGTCCCATTATTGAACTTGAGGAATCAGCATGCACAAGAGATATGAAGGGAAGTTCAGTGCTTGCTTTGCTTTATCTTTTCAGAGAGCATCTTACACCCTCTGGTATCAAAGGGGTGCTGGGAAATACGGTGGATAAAGGCTACAACAGTAATCATTGAAGATAGTGTTTTACCATTGATATTTTTAAGCTGATGAACACAGATAATTTTAAACATCTCAGTGGATCTCTAAAGACATCACTGAACTCATTTCTATCAGTAGATAGGAGAAAGCGTAGTACTTGCTGCTGCTCTTCTGGAAGTCACTGGGGGTAATTTGCAGTCACTGGAATAATTGGGTGGCAAAAAGCAAGCTGTTTGCTGCTAAATGAAACCATGCTGAGGACTGTTCTCTGGCTTGTGCCATGTAGCACCACCTAGTTCCCTCTGCTTCACATAATACTTACCTGTTGGCCTTCTCTGGGCCTGCTGTAGTTCCACCGTCATTCTTAAATACAGCTCTTGTGTGTGTGTTTTTCTAGTTCAAAGTGCCTGAAATAAATTTTAAGTCCTGTGGTATGATCCACCATGCTGGTGTTTCCATGATGCCAACTGTAGATGTCACGTCCTGTGGTGTGGAGTGATGCCACATAGGCTTGTTTGAGACTACATAGCTTGACTGGATTAAGTTGGAGGACTGTGCATGGAGAAGGAGCCAAACCTGTGTAGGCTTGTCCATAGTCCCTACTGGGAATACTGGGAGCTCTGACATATGTTACCCCACAAACTCTGCCAGAGCTTTGTCTTGAGAACAGCTTGTTGGAAGGGCCAGAACTGTGCTATGAGCCTGCTAACAATTAAGCCCTGTGGACAATCAGCAGCTCATTGTCTGAGCTTTCTCCTGGCCTTGTCACATACAGCAGTGCAACTGTAGGCAACAAAGGCTTTTTTTGGGACAGTAAGGCAGACTTTTTTTTTTTCTTAAATGAAGACCTGTCAACAGGCAGATCTTCACAGGGCTTTGTACAATGGTTTGGGACAATTGCCCATTTGGGTATATTTTAGGACATAATAACACAGTAATTTCCTACGTACTGAATTTACCAAGCAAAGCATAAATAGCTTTAAAGCTGTTGATGAAATAAATACTTATTATGAAACGTTATTTTTAGTATCACTGAAACTTACAGTTTGGGGTGACTGGTAAAATGGGAGTTTGTTCTCCTTTTATATGGTTATTGTTTTATATAAAGTCGTTGGATTGTCTATACAGGCTTTTAGAAAGAGACTTCCATTTGTTCCACTATTGCTCCTTAATCAGTTTGTTGTGAACCAGCTCTCATCCAGATGCTCCAGAATTCTTTTAATGCAGGACTGTACTCAAGCTAATACTACGTCTTGCTGACAGCATAGCACTGTGCAAACAGCATTGTATGCTTTACATATCAGGACTTGCACTTGGGTAGCCAGGCTGGAGCACACGAATAAGGATAAGACTGCACAACGTCCCCCTGTGTGGAGCTGGCCAACTATATGTGAGAATTTATGGGCAAAGTATAAAATGTCTCAAATATTAATGTCAGTAAGACACGTTGCTAGTGTTTCCCGTAGTCCTTTGTATTTGATATAAACCTGTTTTTGCAGAGATTCATCTGAATTACATCCCAAAATGTAAATAGGGTAAAGAGAGAAGAACTGTGGTGAATGTTTGTTAGTGGCAGTGAGAGATACAGCCTGGAAAATGGAATATGTTTCACAATGCTCTTAGTTTCTCCAAGTGTTAGGGCCACTGAGAGTCTGATTCTTGGCGCTTGGAATCGCTAGACAGTGAATCTGTATCAAATTTGAATGCTGTAAGATTTCTGCCTTACTCTAATACTTGACCACATTGTGACTTTCAGCTTTTGTCTAAAAAGATTTGCAGATGTTAGCTGATACTTCAGGTCTGGTAGGGAAAAATCTGCTAGTTTCTTTTCAACAGTGAAAAAAGATGTAGAAATAGCTAATTGGAAGTCATGATGTTTGCTTTGGAGGTAATGTGGAAAAGTATACAAGCTTCATTTGGCTTGACAAAATGAAGTTATAATTTAGCACACAAAGTACTGACCCAGCTGTTCAGTGTAGATTAGAAACAAACAAAAATCTAGAGTCTCTTTATCTTCTTTTAGCCAAGTCCCTTAGATTCCTTGGTGCCTCAAGCCTTAATATGAAGATTTTAAACATCACAGCAAAATTGTGGTTCATCATGTTTACACAAAAATCATTCAGTGTTGTCATTTTTGTAATTGCCTTTCTTCTGGTCCTCAGGTGGCAATGAATGTATATGAACTGTCATCCGCTGCTGGATTGCCTTGTGAGATTGATCCTGCCTTGGTTGTAGCACTGTCTTCCCAAAAATCAGGTAAGAAATTACAACTTTGTAAACAAAAAAAAACCCACAAAAAACCCCAAACAAACAAACAAAACCTCTCAAAACCAGCAAAAAACAGGAGGAAAAAAAATGCAGCCAAGCATGGAAGTGATTAAAATGCTAGGAGGAGAGTTTTGTATCTTGAGTCCTTTGTATTTCTTCGATGAACTCCACAGATGGCATAAGAACATGAATTATTTGTGCCTGCTGCCTACTGATGTGTTATCTTGAGAATCTTTTCAGCCATATATGAGTTAACGTGTCACCTAGAAAAGAATGAGTAGTCGTGTAAGGAGTTAAATAGCTAATGGTGAAAGCTGCTGTAATTTAAAGACAATGAAAATAGGACTGTATTGTGAGCAACTATGGACGTGATCAGTTCGGTTGTACAGATCTGTAACATATCTGTGTCATGTAAGTAGATGTTAGGAATGGCAGCTGAACGCACCTCCTGAATTTAAAACATTGTGTTACTTTACATTACACAAGTGTTAACATGGAGCTTACAAGGAGAAACATAGTAAAATAAACATGTTAATGTTCTAACCTACATAGTGCTTCCTCTTATTTGATTTAAAGCACCACTGTCTAAGCTTTTCAGTTTTGTTTACTCTGGCAGGTTTGAAGGCATGAAAGCACTTAAGTTTTTTGACAGTCTTCAGCTTTTTTCCCTGTCTTCCATACTGAGCACTTTATTGCTTGTTTTCCCATTACTCATCTGCTCAGCATATTAAAGTCTTAGTAACTAAATGATTAGAAGTGATAGGGTGGCAGCGGTTTCCTTTCGTTCTTGTAGATAACAAGCTGGACGCTTTGAAGCTCCACCCTGTATCTTTTGGCAAGACTGATGTAATATTCCTCCTTTTGCAGTATAGACATTGAGTTTGTTGTTGATGGGTTTAAATTTCAGTTTGGTCAAACATTTTATATTCTAAGCTACCTGCAGTTGAAAGGAAATACTTTGAGATTACTTCTTTAATTGAAGAACTTCGGTTTTGCTTTCAGAAAACATTAGTCCAGAAGAAGAATATAAAATTGCTTGTCTTCTCATGGTCTTCGTGGCCGTCTCCTTGCCGACTCTGGCTAGTAATGTGATGTCTCAGTATAGCCCCGCCATTGAAGGTAACGTGGAATCAGCTAAATATTTGCAGTGAATGCTTTCTTCATAATAGTCCTGGTAGTTTCTTGAATACTTCTGCTTCAAATAATTACTTATAATTTGTAGTAAACAAAATTTGAAAATATTACAGCATAGCTGTAATCCAGGAAAGTTCCTCTGAGAGTTACTTTAAAAAGCATTTACTTAACACTTGTTTGAGTTAACTTTCTATGAAAAATGAGTCTTCTACTTGAGATTTTAAGAACAGTTCAAATACTGTAGGGGGCAATCTCGTCCTAATACATGGAATTGCTAGAGTATGCATTCTGCATTAATTAGTGTGATACTTATTATATAATAGTATAGATGTTTTAGTAATCTTTACATTGGCTTTGGGCCACTCGTACAAGGTGTCTTTTCTATATTTAATATGCTGTTCATATTACTAAGCAGAAAATTTTGAAAACAGAATCTGGAAGGTGTAAGCTGTGAACAGAATTATATCCTACACAGTAGTCGAGCTTTCTTACTTAAAAAAAAAAAACTTTGCCTCAAGGACATTCTTTGCATGTAATCCACAAAAAAGTTCTCTTTCAGACAAAATTAAGGGAGGGAAAAAAACCTGACAAAACTGTTCCAACACATACAAAAGTCACCTTTCAGCTGTTCAAGCTATTTCCTTTGTGATGTGTAGCATGTTTATTCTGCATCCCTTTACTGGGTACAATGTGGTTTTCTTTTTTTTTTTAAGTTGCATTATTTTAAATCTGGTCAAAATTTAACTTCCAAAAGAATGTCTAAACTGACTTCTGCAAATTTAAAGTACTAGGAAAAGATCAAAAATTCTGAAAGCCTTATGTATCAACCAGTCTAGTACACAGATCACGTTTTTTGAGACATCCGAGATTGTTTTAAATAGTGTTAATTAACATTTTCTTTAATTTTGAGAGATTAGAGATTTGTTAACTGTAGTTTCATTTTAAACAGATAATGTAGCCTTTTACCAGTTGTGAAGAAGTTCTATAAATCTCTGATGCAATCATTAGAGCTTGAACATTGATTTGCAAATTTGAAAGTTAACAGGTTTTTCTGATGAACGGGACGAACAATCTGTAACCCACAGAGTTGTTTCATGTTGTCTGTGCTCTCATAGTATTTCTGTTTTTTTTTTTTTGTGAGCTTTTTCAAAGTCATGACAGCTGAAGGAAAAGCCTCAGAATATAGGCAAGAGCAGGGAGTATCACATGTGATTGGGTGAGGGGCACGGGTAGAAATTGGCTTGTTAAAGGACAGTCAGGTTGGTTCTCTGTACTCAACCCAAATGAATTTGTTTATGTGTGTTTAAGACCACATCTCTTAAATATTGTTTATAGTTTCGTAAAAGAAACCCCCTGGAAGCACTGTCTGCTACCAGCTTCAAAAGTTTACTGCTTGCCAGGGGGACAGTACTAAAAGTTCTTAACAGTGATTTATGTTTTCACATTCACCTCTCTGCAAATTTGTTTCTAAGTACGTGAGTTCAGCTAGTTGGAGGTTCTCCAGCAGGTTAGAGCTTATGTGGGTTTGCCTTCTTCAGACACTTCCAAGGACCCTCTTAGTCCTCAGGGTCTTAGTAGGCTGAAACGGATAATTTTATCTTCTGCCTGTTTTATTTCATGTAGCTTAAATATTCCAGTTTCTGTGATTTCGTTTACATTCAGTAACTCTTAACATGAAGTCAGACAAAGCCTGTTTCAAAGTGGGTTCTTAAAGTAAGTGCAGTTAGTAAGATCTCAAAACTGTGGCTGGAGAGAAGTTAAATCTCAAAATAAGCATGTATTAGGAGTTGCTACTGATTTTATGAGATGTGGCCTCTGTATTGTGTAATTCTTTCTTGAGTGGGCTCTTTTTTTATTGAGACAAAAACAGTCTGGCAAAAGGAATCTATAAAATATGTTCACTCTACAAAAATAACTGAACAAACAGAATAGACCTTGTCAGTCCTGCCTTCCTTGCATAGTATTACTTTTTCTCGTGTTCTGCCCTTATTGTAGAACATCTGGCTTTAGACACTTAATATAGATGCTATTTCCAGAGAACTTAATAAAGGCTGCTTTTTATGAAGTACATTCCCTGGACAAATCCTGAATTTATCCATCAACAAGTCACAGATTTGAAGGAGTTTCAGCTTTCTAATCTGGCAAGACATACCTCCCAAATACAGACAGTTCTTGGACAGATTTAGCAATGTCTGTGTTCTCTTTGCCTACTTAAAGATCAAGTCTGTTTCTTCCACTAGCCTCCAGATAAAGGCTCAGACTTTAACAAATCTTTATTTTTTGTTCTCAGTAAGAAATCTGAACTGCTGATCACGTATCAGGTTAGAGAACTAATTTGTCTAGAGGCTAGAATAGAACAGTACCCTGCAAGAGAAATAGCCTTTTCTAAATACTTGAACTGTTTTCTTCCAACCTGTGACAGGTTTTACCAGCTGAATTCCCTTGCTGATGCTTTTTGTACAGTCTCTGAGACATCAAAATGAAGCCACTTCAAAGAATCAAGCCACTTCAAAAACAAATATAAACTTAAATTAGCAGTATTAAGCAGAACAGATATTCTTGACTGATGTTCAAGGAAAGTAGTGATCTATCATTTTTTTGGACTAGCATATTCATGCAGCAATATTTAATTAGGAGACAGAGTAGAAGTATCAACTCTTGAGGGTCTGCTGGTGAAGATCCACAGGAATCTTTGCTGGAATCTACTTGTCAACATACTCATAGACCATCCAGAAGAAGGGTTGAAGAATGAGAAAATTTTCTTGTGTGAAGTTTTTTGAGGATATTAGAGGAGAAAAGAGCTGCAGATAGATATTATAACACTGAGTAAATTGTGCAATTAAATGACAGGTAAAATTAATGTAAGAATAGTGATATGCATGGGGAAAAAAATTTTCCTTGTGGAGCGATGGGGTATAGCTGAGCCCGCTCTTCAGGCAAGATCTTGGAGTTACAATAAATGACTGAATGAAAAAAATGAGCTCAGTGCTCAGCAACAATGAAAAAGAATTGGTAAGAATCAGTAGCATTTGAGTGCTTGTAGGCTTTTTAACTCCTTCAAAGACCACCTCATTTTCATATGCTAGCACTTTCCCCAAGGTATTTCCCCAGGTGTCTAGTAATTTTAAGTGGTAGATTTGACTTAATTTGCCTAGAAGAGGTGTCAGGCATACTGAGGAGCAGTTGTCTGCTGCCTTTTAAAACAGGTGTCATTTAATCACCTTCTAGTCCTTCTAGGCCTGGGTGAATTTTAGGCAAGATGTTATGTACAGCAGTTAGCAATTTGACAGTTTTGTTCATGAGTTCCTGTAGGCCTCTCGGGTGAATGATGTGTGGGCATGATGACTTGTTCATTTACACAGAGGGGAGAAAAATAGACAATTAGTTTGAAAAAAATCCTGCTTGCACGTATCTTTTTAACCTAGTGAAGTGGTAATACTTTCAAGTTCAGTAGAAGCCAAATAAACTTCCAATGCATTATTTATCCTTATTTCTAAAAGCCACAGGGATCTTTTGTCAAGTTGTTGTGCCCATGAAAGCATTCAGAAGGGATCTGTGCTTCTGGTGGCTTTCCTGATACCAAGTTCAAAGTACAAGTACTTAGCACCCGTTGAGTAAGATGCTAAATGTTGATCTTCGATTGTGTCGAGTCTGTTTACTCTTTGGTGATATTTTCCAAAGAATGCTGTCATTTTAAGACATGATGTTGAGGTAACTTGTATATGGTTTTGTTTAGGGCATTGCAACAACATTCATTGCTTGGCAAAAGCTATCAACCAGATTGCTGCAGCTTTGTTTACCATCCACAAGGGAAGCATTGAAGACCGTCTTAAAGAATTTCTGGCTGTATGTATAACTTTATTTCTAGAGCTAGATCTTCTAAAAAGAGAGGAACTCTCACCTTCTAATGCCCCTCAATCTGTTTTTATCCACAGTCTAGCTTGCACAGTGCTGTCATTAAATTATCAATGTGTTTGTCATTGCAAGTGTTACCTTTACAGCAGCAATCAGCCACGAGTAATCCTCATCACAAGGGTGTACGATAAAAATTTAGATTAATATGGATGAGGAACCAACATTTATTCCAATAGCGGTTAATAATGCTTATAATGTTACTTATTTTCCTGTAGTTATAGACTGCAGAGAAACTAAATAGAATACAGCATTGACTTTGATTAGGAGATAATCAAGTGTGGGTAAGTTAATTTTCAAAGTCTAGCAATAGGTTAAAATTTGTATCTTAACATGAAAAATATCTGTTGACTTCAGGAAGTATTTTTGATTCAGGTGGACACTGTTAATATTAATTTGAGATACAGTGCAATTGATTTCATATAAATCTGGTTTTGGTGGATGAGGGAAAAGCATATTGTTAATACAAGTCTCTATGTAGATTAAATTTAGTAGTAGTCCTTTAGCAATAGTCACCTGTGAGTGATGTTGGAAAGCAACAGTAGAAAATCATTAAAGTGGCATAATTTTTTTTTTTCAGAATAATCTTTAGTAATTTAGCACATAACATTGTGTAAGAGATACACGACTGGAAAAAGAAATATGCAATGCATATAAAATCCAGGTTCTGTCTAGCAGACTTTTTCCCATCATATATTGGATTCTTTAGTTTATTTTACTTTCTCAAGGTAACTCTAGAGTGCCTTTAGAGTTGTGCTTTTTGACATGTCTGCCCTTCTTAAACAGTAACTGTCTGATAATGGTATGTTAGAGGGATATTTGCGGAGAGAAATTTTTATGCTTTAGAGTCGGCTGAAGATCAAAGCTTCTGAAATCCTCAGTGATGGTTAGAAAAAAAAAAAAATCCAAAGCCCTTAGGTGGTGGTGATGCATTTTAAATAAATTTTGGTGTGCTGCCTGAGCAGAAATAGAATTTTCAAAGTGACTCTCTTAATTAGCCAATAATTGAACGGAAACTAAAGGCTAAAACAGAGCAGCTTTAATTTTTAGAAACAACTACTGATTTTGAGTGATTCTGGTTTCTGCTGTTTGGCCTTGAAATATGAAAAAAATATATGTATCTCCCTTACTTGAGATGCCTTACATACTTATGAAGGTGGGATAATGGTAACTTTCTTAAAAGGATCTTTAATTTCTAGAAGTTCATTGCATTTTGTAAAACAGGGGAAAAAAAAAGCCTTTGGCCGTTGACCTTGTCTAATGCAACTGCTGGCTGTAAAAGATGAAAGAAAAATGGTTGTGTCAAGTTGCATACATTTGACAAGTGAAGGAAACCAGTAATAGTTTCATGTGATAAAAACACTTTTGGTATGAGGCTTGGATTTTTTCAGTGTTTACGAACTGGTTTCAGACCACGGCTTTTATTGCACAGACCATGACTTGATGGTTCAGATATTTTGATAATCTCTTTTTTCTAACACCTTTTATATATCACTTGCCCTTAGTCTGAAAGAAAAACATTTCTCTTAAGAAGAAAATGTAGTGCTGGGGATGATGTGCTTTCCTGTCAAAGTTAATTAAATACAGAAAAAACTTACTGGGGTATTTAATACTGATGAGTATATGCTAAGATTATTTTTGAAGTATGCACATTCATTTTATATTTCAAATTTATTAATGACATAATTTGTTCAAGAAGAATCTTCATTTAGATTTTAAAGTTAACGTTTTAAGTTAAAAGCCATTTCTGGAAAATGTGGTTTAAGCAAATTGCCATTGCTTCGTGTGAGGGCATAAATGATGATTGAACATATGAAGGTTGGACAGAGGTTTTGTTTTTTTTTCAAATTTCTCTAAGACGTGAAAACATGGGCCACCAGTGCATCTGTAAATTAAGTATTTTACTGTATTCTGTCATCTGGAGCTTGTAAATATCGAAGTAGGTGTTAACAAGTTTCTAGGATGTCCTTTAAAACTAGTATTGAAGTGTTGCTTGTGGTCTGATGTTATTCGTTTACATTTGGGATGACATTTCTTCAATTAAAAATATAGTTTAGGAAGTAAAACTTAATCTGTCCTTCTGTTGCAAAATGGATATAACTTCAAACAATAAAAACTCCAATCACTTTAAATCTTACCAAATGGCAGTAAGTTTGTATGTGTTTTGGGAAGGACAGAGGAAGTAAGATCTTGATCCCATGCAAGTTCTGTCATTAAATTTTGGTAGACTTTATACTGGTCAACCAATGATAATAACCAGAAGTTCTTTGCAATAAAGTAGTTCAGTTTTTGTCCTGAAGTAGCACGTATTGATTATGGAACGCTGCTAGAAATAAACAAAAACGGCTCACTGAGACTAAAGGCCAGTGATGGTTCGTGAGTTTGGGATTATTTACGTTCTTTTGTAGCTACTGTGGTGTCTGGCTAAGATAGTGATTTCTTCAGAAAGGTTTTGTGCGTGAATAACAAAATAGCTGAAGTTGATCGATACATTGTTTTATTTATTGCTTTGAAATGTTCATTTTTATGTAGCTTGCATCGTCTAGTCTACTGAAGATTGGCCAGGAGACGGACAAAACTACTACAAGGAACAGAGAATCTGTTTACCTACTATTAGACATGGTAAGCTTTATCTGTTTTATGTGTTACTAACTTAAGGAACGGGCTTCACATTGTGTCATTCAACAAGGGTGGTCTGGGTGTTGTCATCAACCAGTGGAAATAATTTCTATGTCATTCTCCCTGGCATTCTAATGTTGGAAATTATTTTTTTTTTTCATTCCCTCAGCACATACACATTCTTAGTCATCCTTTCTTGTCTTGGAACACTGTTATTATGCTGTAGAGATAATTTTCATTGATCATACAGCACATAGAACAGTAAAATGAAATTTCACCTTGAAAGAAGCACTGTTCAGAGGGTGTGGGGGGAAATCCTCTCTGCTTGGAGCTTTTCCTTTCAGAATTCTGTGTCTTTTGGAAGTGGCAGGAGTGCTATACGATGATACATATAGGAAAGCTAAATGACTGTCTTTTAGAAGTGATGAGTTTATAGTGATGTTTCTTCCCAACCTTTAAACTTTGTATTATTTCACTTTGCTGTGAGGTATGTGGGTGGTGTTGCGGTGCTGCAGACCAGAAGTATCTCCATGAAATAAATTAGCAGCAGCAGAAAGTGTTCTGCAAAACCATGTGTTTCTGGTATTTTTCAGATTGTGCAGGAGTCTCCGTTCCTGACAATGGATCTCTTGGAGTCTTGTTTCCCTTACGTCTTGCTTAGAAATGCATACCATGCTGTCTACAAACAAAGTGTCACATCCTCTGCCTAAGTATCTACTTACTGGAGATAAGACATAGCACGCATCTATGTGGCCTCAGTTTTATCTGTAAACTGTGGAGCTATTTTACTTTATGGCCTGATGAACAGTTTTGTGGATTATAAACTTTTTCCATAAAGTTGTATTTCTGATCAGTGGTTTCTTAATATGGTTGTACTACAATATAAGCTTGGTTTATTTTAGGTTGCACATTCATGGAAAATCTTTTTTTCTCATTTCTTCCTTCTTTTTGTTTTTTATTTTAGAGCATCAGTTATGTTTAAAAAAATACTACTTCTGCTATATGTTTTTTGATATTGATCATGCAAAACAAAAATTGCTTGTTTATTTCCCAAAAGAAAAATGTATCTAGTGATTATTTTAGATAGTGTAGCTTTCATCTGTGTGTAAATTATTTCATATAGGGAGAGTTATAATCTTGTACCTATTGTTCTTATTGAAAACAAATATTGGATGTGCATTTCTGTGAAGTAATTACAGCATTTCTAGTTTTATTTTGAAACACTCACCAATCTACGTACTATGACACTATCTAACATTAAAAATGTTATAGGACTGCTTATCCTTCAGGCGGCGATCCTCTCCTGATACTCTTAAACAACAGCAAGTGGTGTTGTTTGTATAAAGCATAGTGGAAATTTTTTTTAAACTAACGTCTGTGGTGCCCTGTTGGCATTAACACTACCATTGTACCCTGCTGTATAATAAACATTCTTACACATTTATCACGTTGATAAAATGTTAGACCTTAACCACTTTTTATATGTTTTAAATTTTTGAAATTCAAGTGTACCTTCCATAACATACAATAAACACTAGACTGTATTATCTGTAGGTGAATTATTTTTAATATAAATGTTATCCTAGTATTTTAAGCTTAAGCTGTGCTGTTGTGCATTGATTTACATCTCACAGTTCATTAAATATCAATCCTTAGAGCTTTTATGTGAAGACTTCTTTTAATCCTTCACCTTTTAGCTTCTGCAATAGTGAATCTTGTAAAAAGTTTGAAGAAGGAATTAAAAACAATGTAAAAAGTGTCAGTTTAGTGCCATTATCCTTTAAATCTTAATCTTACCTAATAAAGCCAGAAAAGCATTTATATAGTACGTAGTGATGCCAGTTGCACTCATAGAAATAAATGTATTGTTTAAGTATAAAACTTGAAATAATCATAAAACAGGAGAGTGTTGCTAAAACCGCAACATCAGGCATTACCGAGACAGATGCATAATAGGCCTTTTTTTATCAGTTGTGCAAATTGGCATGCAGGAGAGCATTGGCTCATTTAGCCTGAAAGCTGACCAGATGGTTGTGCTCTTTAATCCACAGCGTATAAAAGCTATGTGTTTCTCAACAGGCTCTGGACATTGTATAGAGCCCCTGTTCTTGATGCGACTTACATGCATGCTGGTAACTTTTTCTATTATGAAAGAGCTGTTGTGTGCTCAGTTACAATAGCTTCCTCTGTCCGGGGGGGGGGGGGAAACGCTGGAATAAAATTGTCCTAAGGAAGTAAGACAGTACATCGATATTTTTCCTAATTGCATTTTACGTTATAACCATGGGGCTGTTTCTAAATTGATAATTTAGTACCGTTAGTGAAGAAGTTTGTTCATAAAGAAGTTAGGTCGAATGTGAGACTTAAGAGTTCTGTAATATTTATAATCTAACACGTTCAAATGTCTTGATTCTAATTAAGGTTTTGATTGTAATGCAGCCTTTTGTGGAAAAATTATGCTTATTTTCAAGACTGACTCTTGAAAAACTCAAGTTTAAGAAATAACCTATTCCATGTCTTCAATCTTTTTAAGTACAAAGCAGTTGTATTTTGTTGCTTACCTCGGATCCCTCTCAGCTCTCCACGATCTGAGGTGTTTGAGCTAGGACTAGAAAGCAGGTAATCTCTGATGATCAGATGGGTGCAGTATCGCTGCAAGAAGCTACTTCTGACACAGCCGGGTTAGATTTAGTCGTGAATTTTTCAGAGTAGTTTCCCTGAAACCCTTACGTGATTTCGCTGTCTGGCACACAGATGCCCGAGGTGATGCCTTTTTAACTACCCTTCTGCAAGAACCTGGGGCAAGCTCAGAACCAAACCAAAGAACGGGGAAATTGGTGAAGAATTTTGTGGACTCATCCATGTATTGGTTGGACTCTCAGGTGGTTTTGGAGGGTTTTTTGGGTGGGGGCTGGGAGGGTTGTCCTCGCTTTGTTCTTGCTTGCTATATTTCTGTTATTTCTGGTTTCAGTTGAGCTACCACATAGCTACTTAGGGTTCAGCCTGCTTGTGGAAGGCAGAGCACATCAAGCATAGTCTTCAAGGCAGCATGTGTCCATACACTACACAAACCATAGTAAGCCTGTCAAACCAAGTTTGGGGAAGAAGGTAGAGAAGAAATTCTTTCTCTGGAGCTGGCAATGAATGCCATATCCACAACTTAGTAAGTTCAACTGTTGACACTGTGTATTGAGTCATCTCAGGTGGCCTTTTGTGCATTTCCAGAAGTGTTTGTAATTCCTGGAGCATGAAGCAACAGACGGCTGAGCTGGTCCCATATGGAGCCAGTTTGGATCAAATGTCGAATTCGCGGGGGAGGACTCTGTCTCATGCGAGAGAGAGCATAGAAGAAAAATGTCCTGTTGCTGCCCAGAAAACTATTTTTATAATTTAAAAAGATGAGTCCATCAGGACAAAAGATTATTATTGAAAATAAGGGCTACTGTTAAACCTCTTTTGCTGTAGAAATTTGTTTTCTAGATAGGAAAAGGAATTTGTAACCAAACTTGACACTTGGAGTAAACTAGTTTTGATGCACTGGACAAGGGCATTCTCCCCCAAAAATGTTGAAACGAGGATGGTGATTTAAGGAAAGATATGAGCCTTCTTCAGCAGGTCATCGTGGGCTTGTATGACTTCAGAGCTTATTCATTCCAGATTGAAGAATTCTCAACTGTAAGTAAATACGCGTTGCCTCTAAACTGTATTTTTGCCAAAAGTTTCCCTGGTCCTGGGATTCAGCATTGTGATTTGTACTAAAAAGTGAAATCTCAGTTACTTACAGAATTTAAAATAGCTACTGGTATGTTCACGTTATGTCTGAACTAATTTTTTGGTGAATTGCTCCGTCAAGCTGAACCGAACTCAAAGCTTAGGTTTATAGGTGTAGCCAATTATCTTATTAAATCAATAAAAGAGGTGGGTTTTTTTAGACATAAGCGTCATACTGTGCTCATAGTCAAATTTAAGTAACTTTTAACTCCATAATATATTTTGGATACTATAGAAGTTATCTGCTGTGGTTGTATTCACTACTAAACTTGCCTGACAAGTTAAGGACTGAATGAAGGCAGGGAAACTGCTTTCATTTCAATCCTTGTGACTAGCCCTGAAACTCCGACACAGCTGGCAGTGCAAAGCAGGGTAATTTAAATGACAGCTACACACATTTGATGTGGTTTCATGGATAAAGACCAACACTTTCAGTGTAGCCAAATAACGAGTTTTCAAAAAAACCCTGAAGTTCTACCTATTTTTTCTTTGAGTAAATGTTTGAATCATTTTTATGATAAAGGTACACCTTCCCCTGAAATGACAGAAGTTTTTATTTTAATTTACCATTCCTCCTATGCTTTTGCTATTTGTCATGTTATAAAGTCAGTAAATATTTGTACTAATGCATAACAAAATCAAAATGCCCCCCGACCTGTGTCCAAAACCACATCTAATATGCTATTAGTCATGCTGTTCCTAGTACTACTGGGTCAAAATGACCTGCTCACTGGATATAGTGTCAGTGTGGCTTAAACAATTCAGGAATAGAAAATTTTGGTATTAAAATCAGAATGAAAAGCGTATGTTGAGCTTAGTGTAAAGCAAGGGGATTTGAAGGCTTTTTTTCGTAGACTTTCAGGGTATTGCCTTGTTCGTGAGCATACTAATCTTAGAAGGTGCCTTTTCACAAATAAAATCATAGAACGGTTTGGGTTGGAAGGGACCCTAAAGATCATCTAGTTCCACGCCCCTGCCATGGGCAGGGACACCTCCCACTAGACAAGGTTGCTCCCCCATCGAGCTTGGCCTTGAACACCTCCAGGGATGGGGCATCTACAGCTTCTCTGGGCAACCTGTTCCAGTGCCTCACCACCCTCACACTAAAGAATTTCTTCCTAATATCTAAATCTCCCCTCTTTCAGTTTACAACCATTACCCCTCGTCCTATTGCTCCACTCCCTGATAAAGACTCTCGAACCTGATCTTAAATATATCTCTTCAGCTGGTGGAAAAGGACACCATCCCATGGATTATTTTGGCTGAGCTGATGCTTAGCGTAGTCACTATAGTTAGCAGATGCCTTTCAAGAAGGATTCTAGAGTGATTCAAACCAACATCACCCTGAAGCTTCTCAAAATCCCAGTTACTGGCAGAAGATACAAGCAGCAAAAAGAGAGGTTGTGTATCAATATTGTAATTTTGCAGGTAGTTGATGGGGATAGAGGGTAAGGACACAACCTCTGGCATAACTTTGAGGTGCCTGCACCTCATCTTCTAGGTCTGTGTGCTGTTAAGCACTCTGTGGGCCAAGTGTGAAGGAGGAGAATGAAATTAAAGCCAGTGATAACCACTGAGGACCCTTTTAAAACCACCACATATGCTGCTTGAATCAAGTGGGACAGGGCTGTGAGTGTGCAGGTAGTTTGCAAAAGCAGGGGGGGCAGGATGCAAGGCAGGTGAAGCCCCTGCTGTCTTTTCCCTAAGGAAAGCCACCAATATAAAAAATCCTTTGGGACTGGAAAATGTTTATTTGTGTTCTAATGATTCCAGTGTGGTGACTGACAGCCCTACGAACAGGGGACAGGCTCATCAGGTTTTTAATTAGTCCTTAGTGGGTAGTTAAAATACACAAGCTGTTCGAAGTTACAAAACATCGATCGAGTTTACTCCTGCCCAGTTAAACCAGCAAATGTTTGTGCACAGGCTTAGGAGCTGTACTGCTAAAAAAAAGGATTTGTGTTTCCTGTTTTAGTAAGCAAGCCTGTGGCTTTGGGGAGGGGAAGAAAGCAGCATTGTTGTATGAACAAGTCTATAAATGTGGGGGGATAAAAAGAAAAAGAAAAAAACCCCAAACCCTAGCCGGAGAAAAGCTTGTTGGGAGGTTAGTTTTATGGATCTTGTGAAAGAAATACATGGGGAGGGACTGTGAAATGGCTGCACTTAAAACCTATAAATATTTTCTGGAAAAACACCACTTTTTCCCTTGATGTTAGCTGAGCTATGGAAGTTTAAGTAGAGAGGTAAAGCAACTTTAAGACATTTAGTTATCAATGCTGTTACCCCATTGTTTCAACTTTTTTGGTGGTAGTTATTAAAACAGCATTCTTGATGTCATCAGGGAACTGGAGGACAATAAACATGTTAATAATTTCCTGGGCATGATTTTTATTCAGATGCAACTAAAATGTGTGTGGCATTAAGAACTATGATCTGAAAATCCCGAAGTTCCCAAAACATGCCCCAAATAACTTTTTTTTTTTTTTTGAGGGGGAGGGTAAAGGGCTTTAGCATGACCTGGTGCATACTTGGAAGTGACTGTAAATCACTGGATCTACTGAACGCTGTGGGCTGATGCTAAGGAATAAAAGATCTGGTGAGCAAGGAGAGGGTTCTGCAGAAAAATTGAGATTTTTCAAAGAGACTGGGCTCTTACTTTAGGCTGGGCTGTGGATTATGTTACCGGGTAACGGCTTCACACTAAAATGGCGTTGTGGTGTTTATGCTTATAGACCACCTTGATTTTGTGAATCTTTCCATACCTATTTTCTGCTCTATTTTGCTGTCTCTCTCTCAGAAGTAAAAATTAATTGGCAAAAGGTGAACACCCTGGTGAAGTCATAGCAGCAGCAGCTGTAGCCTCGGCCGCTCTGCCCAATATTGAGGCTTTTCAGTAAATCAGAAATGGGACAGAAACGAGAAGAAACTGAGTTGTGAAGTTAGAAATAAGCACTGAGGAGCTCTTCATCGGGTGTGCCCGCTTAACACTGCAAGGGGTCTGGTGGAGCACGGGTGCAAGGGAGGTGTGCATGTAAAGCAACGGGGCATCTTAACCTGGAAGAGTTAAAAAAACTCTGTGCCATGTGTTGCATTTCTTAAAATGAAATTGTTTTTACAGGATTAGATTTCATCGGTTTGGGGTTTTCTAGAGCATCTGCTGTTTGTGTGGCTCACAGGTGCGTTGGTAAAAGGCAGTGTTTCTTTTCCTAAGCTCGCTGTGGTCCCCATACAGGGCCCTTTGTGATCCCACCAAGTAATTGCTAAAAACACGAGTAAAATACACACAAACTGCGTTGGCTTCTATTTATAGAATGCTTGATCCTAGGGCACGTCAAACCCCATTAGCTCCCACCGAAATCAGTGGTGAGCCTGAGTTTCAGCACCTGGCAATATTAGGCTGTTACTGTAAAACTTGACTGTTTGTGCAGAGCTTATTTTTAGGTAGGGGTGTGAGTTGGTACTTCATGCTGCTGGGTGCTGCTAATAAATCTGGGTAAGCAGGAGCAGAGGCAGACTCAGGCAGTGCAACCAGAGAGGCTGTAAATCTGAAATATTAAATTTATGGTTTAACAAAATTAAATTCTGAATGGTTACGGCCTTTAAGCTTGGCATCTCAAATTATTTCTGCAGGGGCCAGTCTAGAAATGCTGTGTAATGTATATGGTATTATAGAGCTTTGCAGGTTTTTATTTTCCTTAAATGCTCCATCTGGAGGCAATTGTAACTCATGGTTCAGTGGATTCTGTCGTGTCTCTAGTTTGGCCCTCAGTGGGAGGGAAGGATGTATTTTTCATTATCTGCGTGGTCATCGTAATAGCATATAGCATTTTATAGCAATTTACAAAATTAGAATA
The DNA here is from genome assembly GCA_025769975.1 of Gallinago jamesoni. Lineage (NCBI taxonomy): Eukaryota > Metazoa > Chordata > Aves > Charadriiformes > Scolopacidae > Gallinago > Gallinago jamesoni. The sequence goes on along the minus strand of JAOQGH010000077.1, from coordinate 42,825,913 downwards.
ATGAACTCAGTGCATATTTAAATTGAACAGCTGTACATAACGCTACCGCAGAGGCTATCTCACATTCGTAAAGACTTGAGCAATTGTTTAAAAAAAAAAAAAAATTGTCTGCCAGGAAGCAAGGCAGCCGAGCATCCTCCCCAGTGTCCCCTCCAGTGCAGCGGCAGGAGCTGCACCACTGGAGCAAGAACTGCCTTTGGGACGCTAATTACATTTCAATCAGCACAGCGAAGTGAGCGTAGATCGTTGGACTTCATCTTTGCGCTGGAGAATTGCTGCATTAACACAGACAGATGAGGAGCAGTGGAATGAAATGAGGATGGAGCTGCTTTGCTTTGAAATGCAGGTGAATGCTTTCCCAGTCTCAAGTCCACGAGCTCCAGTACTGATCCAACCGTGTGTGATCAGCTGAGCTCCCTTCTGCTCTTTTCTCAATGTTTTCCACAATGTTGATTGATTCTGCAAATATTTAGGCAAGCACGGTGGTCTTACAGCGCTCAGTATACTGCTATCTCAAGGGGGATCTTTGTGGAACTGGGGACAAAGTTTCTGTTCTCAGTGCCTCTGAAAAACAGGCTCTTTTCACATTTCCTAGTTGTAAGTACCTGCCTGGCGCTTATTTTCCTGTGCTTTTGGTGATAAATGTGCAGGACTGTGGCAACACCCGAGTATCTTCCTATGAATTCTTCAATGAACAGAGACAGCTGTATGTATGGTGATACATCAGAGAAAGTGCTTCTGATTTTCTGTATTTGGAAATGTGAAAACAACGTTCTGACTGCAATCACAGGCTTTAGGCAACTTAAGAGAGAATTGCCGTAGATGATATTTAGATTATTTTAAAGATTTGGGACAAGAAGCTCTCTGGCAGTAATTTTGAATTTTGTGCAATGGTCACGAATTTGAGCAGCTATAGATTATAGATAGAAAGCACTGAATTTAAGATTGCTCCCCTAAAGGAAAAGATGGCAATTCCATCCATTGCTCTACTCAAATCCGCATGAAATGCATGCAAAACCAAGGGATGAGGAAAGTTGAGTTCATCATAATTCCAGCCAAACAAGACACCAGGAGCGTTTCTCCTTCCACTGGGGGTCTCTTGTGCTCAAATTTGCACAATCCATCCACTGTTGCATTTAAAATGAGCTGGGAGGACTGTCAGAGGAGGACTGCGAAGACACATCAGGAGGTTCAGCTTTTTGTCTTCTGCTCCAAGTCCCTTCAGTGTGTCCGAGTGCTTTGAGAAGCACATGCTGCCTGCAGTAGATCCAGCTGGGCTTTTTTAGGGGAGCACTAATGCAGGTTACAATGTCCAGGTGGAAAAATGAGCGTTGCAGGTATCAAGAAGCTGTAAGCCCTGACGTGGCCATGAAAATCTGGGAAAGACCCAAGCGGCAAATAAATTCACCCTGCAATGTGAGACTTGTATGGGAGGTGTATATGAGCGTGTGTCTCTGTCCAACTAAAAGCCTACCGTAGGTGATATTAAACAGAATTGCTGTGGGCATCACTTTTGTCTTTGCGATGCATGTTAGTTGGCCTTTCTTGGTGTTCAAAGATAAAGCAATGTATTTTCCTAGCCATACTATTAATTTTAGCAGTAATGTGGGATGCAGAGCGCTGGGCAAATAGGTTATTCTGCTGGGACTTCAAGAAGACAAGGCTTCAAGAAGAGCAAATATTAATACAAAAAATTTGATTCTAGGAGACGTGCAGACTCTGAGAGCACAGAACAGTTAATAATGAGCTGTCTAATAAAAACAGCCCCCAAAATCACAGGTCTGAAAGAGACTGCATTAAAAGAACCTTTTCTTCTTCCTTGCTACTTCCAAGTCATCCATGTAGAGACTTGAAAGATTATTAAAATAAGTTAATAGTCCCTTGTGTTTTGTCTACCTGAGGGAGCTGAAACAAGACCCCAGCTGGAACAGGAAATGTACAATAAATCCCATTTTTATGACTCTGTAAGTCAATGATTTTATGGTTTTAGTAACAGCCATGTAAGAAGTATTTTAGGGCTTTGGGTTTGGTCGGTTTTGGTTTGTGGTTTTGTGTTTGTTTTCCTTTAAAGCAGTGTATATAAGCAAATTAAATTGCGTGTAATCCTGAGATGGCTATAGAAAGGCTCAGGAAAGCGAAAATCTGTTCTGAAGAAGTATTTTTATCTCAGCTAGTTTTCTTCCTGGGTACAGCCCGGCTAGATATGGTCACGCTTGGACTTTTTTCAGTTGGAATGGACAGGAGCAGGCCATAAAACATAGTACCTGGTTTATAAACAGCAGCCCACTGGGCATGTGGTCAGCCAGAACCAGTAAGATGATGGGAAGCCCACCGAGCATAGGATGAGCTTGTGTCTTCTGTCGCAGGTTGCTGGTCAGAAGGATCTGAAGGAACATGCAAACTGAAAGGGAAAAGGTGACTTACAGTAACATCACGTAGAGCTTACAGCCTAAGGCAAGCTGTTCCCAGGGGTACCTAAAACAGAAATGTGTCATGCAGCGTGAGCCCCTCCCTCATCATCAGGGTAGTTGTTAGACCATGGAAAAATTGTTCTGCATTTTTTTTCTGGATCTCAGCTTTAATTTTCCTTTCCTGAATTTCACCTCTTCCTTGCCTGTTTCAGACACGTACCCGTTTCTCGACAGGTCGTAACAGACTACGGAGCCATATGCATCCACGGTACCTACTTCATGTCATTCCTCTTAGAAATGTAAATACAGATTTGTTGATCTGCTGAGCTCTGCCCCAAGGCAGAATAGATGCTACCTGATTGAGCTGGGCTCCCGTCCTCCCAGTGCTTCCTCTGGCCTATAAACGCTCCCTGCCTCACAGAGGTAAGCTAGTGGGACGTATATGTGTGAGGATGTTTCATATACCTGTAAAGGGAGACTTGAGGATGGAACTGGTGCTAACAGATGCACTCGGGGATGCCTCGGCCAACACCCCTTCGTCTTGGCCAAACCTGCACGCGTTTCTTACTGTTGCAAAGAAGGCTAAAAATGTCAATTTTATTTTCAATAAGGTAATGTTTCTATTCAGTGATGTAGTTCTTCCAGCTTAAAATACATACATTTCCATATTTTTAAGTCATGAAGTTTTGCTAATGTACAGTTCGAGCAGCTGAGCTGGACAGCAGAGCATCTCAGAAAGCCACCCTCTGCTTCTTAAGCCTGTTGCTGTTTATCTAACTCCCTCCAGAGAAAAACAAGCAGAAGAGGAGGGAAAAAATACGCACTATATAAAGAAAAGAACAACAAAGGAATAAATTAACACCAGCCATCTGGAAGCAGTTCCTTGCTTGGCTTCCTTCTGGGGAAGGGGACAAGAACAAAGCCCTCGGTCCCTTTTCATGGTCCCTGCAGCCCTCCTCGTGCTGCCACGTTTCTGTACCCAAATAAAGTCACTCAGCTGTCCCCAGAGCTGTGAGGGTGATCCTGCTGCTGAAATCCCTCCAGCCACTGAATTTTGGGTTTTTTTTTGTTTTTTTGTTTTTTTGTTTTTTTTTTTTATGGGATTATAGATGAGTAGCTGGGGGCAGTTTGGCCCTGGGATGCGTTCTGCATTGCTGTGGGTTACTGTCAGTTCTCCCAGGGTGTAATAACAACAATCAGCTTTTTCTGTAAGTTTTGTATGAGCTGCTCCAGGGGGAAATCCTCGCCTTAGGCCTCAGCCCCACCAAGGGCTTGTTTACTCTGGGAAATGACTTTGTGTGATCCTATGGACTGCAGTATTATTCTTTAAATTTCTAGGTCTGTACAGACCCCTCAAAGCCCCCCAGGAAGCTTGTCGGCAGGCAGCGCCCATCCCTAGCCTGCTGCCTGCCTGGGCAGGCTTTTATTAAGAAATTCCTGCTAGTCCTACACAGTGCTGAGCTGATGTCATGATAATACCATAATTTGACTCGCCCCTTTCGGAGTTGTACAAGGTCAGGAATCTGATCGTTGCCACCACCCACCCCACGGGTTTGACATTGCCCGTGTTGACACGAGCTGCAGAAAGAGATTTTGCTGTCTTTATGTCTAAGTCTTTATGAAGGTGGCAGGAGAGAAGGGGGATGAAGTTCCCAACTGGCAACGAAGGAAAAGATACTTTCTTGTTGAACTTTCTGACCGTATCTGAGGCTTGGGTGAAAAATTCCTGCATCGCTTGTGCAGTCAGCTGGGAAACGTGCACCCTCGGGGCAGCGTGGTGCAAGCACAGGGGGTGGATTTGACCTCTCTTATTCGGTGTTTTATCTCCAGGTGCCAGGCAAAGCACTGTGGCTGCGCTTTTACAGGATGAAACCACAGCCCTCCTCTTCTTCCTTGTCTCTTTTTCCTCTACCAGCCTCCTTGCCTGTTTAAAAAGGCTCAGAGGCTGGTTATAGTGCTTCCGCGTGGCAGCAAACGGCGAGGTTTAGATGTGTGGTTAAAGTAAACGTTGCGGGTCAACAGCCAGATTGCATTTGCCAAGTTTCAGCCAGAGGTGATATTTTTTTGCTGCCCTGCATAAGGTGATTTATTCTGGAAATGCTAAGAGGTAATTAGCAGCCCTGTCGGCCAGCAGCCCACCCGTGTGTGTCGTCGTCCCCCCCCCGTGCAACAGCAGGAGGGGCTGCGGTGGGGGGTGATGCTCTGCCAGCTCAACGCGTAAGGAGGTGCCTTCACACCCACTCTTGGAGATGAAAAGCCAGATCTCAACGGGGATGGATGTCAGTGCTGGCGAGTCTGGGAGGATGGCAGCCTTTGCTGCACTGAGAAAGCATTTGCAGTATTTTTACTGTTTAAGGAAAAAAAAAGAAAAAAAAAAAAAGTAGTGCAAGGTCACCTCGTGTAGATCATGACTTGGGGTGAAAAATTAAACTTATTTAATTGGTGGCCTTAAGACATACTTAGGAACGTTCAATATATCAATTTTTATTTTTTTTTTTGCAAAGCATAGGAGATGTTTTTAAAGCTGTTCTGAGTAATTATAAATCCTAAAACAGATTGGAGGTGATCGGAAAAATTATTCCCAGAAATAAAACACAGAGATTAGAAAGCTTCCCACTGAAGGGGAAGAATGTGAACCGGAGTTTTTTGACGTCACTGCTTCCTCTGCATCGCTCTGCCCCATCTTGCTCAACTTGGATAACCCGGGATGCGCCGCTCCCGCACCCACCGTTGCTGCCAGGTAAGGTCTCAGAGAAAGCCAGTGTATTTGTTTCCAACCCAGCTGGGTAAGGTTATCATTACACCACATATTATTTTTTAAACACGTATTTTACACCACAGGAAGAACTTCAAGCCTCAGACTTTGCTATGACTACATTTGAGGAGCTGGGAGGGCGAGTCAAACCAGGTGTCTCTTTAATTCCCCCTGCGGATGACTGGGCTCCCCCTTGCCTGCTCCCGTGGCTGTTCTGCAAGCCTGGAGCTCCCAGTTTCTTCTGGAAGTGCAGGGAGACGATTCAGCCTTCGAACTTGGCGCCTGTCTGTGGAGGTGGATGAGTAACCCTCATCCAAAAACTTTTGCAGAGATGGCAAAACACGCAGGAGGTGCCTCGGCTCCACCGGCCTTATTCCAGCTGGCTGTTCGCATGACACGTGCCTGCGCTGGGGCCAGTGTCTCTTCTGCTGTTGAGTTCAAGGGATCAAGCTTCCGTCTGCAGTGACAAAGGTATAAAGTGATAAAAGTATAAAGGTATGCAAAAAAAGCCTTTCTGGCTGTAGCACCAGGCGTTTCTGAGTTTCTATCCATGGCTGTTTTCACAACCTCTGTACTTTCTTGGCGGGGTTTCTGAGCATTAGCTCCTGGCAGGTGTGTTACTGCACACATTTGAATAAAGGGCAGAAACTGAAATAATGGACCTGGTAACACCCCAGTAGAACTAAACCAAACACACGATCAAGCAGTTGCTTGATACCTTTATGACTAAGTAGAACTTATTCCGTTAATAAATGTTAGTTTGTTTATATCAAAGGCTCTTTTTTCGTATCAAGTTGGGCTACCCTTTGTTGTGCATCAATATATGACCTTTTTTTCTTTTTAACTTTCTGAAAAGAAAGACACCCCTGTCCTCAGCAGCCCAGCTGAATCTGCCTCTTCTTCAAGCCTCTCCACATTATTACAGGATCTCTTCTAACAACGGTTACCTATCACAACCTCAAGATGACTTTCTAGCACGTTTTCTTTCTCCCCGCACACCTCCTTTACAAGCCTTGCACCACCGGGAGCGGCGTGCGTGAAAATAGGCATTTCCCAAACAATATATGAGCATATCACCGGGTGCTTGGTCTGAAATCAATGCATTTGTGTGTATGTTCACAGCTCTTTTTTTTTTTGATCAGGTTGGGCCACAATTTGTGCATCGATATATGACCTTTTGTGTTCTTTTAGCCTTCTGAATAGAAAGACACCCCAGCTGCATCTGCCTCTTCTTCAAGTCTCGCAGCATTAATACAGGATCCATCACAGTGCAGGATCCATCATCAGGATCCATGTGATAGTAACCCACCACAACTTCAAGGTGACTTATAAGTCGTTAACGTAACGAAATGTAACGTAAGGAAAGAAGTTTTCTTTCTCCCCACGCACCTCCTTTTCACGCAGGGGTGAAAATAGGCATTTCCCATATAATGTGTGAACATCTCTCCGGGGCGCTTGATCTGAAATTAACGTACTGCGTTCACAGCCATGTTTCTAATTTCTTTCCGAAGAAAAAGTTCGCCTTTTCGTGAGGGCGGAAAGATTTTTTTTCTGGTTTTTTTTGGTTGGTTGGTTGGTTGTTGGATTGTGGGGTTTTTTTGTTTGTTTGTTGTTTTTTTTTACACTAGAAAAAAAAAAAAAGAAACCTTCCCCTTTCCCCTCCGTGGGCTGCCCCCCCGCCGGGGGCTCTCCTTTGTTCGGGGCCAAACCTTCGGGGCGGAGCGGGGAGAGGGGGGTAGGCGGGCCCCTCGGAGCGACCCGTCCCGTCCCGTCCCGTCCCTCCCGGCGGAGGGGCCGGTCGGCGGGCGGAGCCCCCGCGGGTAGCACCGCCACCGGAGGAGCCGCCCCCGCGCCGAGGTCTCGCCGCTCGGCCCCTGGGCTCGGCGGGGGCACGCCGTCGGGGCGGGCGGGCGGGCGGCATGTGGCGGGGGCTGCCGGTGCTGGCCCTGGCCGGGCTGCTGGTGCTGGGGCGGGCGCCGGCGGGTCGGTCGGCGGCCTGCGAACCGGTGCGCATCCCCCTCTGCAAGCCGCTGCCCTGGAACATGACCAAGATGCCCAACCACCTGCACCACAGCACGCAGGCCAACGCCGTGCTGGCCATGGAGCAGTTCGAGGGGCTGCTGGGCACCAACTGCAGCCCCGACCTCCTCTTCTTCCTCTGCGCCATGTACGCCCCCATCTGCACCATCGACTTCCAGCATGAGCCCATCAAGCCCTGCAAGTCCGTCTGCGAGCGCGCCCGGGCCGGCTGCGAGCCCGTCCTCATCCGCTACCGCCACGCCTGGCCCGAGAGCCTGGCCTGCGACGAGCTGCCCCTCTACGACCGCGGCGTCTGCATCTCCCCCGAGGCCATCGTCACCGCCGAGGGCGCCGGTGAGTCCCCGCGGACCGGGGGCGGGGGGCTCCGCTGCCGGGAGGCCGGACAATGGGCGCCGGGGAGCGGGGCAGGGCAAGCCCGCACCGCCGAGCCCTGCCTGACCCCCGCTCTTTCCGACTTTCTCTAAGCCTCTCTTCTCTTCCCCCTTCTCTTTCTTTCTCTTCCCCCTTCTCTTCCTCTTCTCTTCTCGCTGCTCTTCCCCCTTCTCCCTTCTCCTTCTCTTCCTCTTTTTCTTTCCCTTCCCCTTCCCTTTTCCTTCTCTTCCTCTGCTCTTTTATTTCCCCTTCTCTTTCTCTGCTCTTTCCCCTTCTCTCTTCAATTCTTTCCCCCCCCCTTTTTTTTTTCCTGCCTCAGACAGCCTCATCGCTGCTGGGGAAAAGTTTTTTTGCCGTTGGGGGAAAAAAGAGCTGTGCGTGACAAATGACAGCCCTGCCGTCGCACTTGAAAAAAGTGTGGCAGCGGAAACCCTTGTTTCTCCCCCCAAAGGGTGAAGCGATTCCCTGCCCCACTGTGCTCTCTCACCAGCAGCGGTTCCCTGCTGTGGTGGCAGGGGTGAAGGCAGAGCCACCCAGCAGAGAGGGGGCTCCTGCTTGTCCCCAAGCTGCCAGGTCCCACAGAGCCCCTCTGTGCCCATCCCCAGCTGCTCACTCTCCCCAAAGCTGGCTGCCCCTCTCCCACCAGGCTGGCTCCCCCCTAGGCACCACGAGCAGAATTCTGGAGCGAGAGCTGTGCCCAGAAGAGCCCTGGGCAGGAGCTAGGGGTCTGTGGCCTCCTGAGCCTCCTCCTGCGGTGGTGCTGGCAGCCGAAGGGGAGCAAAGAGCCCCGTCTCCGTGGTTGGCACTGAATGTCCGAGTATTGGTCCCACCTCAGGTCCCCAGGCTCACGAGTTACAGTCAGGAGATAAGTGTAGCAAAAGTGCAGCCTTCCATGACTTTTCATTCCCAGTGTCCCCGACTGAGCCCAAGACAGCTCCGGTGGTACTTGACCCCCTCAGCTGTCTCGCTGCGTCCCAGTTCACCGTCACTGTGCCCGCTGTGGTCCCACAGGACAGCTGGCGCTGGGTGTCCGGCTGCCGTCCCGGGGTACCAGGGAGGCAGGAGCATCTTCGGGCACTTGGGTGAGGAAGAATTCTGACCACTCGGGCCACCACGATGCTGTAAACCTGCTGTTGTTCAGGGACCCTGCTCTGTTCGGGGTGTGCTCCTGTCACGGCTGTCTTTAGGCTGGAGGGGTTGGCAGGGCACAGCTCCTATGTGCCCTGGTGAGCCGAGCCCCACAAAAACAGTGAATTGAAGGAGCTGTTGATCAGGAAATCAAAGCAAGCCCAGGGGGTGGTCATCACGAGTGGGCTTTGCCCTCTACAGAATGACCACGGTTCCTGACTTACTTGAGGAAAGCGCGTGCTGCCGGTGGAACCAAGCGATGTTTCCTTGCTGCAAAGCTGCCGTGGTGATGGGTCTGCCAGACCCCTCCGTCACAGGGGTGGGAAAGCAGAGCCGGGGCAGGGGAGCCCCTAGGAGGGGTCAGAGGCTGGAGGGAGAGCAGCATCCGTGTGCCCCCACGGGCTCGTTGTGCTGCCGTCCAGCTCCCTCGGTGCCCGCAGCCACAATACCAGATGGTCACATCTCCCGAGGGGCATCTCCCACCTTTCCTTGTCCCCCCACCTCCCCCCAGCAGCGACCTGTGAATGAAAAGTGGGGTTGGTTGTTTTGTTTTGTTTTTTTTTTCATGCCATGCTCGGCACAGTATTAGACTGTGCCAAATGCTGTAATTCCTGTTTTCCTCTCCTAACGAAATCTCATGCTTCCATTTGCTGCCTGTGCTCCCCAGCTCAGCCTCCCCAGGTAAGCTGCTCTCTCCGCTCCTCTGCCTTTATTTGTAGGCCAGACTAACCCCTCTCTTCCTCAGGCTCCATCAAGTTACCCTCTCCACTTCTTGAAATCTCTCATCGATGACCGTATACCCCGATATCTCCAGTCGTTACTGCTTTTTCTCCTCACCCTCCTGATCACTCCCCTCACGCCTTTCCATCCTTCCTCCCTCCCGTAGTTGTCCCCAAACCCATAGGTGGTGAACCCAACCATCTAGTTTTGCCTGCAGGTTCCTTGCTGCTGCTGCTGTGGGCTCTCTGGGGGCTGCAGGTCTCCTGGGATGGTTTGAGGAGGTGTGGTTTTGAACACCTAAGTGCCTTTCTCGATGGCATTGAGGTGCTTTCAAAACTGCCTTAAAAATGGCTCAGAACTGAGCGGGGCTTGGCAGGTCTGCAGTGATTTGGAAGCAATCGCGTTCAAATCTGGAGGGAGGAAGTTTGGCTAAAATTGCCCCCGAGTTACCTATTTCTGAGGACCTCAGCAGTACAATAACCTCTTTGAGGGATTCCAGGGCTGGATCTATGAAAACTCTCTTTCAGTGAATGAGAACCTGATGACATTCTCATTTCTGGGCTGAAAATTTTGAACTGATGCATTATGCACCAGACTGAAAGAATCCTTCTTGAGGGAATAAGACTGCTCCTTTAGAAAGCAGAGCGAAGGATTCCTGTTCTAGGAAGAGGTAAGGTGAATACTTCCAAATTCAATTCTCCAAATAAAGGATTGCAGCCAAGTAGAAGACAGGAATAACGAACTGCCTAATGGGGAGCATGCAGAATACTTGCACTTATTTATCTCCTAAGCACTCCTGCCCCTTGTGCTGTCTGTAAACTACATCTAACAGAACGGGCAGAAATATAAATCCATTTTTTCTTGGGCTTCTGCTGCAGAAGAGGACTGAAATCTGGATTTTTCTTTCATTTTTTGCCACCTGCAAAGTGGCAGGATTCTACTGTTTCCTTTCCTCTTGAGGTGTCCTTTCCTGCATTATTACTTGTGTAGGGGGTTAAGGCATTTGTCTCCTCCTTTCCATCAGCCAGCAGCCTGGCAGGACATGGGTCAGATGTTTGTCCTCATCAGAGCAGGAACAGGGTTTGGAAAGCCCAATTCCTGTTCCTTTTCCAATATTAGACCATACATCTTTCTCGTGAGCACATGGTTCTGCTGGCTGCAAGAGCTCAACTGACCCTCAGGACGCACTTTCTTTGGGTTGAGTTGCCTACAAGAGGCTGCAGTGGGTTAATATTATGTTATGGTGTAGACACTTCCAAAATTCCCTGACACCATTAGAGTAATTGGTCTTGACTCTCAGTGATGCCAAGTTGAAGATCATTTGAAGTTCTTGATTTTCTTTTTTTTTTCCCGTTGGCTGACATTTCAGTGAAAGATGAGAAATTCTCCTTGGATCATTTGTATTCCCCATGCCTGGTAGACTGTGACTGTTGCAAAACGCAAAGTTAAGTGCAATTAGTAAAATCTGTGGCAAATCCCAGTGAGAAGTTCACTTTCGGTTATTGAGGCACAGGTTATGAGTCCTCCACATCTTCTAGGACCTCTTTCTACATGCAGGCCAAGTGGAAAGGAAGATCTAGAAGCTTTCTCTTTGCAGGAATGAGGGAGGTATTTGTGTCATTCTTGTGATGTTCTTCAGGGCTGCTGACACAAAGGGATGAAAGAGCTGCTGCTGTGTGTGTGTGTGTGTAAAAGGCTGATAAAGAAGAGCAGGACTTGCCTTGGTTAGGGCTCAGTTAGAGGAAAAGCTCTGCAGACCCTTTGGACTTGTGCTGGTCTCCAAAACCTGAGTGTGTACCTGCTGTACCACACTGCGGATATGGAGGTCTCAGGTCCCTCAAGGTACAGGGCCCATGTTCAAACAAGCATCCTGTGGGAAACATATGTGTCTGGGTTTTTCATAATCTTTGGGAAACACCTGGGGTCCTTTACACCCAAAACAGCAGAGGGATGCTCTGGGCATGGTGTGGGTGTTCCGGAGGCAGGTGTGACAGATGCTTTTTGTGGAGGATCCTGTGAATCATCATCCAGGATGGAGGATGAAAAAGCCATATGTTAACATTCCAGATGTGAGATTGGTACATGCTCAAGTCTTCTGCATCTGCAGGCTTTTATCCTGCACCCCAGTCCCATGCTTTTGGGGGATGAAAGCAGTTCTGCTCTCAAACACTGATAACAAGCTGTCCTGCCTATGCAGGAGGTCCCATTCACGAGCTCCATATATTTCATTCTCCATGTGCCTATGCTGATCCTTCCTCACAGCTATCAGGGTATCTGCTTCCTTCCTTCAGGGTCTTGTTGAATCTTCTTTAGTCTGTCAAGCAGCAAGAAGTGCAGATAGTTTAGATTCAAGACAGCTTTTTTTTTTTTTTCTATCAAGAGCAGGACCTGTCTTTAATTTCACACTCAATATATGTCCAGCCTGACCACAATCACTGCTGGATGCTGACTCAGAAAATCACTGAAGTGCCGTGCTTGGCTGCTGCTGCCTAGCAGACTGTTCATGTCTCGAGTGACATTTTTTAGTCCTGTTTTGAAGAGGGAACTGGCGATAAAAGGCGAGCAGTGTGATGGGTACTATGCACATCAGGCAACAGATCCATCTTGTCATGTCTTACTTGAATAGAAAAATAGCTTGAAGGCATGTTGGGTTGTTAATGAGGTGTTGGAGAAAAGAGAAGCATCATCACGAGGTATCAACCACGTGTGATTAAGGCCCAAACCGGTTTTGGTGATTATCATAAGATGGCTGAGGAGAACTCGGAATCTCTTAAAAAACCAAACCAACTCTTAAATGTGAAAGAAAATTAAAGATTATTCAAGTGATGGAGATGTGCTTTCTTAAATCTTCAATAAGCCCATGATTTCTCTGTGTAGGCCAAGTCCTCTGTACCTGCTTTTTTGCCCAGGTGAATTCATACTAATCCTATGTGTGAACTTAGCGTTGTATGCTTAAAAGAAAAGTGAAAGAGCTGTTTCCCACACTTGTTTTTCATATGTTATTAACTTAATTTCCAGAACAGTGGTTTCCAAACTCCAGATCAAATTTGCTTTGACTTAGACTTGTATAACTCTGCACAGTGGCGTTAGGAGGGTCTCAGACCGTACTGAGGATGAGCAGTCATGCCCATGTTGTCATTTTAAAGTTGAGATTTGTTTTAAGCATTTGCGCAAAACTCAACAGCAGCCTCATTTCATGGAATCACAGAATCATCAGAGTTGGAAGGGACCTCTAGAGGTCATTGAGTCCAACTCCCCTGCCAAAGCAGGGTTGCCCAGAGCACATCACTCAGGACGGCGTCCAGGTGGGGCTTGAAGATCTCCAGAGAATGGGACTCTGTGACCTCCCTGGGCAGCCACTTCCAGGGCTCTGCCACCCTCACCCTAAAGAAGTTCTTCCTCATATTTGAGTGGAACTTCCCATGTTCCAGCTTGTGCCCGTTGCCCCTCATCCTGTCACTGGGAACCACTGGAAAGAGTCCAGCTCCATCCTCCTTCAACCCACCCTTTAGATACTTGTCAGCATTGATCTCCCCTCAGCCTTCTCTTCTCCAGGCTACAGAGTCCCAGCTCTTTGGGCCTTTCCTCATAAGGGAGATGCTCCAATCCCTCCATCATCTTTGTTGCCCTAGTTAAGGTTTCTCAGTTAAAGAACAAAATCATTGCAAACTTCCAGCCTTAAAGAAGAAAGGAGAAGTCAATAAGGTTATTTAAACCTCAGGAATGACGGTACCATCGGTGGTGTTACACTATCACTTCAGTTTGTCTGCCTTTGTAGGCTGAGTCCCGTGGAATGGCTTTTATGCTCCACGTACCAAGTCAAGACCTAGGCCATTAAATGTCATCAAAACCCAGGAGGATTCGTGATGTGGAATAATTTGTGATGTGGAATAATTCATGATGTGGAGCAGCCACACTGCCGGCTGCTCTGTGGCTTGGAGTTCAAGTGATCTGTAGCAAATTTTAAGGGGGATCAACTTTCCAATTACTTGGCTTCACTGTGCGTGTCTCTGCCATCGGATTAGGAAAGGTTCTCTCTGTATTAAGACCTGAAGCAGGTCACAAAGTCAGAATTTGTGCATATTTGAAGGTTTCTTAGTCAACAGGGCTCACAGATGTCTCCGTCTGAAGGACCTGCCCAGGCAGCAACTGCTCGCTGTGGTGGTGGTCGTTGGAGCTGGGTGCCTGGAATGGCTTCAGCAATAGCTGGGCCAGATTCTTTAATTGCAGTGACAATCGGGATCGTGTGACTTTCGGCTCTTTATCAGCTTTTTCTTTTTCTTTTTTTTTTATTTTATTCATTATTTTAGTTTAAACTGTGACGGAAGTAACATGTTTACTCAAAACTTAAGTGTTACCAACTCGTTTCCTTTTCCCAAACCTCTTGTCCAAATGTGTGATCCAGGTATTGTTATTTTGTACAGTTACTGTGTGAGCGGCTTTTGTTCTGCTCTCCTTGTTAGTGGTTTGTTGGGTTTTCTTGTTTTTTGTTTTTTATATAGCATCCCTCTGAAAAGTGCTTAATTAAAACGGCTTATTGGAAAAATCGGTTTGGATTTTTTCCCCTGCTCTTAAACAAAATTTAGTAGGAAGCTTCTGGATTGGAGCTCTGGATAATATTTCCTCTTTGGCAATCCTGCTAATCATCTCGGAGAGATATTTCTTTCAAAAAGCTTGTTTTGCATAGACAAAACTTGGCAGAGAGGGCGCCTCAGAAGAGAAGTGGAACAATAGGAAGCTGTTTGTTTATTTTTAAAACCAGCTTTTTTTTGCTTTTTTTTTTTTTTGCTTTTTTCCCCCCTCTCTGTGTTCTGGCTGGAGGTGTGAGCAGTGTGCCTCTCCGGGTGGAGAGAGGTCTCTGCCCATTAGACTGCTGGAGTCAGGGGATGGGATTTCGTGGTTGCTCACACCCACCTAAGATCTTGCAAGTGGCTGGTGGCAGAGCTGACCCAGATGCTTTCTCCCATCGCTTCCCTGGTAGATGAGGAAGGACCAGGTGGTATAAGCTTGACCAGGGGAAGGATCAGGGAGACATGAATCCTTTCCTGAGATGTGTTGGAGGTCTCTGCTCCACTCTGCAAGTCCATGTCATTGCTGATGACACCAAACTCGGTGGTGTGGTTGACACACTGGAGGGAAGGGATGCCATCCAGAGTGACCTGGACAGGCTTGAGAGGTGGGCTTGTGCAAATCGCATGAAGTTTAACCAAGCCAAGTGCAGGCTCCTGCACCTGGGACGTGACAATTCCAGGGACAAATACAGGTTGGGCAGAGAATGGCTGGAGAGCAGCCCTGAGGAGAAGGACTTGGGGGTGTTGGTGGATGAGAAGCTCAACATGAGCCGGCAGTGCGCACTGGCAGCCCAGAAAGCCAACCTCATCCTGGGCTACATCAAGAGAAGTGTGGCCAGCAGGTCACGGGAGGTGATTCTGCCCCTCTACTCTGCACTCATGAGACCCCACCTGG
>JAOQGH010000077.1:42707005-42801787 GCA_025769975.1 Gallinago jamesoni | reverse complement strand
CCACGCAGCTCTCTAGCCATTCTTCCCCAAGCCTGTAGCGCTGCCTGGGGTTGTTGTGACCCAAGTGCAGGACCCGGTACTTGGCCTTGGTGAACCTCATTCCATTGGTCTCAGCCCATCCAGCCAGCCTCTTACAGAAGGAAGACGTGGCCTGAAACATTTCCGAATTAAAAACCGAGAGAGCTTGTAGGAGGACGGAGTGCATTAACTTCATGCGTTGGTACAGGAGGAGTGTCTGTGTTGGCGCCGGGTATCACTTCAGTGCCCCTGGGGCTCGTGCACTTCTTGAGTGTGACAAGGGACGTGACAGAAGTGGTGGTGTGAGCTGCCATGTCCCAACCGCCCTTTCGATTTCCAGCTCTGATACACTCTGCTTTTGCAGGAAATGATGGCTTTGCTAAGTTCTGTGCCTGCAAACACGCCGTGGGACCTAACAGCCATACTAGTTTCTTTCCTTCTTGGGTATCAAAGCCAGCAATGAGCCTCTTGCCAACTGAGTTACTATCAGTAACACCTGTAAAAGTGCACTGTGTCCATATATTGTATTCTCTTCTCCAGATCGTCCTGGTCTTCGGGCATATCGCAGGTCCAGGCTGCTACTTTTCTTCATACCGTTTGTTTTAAGCAAATTAAGGTGTTGAAGCCAGTGAATACATGTCACTGGAGTTGGAACAGCTGGGCCTATCCTTTCTCCCATTAATCACATGAATAGCCTTAGGCTGACTGAGCTTTAAAACTTCATTTAAATGGTAGTGATGGCATAATATTTATTAATATGATGCATTTATACATCTACAGTCAGGTAAACTTCTTTTAAAAACAAATCCTATTAAAAGCTAAAAAATTACAACTATATCCAGCCAAACATCGTTGGGTTTTTTTAGGTGACGAGTTGGGTTTACGTTGGTTTGGATTTGTTTGGAAAGTCCTTACAGAGTCACTGTTCTCTAGTGGGTGCCACATCTCTCGCCTGGCAGGGTCGCTCAGCGTGCAGCTGCCTGTATTTTCAAGCTTCTGAAATTAAAGAGGTTTGAAAATGCATTTGAAAGAGCTCCGAGATTTTGTTTTGAAATCTTAGAGAGGTTTTAAGGAAGTGGGGTCAGTTGGGGTAAACTGTGTATTGTAAAAGCACAAGGTAATTGTAGCAGCTGTATTCAATGTGGCTGCAAAACGTGGTGGCTGATGGTCTTTACGGGCAGTGCATGTGACAAGAGGAGGTGTGTTAAATCCATGGTTTTCTTTCTTCCATATTACCTTTTTCGCACAGGTTAGAAGAAATTGGGAATCTGGGAAAGGGACTCTTTGTTTGCAAGCTGTGGAAGATGTGGCATTCTCTAGAGCATGACCTCTGGGCTGTCTTTGCATCTGCATGTGGTATCGGTTCACTGGTCACCATGAGAGAAACGAAAAGCCTTGCCTTTGAAAGGCAGCTCTTCCTCTCACGCAACTTAAGGCAAAAAGAAAGGGTGAGGGAGGAAACAATTAAATGGGTCATCAGGTCAAGATCAGGAGTGTTTGGAGTTCATAAAGAGCAGAGCAGATTGATGCTGGGTTATGGGAGAGAGAATTAGAAAGGTAAGGGCCTGTCATACAGTAGAAGTGGTGATACAAGAAGTTTTAATACACATGCACGTTTTGTGAAAGGTTGAGAAGATGGACAAATTTAGTTCGGTCATCTCTACTGCAGGTGGTCAAAGAGGGAGCAGTTACAGCTTGAGGAAGAAGGAGAGCATACGAGGAATGAATCAACTATATGAAGTGGAAGGGATGAAGAAGAAGGGATGCTAAAAATTAAGCCCAACTTAAATAGGATGCAGATCCAATTGGTACATAACTCCTGCTTGTGACCATACTATCAGGACATATACTGAGCTACCTGGACCCTCTTGGTGGAGGATGAAGTAATGAAGAGATGGGGGCAGGGTCATTGCTGGAGTTCAGCTCAGCTTTCAGTAATGGACCGTGCAAAAGACTAATCCCAGAGGTCACCAAGAATGGCTTGGGGGTGACCTGCATTATCTGCTGCTGCTAACTACACTCTTTGTGACTTTTTCCCAGTCATTCGGGCTAAAGTGAAGGAGGTGAAGCCTAAATGTCATGATGTCACTGTGGTAGTGGAAGTAAAGGAGATCCTAAAATCTTCCCTGGTGAACATCCCAAAGGACACTGTAAACCTTCACACAAACTCCGGCTGCTTGTGCCCACCACTTAGTGCCAACGAAGAATACATCATTATGGGCTACGAAGACGAGGAGCGCTCCAGGTAACTCTTTCTGCACTGTCCTCAGAATATATTTGTTGTTATTTGCTCCCCGACCTCTAAAGCTGAACTTCAGAGCCACTAGCTAAGGAAAACTTGCTGTGATTCTCTCTACATCTCCTTAATGGTATTCAGGGGGAGACAAGGGTCTCTGCAGACACAGGGTTCTTAGTCTTGCATGTGTTGGTTGTATTTAATTGTTGTATAGCTTGTGCATGCCCGTTGATGGAGTGACCGGTTGTCTCCCTTGTGTAGGCTACTCTTGGTGGAAGGCTCCATAGCTGAGAAGTGGAAGGATCGTCTCGGTAAAAAAGTAAAGGTAAGAAAACATCTCACCAAAAGTGTTGCAGATACCGTGAAACATGCACCTAATACACATGCTGACCCCAGTTAATTAATATCAGGTATCAAAAATTAACTTGGTATGTTATTTGCTGTATGACTCAGAAATGCACGCTGTATGAGCTAAAGCGATATGTTGAGTTACCCCAAATTGTTCCAGCAATCGAAACCTCTGTCTCAAGAAAGCCAGCAGTAGGAGTGTTTTAACTCCGTGGGCAAACTCTGCGCTCTGCAACTCACACCTGCTTAATTTGGATGGTAATACTAATTTAAAAAATAATAATAATAAAGAGGTCTTTACAAATGTTCTCCAGACTATGTCAATTATACTTTTCAGATTTAAGATTCTTTAAATACAGTTCTCTTACCAAAGTGTGTGGATTAGCAAGTTTTTTAAATTTACCTTCCTGCCTTAGGTGAGGGAGGTGGATGGTGAAGGAATTCGTGTCATAGCGATGAGCTCAAATGCAAGCAATATATAAAAATAGATTCTAATGTTTTCTAATCTAAGCATACTCTAATGCCTTCCAAATTCTGGAAGAATTACCTTTTTGTGTTTTGACATGCTGCCAAGTATCAGTGATTTCAGTGTTGTTAGGAGCGTCATTTCACACGGAATGTTCTTGTTTTGACACAATTGCTCAGGGCTTCATCTAACATAATGGTTGTGCCTGTGCAAACCGGTCTCCTCAACCCTTTCTTTGACAACCTTAACGGGGACTGGCAGGAAAATACTCCTCTGATGACAAATGCAAGTTTTTCTGTGCGCATACGTCACATCCACAGAGAATGACACGAGTGAAAAGATATGGGGATCTTACTCCAAGTTGCTGTTTGATTTGGCAGAGCTTTATGAAATCCAGTGCTGCAGAGCAAATACCACCATAGGCTGACTTCTTAGTTCCAGCTCTCGGGTGGCAGTATCATTTGTTGGGGTGGGTGTTTTTTTTTTTGGGGGGGGGGGACTGACTTGCTTTCTCACTTATTTCCCTGTGGCCCGTGACCCGCTGCCTCTGCCCTCACGGCCACCCTGGAGCTGCTGAGGACCTGGCCACGTTGCCACTCGCTTCTCATGGCAGTCTCCTTTGCCAAGAGCATCACCAGTTGTGCCAGCTGTATTTGTTACACCTTTTTATATATAGTATAGTACTGTGGTTGCTATTACCTGGAAAAGTAAAAATAAGTAAATAATAATAGTAAATATTAATGAACCCAAAGCAGGGCTGCCCAGAGCACATCACTCAGGACGGCATCCAGGCAGGGCTTGAAGATCTCCAGAGAAGGGGACTCCACACCCTCCCTGGGCAGCCTCTTTCAGGGCTCTGCCACCCTCACCCTAAAGAAGTTTTTTCTCATATTTGAGTGGAACTTCCCATGTTCCAGCTTGTGCCCGTTGCCCCTCATCCTGTCACTGGAAACCACTGGAAAAAGCCTGGCTCCCTCCTCCTTCAACCCACCCTTTAGATGCTTACAGGTATTGCTCCCTTCTTCCACAACCTCTTTTCTAATGTCGTTTGCCTTTCCCATCTGCAGCGCTGGGACCAGAAACTCCGCCACCTTGGGAAGGCCAAGGGAGAGCCCGGACACGGGGACGGGGCTCCGAAGGCTGGCAGACCCAGCGGTGCCCAACAAGCACGTAGTTAGACCCGGGGTGGGGGGGGTCACCGTCGGACTGTCGACCAAGACTTCATTGTTGAAGCAGCAAAGGAGAAATTGCACTATTGCACGTTATATTCTATTGTTTACTACAAAATAATGTTTCGGCTTATATTAGTTTTTATTCTCCCTCTTGTTCTCTGCCTTTTTTTGGGGGGTTTTGGTTGGTTTTTTTTTCAGATGTGTGCAAGCTCTGGAAATTTTTTTTTTTATTTTTTTTTTCTGTCACTAAGAACTGTAGAAAACTGCCCTTATGAGATGGGGAAAGAGAAGGACATGCTGAATTTACAGTTTTACCTCCTGAATTTTCTTAGGGAGAAAATCCTGATGCGAGCAGGAATGAGATCTGGCAAAGAGCATCGCTTAAAGTCGTGACTCACACTGGTTTCCCCCTTTCACTTTTCTTAGTCACTTTTTGCTGAAACTCATTGTGTTGGGGGGAGGTTGTTAGTCTGATTTTTTTTTATTATTTTTTTTCTGTGGGTAAATTTTTATTCTGAAATGCTTAAAGAAATGATGTTGAGAAGAGCTGTTTTGATCAGTACACCTTTGTGAAGTTTTCTCACTCGTAAATAAACCACTTGTGTCAGCCAAAGTCTAACTTAAAATATTCCCTGCAACAAACACGGTGTGCTCGTACACAGGGGACCCGAGTTTTCCAACCTTGCAGGGAAGGTTGTGGTTGTATAGCTCTGTTACTGCAGGACATAATTTATAATATACTACTTCTCTTATAAAGGCAGGTTTTTTTCCCCCCTTTTCTTCCTTTGCTCTGCTGAGTCGTAGGAGTAGACGGACTTACCAGGCCTGCTTCTCAGTACAGGTCTGCACTTTATCCTTTTGATTTTGTGGTGTTATTCTTAAATCTGTGCCTCGTAAACAAATGTTCAATGCTCAGTAAAATATGACCAATAAAAGAATTGTAGTTGTCAACAGAGACTTTGTCTGACTTTTGAATCAACATCACGGTTCTTTTATATTACTGTTCAAAATATAAAGAGGAAAAAAAGCTCATTTTTGTGCTTTTATAGAATTTTTTGAAGATAGTACCAACATACTGGAAACAATCTCCTGTTTTCCTATTCTCTCATGCTCAAAAGAGGTTAAAAGGGGGTAAATAGAAGGACAGTCCTCTGCTGTCATCTATAGAAGATGCAAATGGCTGTTGTGTTCTCAGCTGTTAGTATTGTCTTAAGTGCATCAGGGCTGCCTTGCATTAGGAAAATAGTGATGCAGTTGTTAGGTATTTGGAAAAAAAAAAATGATAGTAAGTAAACACAAATATTTGGGAATTTTTTATAATGGTGCTGTTATTAAGATTTCAGTTAATAACCAGAGGTCTCTGCGCAGGTTTTTCCATTGGGCTGGATACCAAGCAAATTGAAACATAGAACTGTTTCCTGCAACACTCAGAATCCTTTTTTTTTATTTTTTTTTTTTAATGAAAACCAAATTTAGAGGAAAGGCTGGCTCTGAAGGCTAGCAGTAGAATAGCAGTAGAATATTATGGCTCCAGCTCGTGCAGCGTTTGCTCAGGGTTCGGCACAGGCAGCCTTGGAAGCTGTGGGAGGACTTTCAAAAGAGGAAGCTGAATTAGAAGAATAAGAATCATTTAAATGCCGCTAAAGCTATTCCCTTTCAACAACAGTGATCTGGGGGGAATTTTAGACATTGTGGTTTGGTGCTTGCTTTCTCTTCTACTCTGTTGCATGGTTCCTATCCTTTCCAGCCACGCCACCAGCGAGCAGGTCTCTGCCTGTGGTGGTCACGGTGGGTATGGCAAGGTGAACGTCATCGCTGAAGCAGCAAGTCCTGTGATGCCCATTGTCAGTCAAATTTAGTTATTGGGCTTCGGACTTCTAATTTTTTTCTAAAGAAATCAATGAATAGCAGGCAGTTAACATGAGAAGGAAAAATCTGCGGCACAAAAAGCCGAGAAAACCAAAATTCTGAGTGATCTTGTTCACTACTGTCCTCCTGTCCCCATTCTCAGAGCTTTCCGAAGAAAGCAAAGAAATTTGCTTAAATAGGTCTCCGTTTGAGACCCCACCTAACCTCTCGTGTAATTTAGCATTACAGTTGATGGTGTGAAAATCTTTTGGGTCTTCCCCAAGTTGTGTTGAGCTTTGCCTTGTGCTTCCCCCTCACTGTCACTCCGGTTCTGCGCTCCCAGCAGGTCAGTGCCCACTAAAACAGGCAGCGTTTTACTCAGTTAAATCATTTGTAATGGTCTTCCTTCCAATCCAGATACTCATTTTTCCAGTGGTGGTGGTGGGGGGGGGGTTCCTCTGAAGGACGAGGCGGTGGGTTTGCTCTCCTCTGCACCATGCAGGAATCTTCCCTTTTCACCTGGCTCGGGGGTCATGATCAACCTGTTATGAAAAGCTCTGTAGCTACAGAAAGAGTGCTCTATAATGATCTGAAGTATTTACTTGTTTCACATGTGAGTACAAGTGCTTGCTTTTTCAGGACTAATTTGTTTGGAGGCAGCGCTAAGATGCTGTAAAAGGAGGGCAGACAAACCCACGTGTGGACAGCCAGCTTATTAATTGTCTACGATGTGGTTATTTTACTGGGTGATGCATGTACCTACGCATGCACATGTGGCCAAGTGTCATGGGATGTATGGAAGGATTGATTAAAACCGTGCCTTTCCTCACATCTGGGTCGTATTAGGTCTGGAGAGAAAATATGCAGCTTAAAATCTCTGTGGATAATTAGCCCGACGTTGCTTATCAAGAAGGCACCCTTTCCTGGTGCAGCCCAGCGGATGCGAAGGCAGGAGGAATAAACACCAAAGTGGCTTATTGGCGAGCAATGTCTCCAGTTTCTCGGGGGGGGTTGACTCCTGGTCTTGATAAATCTGCTCTGGACATGTTAGCAATGGCATGAAAATAACAAGAGCTTCATTTCAGCCCGGGTAGTATCATTGCGGTGTCTTAACGCCTTCCCTTAAAGCCAGTGATAAGCAGAGTCTCTCTGGTGAGAAAACAACTTTCCCATGGATGCTAATGAGAGCGGCGCAGTGCAGCTGCAGCGGGAGCAGCGCCGGGAGCGGGAGGCAGCCGGAGGGCCTCCTCCTTTCAGAAAGCCTTTGTTCCGAGAAAGAAATGCAACTTTAGGATCACCCGGGGGGGGGCGGTTTAGAGGGTGGAGGTGCAGCGGTGGTGGTGGTGGGGCAAGTGGAAGGGGGAGATGTCATTGTTTTTAAAGGGAGGATAAGATACCCGAATATACAATAGGACTCGACTGAAATAATTTTTATTTTTCTTTTTTTAAAAGATTCCAGTCTCTAGGGTATCGAGCCTGAGAAAAAGCATTAGTCGAGTTGTAACATCGATGATGGGGTGAAATATGTCTACTCTTGAGTTACACCCTGGGCAAAGCCAGGGTCTGCTGGGAAGAGGTAAGCTGCAAAGGTCCGAGCTCTGGGGGTGGGGTGCTGCCGGTGCCATTTTCTGGTTCCCCTGCTTGTTGCTGCAATTCTGCAAGATGCCAAAATCCCTGCCTTTAAGAGTTTGTGTATTTATAAATGAGGTAGGTGAGTCAATGAGATAGTAAGAACAAACAAATGTTGTGTGCTGGAGAGGTAATACAGCTGGGGATGCTTAAATCCAGCTGTGGGGGAGAGATTTACTGGCTACTATTGTTTCCCTTCCCTGACATGAAATAACCCAAAAACCCCCCACCAGCTGGTGATATCTGCTCATGGTGTGGTAGAACACATGGAGTCAGGACCCCTGGCTTGTGCCCCCCTGCTCTGTGGCAGTGCTGCTGTGTAACTTCAGAAACAGTCACAGAATCACATAGGGTTGGAAGGGACCTCTGGAGATCATCTAGTCCAACACCCTGCCAAAGCAGGTCCACCTAAAGCAGGTTGCACAGGAACATGTCCAGGCAGGTTTTGAATGTCTCCAGAGAAGGAGACTCCACCACCTCCCTGGGCAGCCTCTTCCAGGGCTCTGCCACCCTCAAAGGAAAGAAGTTCCTCCTCATGTTTAGGTGGAACTCAAGTTTGTGCCCATTTCCTCTTGTCCTGTCACTGGGCACCACTGAAAAAAGACTGGCCCTGTCCTCTTGACACCCACCCTTTAAGCTCTGCCCCATCTGGAGCATTGGGACCAGTTCTGGGCTCCCTGGTTCAAAAAGAACAGGGAACTGCTGGAGAGGGTACAGCAGAGGGCTATAAAGATGATAAGGGGCCTGGAGCATCTACCTGCTGAGGGACTTGGGTCTTTTTAGTCCTGAGAAGAGAAGACTGAGGGGGCATCTGATCAATGCTTACAAATACTTAAAGGGAGGGTGTCAGGAGAACGGGGCTGGTCTTTTCTCAGTGGTGCCCTGGGACAGGACAAGAGGAAATGGGCACAAACTTGAGTATAAGAAGTTCCACCTAAACATGAGGAGGAACTTCTTGACTGTGAGAGTGGCAGAGCACTGGAACAGACTGCCCAGAAAGTTGGTCGAGTCTCCTTCTCTGGAGACATTCAAAACCCACCTGGACCACCAGGTGCAACCCGTTTTGTGTGGACCTGATTTGGTGGGAGGGGTTGGACTAGATGATCTCTAGAGGTCCCTTCCAACCCCATATGATTCTATGATTCTATGAATTACTCCCTCAGTAATTCCTTACGAATGAGCCCAAGTTACACAGAGAAACCCAAGGGAAAGACTCACCATCAGTGCCCGTGGAGCCGGCTGTTGTGATCCTAGGCTGGGCATGGAAAACTGTCACCGCAGCTCCTAAATGCCTACACGAAGCCAAATAAACCTTGTCATGCAAGAGAGATTATTATTTTAGAACTAATCCCACCTGGCAGATCCGGTGCTCCAGGCCAGCCAACTTGCCTGCTGCAGGGCTGGAAAGCTCTAATGAGCAATAATGAAGGGAGATGGGGTGAGTGATGGAAAAGGAGTGTCAGGGATGAAGGCAGCAGAAAGCACTTGCAGCTCTGCTGTTGTGCAGCTTTCCCAAGTGATGCCTCATGTTCTCCATTCCTGGGGCCAGGTGGATGCCTGGACAGCAGATGCCCTGCACTTGCAAGCACAAACAAGCAACCCTCCACATCCTAAGAGTGAGATGTAGTAAAAATACGAGACTGAAATACCCCGTCTCAAGGTGGGACCCTGCAGCTAGTGGGTGTTTCTGGTGCGTTCAGTTTAGCTTTCTGGCTGTAAAATGAGGGTGATAATTTCTCATGGTAGACAAAGTTGTCCATTCCTGTGAGTACTTGTGGCAGTGAAAATGCCACCAAATGCTGTGGTTCTTCAGCAGCTGCAGGAGGTGCTGAGCAGTTAAAATAGTGCCGAGCAGATGAAATAGCATGTTGTGTTATAACTAAAGGCAGCATTGTAGCATCACAGGTCAATAGTGGGGATGAATGCATGTCTCATCAATAGCTCTAATATTAGGACTTTCTAAATGTTGAATGCGAATCCAGTCTTCCCATAATAAAGATGTGTGTGTGTGCAGTTATCTAGGGTTTGAAATAGGATGAGACCTAAAGAGAGTTTGATGACATGAGCCTATATGGTCTATTGGGAAGACTGAACCTCTTTATCCTCCATGTGGACCTGTATCTGTCCCAGGTGGTGTGTGTTCTTATGGCCCTCTCGTTGCATTGCTGAGGTAGGGAAATCTCCAGTACCTTTCTTTTTTGTGGACATTGGTCACATCCATAATCCCAGTTTGTCCAGCTTTTCCTTCTGGGAGGTTGGTTGCCCAAATGATGGTTCCTCCCTACAGCACGGGGGAACCAGGCTTCTCTGTCCCATGCTCCGGATTCCATCACCCCAGGAACTTCACAGAAAGGCTCCCAGTCCCTCCGTCCCCCCTTTCCAGTGTTGTTATCCCACTCCCCCCAGGCCTCACAGAGCCTTTACCACAGTGCCCTTGCTCCCACATCCCCTCCGACGTTTCCTGAGGGCTTTCTTTCTGATAGAGGCTTCCCTCCTGTTCGCTGCTGGATGCCGGTCTCGCTTTTCCCCTCACAGCTCTCCGTTTCTGCTTTCTTGTGGCTTTCTGCCCTCCTCTCCCCTGCCTGTTTCCTGGCTGCTTATCTCCCTTTCTTCCGTTCATTGTCCCCCGTTCCTGCCGCCGGAGCCCAGCCTCCCACCACTGGGTACTGGGGGCATTCGTTCCCTTCCATCGCCTCCTGTCCCCTCTCAGAGTGGTCTGTGGGTATCAGTTATGGGGAAAATTGCCCGGGCTTTAGAGAATTTAAATGGACATGCCCTTGGTACATTGTTGGCCCTGTAGCAGCCCTCACCATTTAATATGGCAGATTTCTCCACACACACCCCCCCCAAGATTGCCAAGAAATAGGAAGTGCTGGAGCTGCTGAGAGAGAGGGCTGGCGTCTCCTCGCCTGCGTGGGTGGACAAAGTACTCTTCCCTAGCCTTGCCCCTGGAAACGACTGTGTCTGAAAACAGAGCAAAACAAAGCAACCCCAGCCCCCCAAACAGCTGATATTAAATATTTCAGGCTGTGCAACTATTCAGTTTGCTAAACATTTCAGCTCAGGGCTCACAGCTTGGCAGTGGAGGGCTGGGCAGCAGGAGGAGAAGTACTGGGCAGCCTTCAATGCTGCCGTGGGAGAAGCCCTTCAGCTGATAAATATCTCAGTACTAAGGAACCCATTGCCCAGCGTGGGCAGTTTCTTCTTGAGTGCCAAACACAGCACAGGGTGTTCTTAACGTACTATTTATAATAAAAAAAATAAAAGAAAAAAAAAAAAAGAAAGAAAGATGTTAGCCTTTGCCAGTTGGGTTTCAGGCTGTGGTTTTAGCACATTGACCCTTGTTTAAAGTCACCCTGTGCCTGCAGCTGGCAGGAGGCCTGGCTCCAGGCAGGGCTGGGGGGGCTCTTCAAGCTACCTCTTCTGCTGCAAAGAGGTTCCCATCCACCCAGCATGGGGCTGCTGTGACAACCATTTGGTACCAGCTGGAGCCCAACATATTCTCATGCCTTCCAGGTATTTCTGGGAGTGGTCCAGACAGCCAAGAAGCCCAATTTTACCTTAAGTGGCCCTGAAGAACAGTCAGGCTTTTGGTCCTTCCCCTACTTAAAATCACACAGTACATGGAAAGCAAATGCTGATGCCCACATTCCTGCCATCGTTATCCTGAAAACAGGTTAACTCAAAGGTCTTTAATCCTTGAATTTTCATGCTGGATCCCTGGTAACCCTCTCTTATCCATTGTAAAGCCTCTGTTAATTCTCAGAAGACTGCTTGACTCCCTTCAGCTGAAATTCTTTTTTTTTAGCTTTTGATGTCCGTCCCCATAATTTGCATCTCCATCTTTTTGAGAATTTATATGTCTCTGGAGCTTGATTTACATTTCTAACTGTGGGTTTGTGAGGGCTCACGGGCAATTTATGTGATGAACCCAATGGTGAATAGGTTTCACAGGGCTGTGCCAGCCCATGTGCTTGGAAACTCAGGCTTTCTTGCCATTCCCTGTCCCTCTGGGACCAACCAGATGTTTGGCTGCAGGAGAGTTCATTTGTCTTGCTCGGACACTGCTTGTCAGAGAGAGGGAAGCTTCTCCAGTGCTCTGTGAATGAGATGAATAGAAATAAGGGGAAGTCTCCAAGCATCGGTTACGCAAGACTGATGAGGATCCTGTGTGCTTTCAGACAACTAATTTACAAGAAATAAAGGCTGCACTTCATTGCTCATCCCGAACACCACTTGGGCATGTCTGTAAATCACCCTCTGCTACAGAGGGAAGCCGCCTTTCCCTACTGCTGTATAATAGTTTATAAGTGACACCAAGTCTGGTGTCAATCTCTATAATAAGCAATTAACTTTGAAGAACTCCCCCATTTCAAAAATCAAGCTCAATACCCACGCTAAAGTCTGGCCAAAGATTTTTATTTTTTTTTTTCACCTGCTCCTGCTGACTTACCTGAATATATCTGATATTCAATGTGTTTTTTAAAGGTTGCAGTGTCAGCAAGGAAGGAGTTAACCTTTTCTGCCTGGGAGCAATGAAATTCTTAGTTTTAGTGTAGACATTTTTGCAGGGTTAGAGGGCTGGATCAATCATGGGGAATTAATTCATTGCGATAGAAGAAGGATACACATCGTTGCTAACAAATTCGCCAAAGACGGTTTCCAAAGGAGCCAGGAGACATGTCTTCGCATTCAAGCTGAATTTCAGACTATTTTGTTCCTGGAAGTTTAATAGGAAAAGGTAAATGTCAGGGTATTTCTTTCTTTGCCAGCATGTTCATGGAAAACCTATTTAACAAACAGCTTTCCCCTTCGCCGCTCTCAGTCTGTGCTCCCTCCCTGACCGAAGATCTCATCGAGCCCCTCAGGGCTCGCTTAATATATCGTCCACCAAAGAGTGTCTACAGACCTTGCAGGCTCTGAAACAGTTTTTGCTCTCTTTTTTTTTTTTTTCCCTCCCTGCCTTCCACCAACACTTCATATCTTCCCCCTTAGTTCCACGTGCTCCGCTGCGTTTTATGGCAGTGCATCTTCCGTATTGCACCTCTTGTCCTCTCCTGGGCATTTCCCTCTGTGGTTATTCCTGGCCAGCAGGGATCCTCTGCTGCCCCGCGCAGCTGCAAGCTACAGCTGGCTCTCGCTTTCTGCTCCTCTGCTCTGCTCAGGTCGCAGCTGCATCGTGGCCATGAACAGCCCCAGGAGTCCCATACCCACCAGCACAGCAGGTTCCCAGGGAGCATCTGGAAGGAGGGAGCATCCAACGGGGGATATGGTGGGGAGAGGAGGGAAGGCCAGCAAGTGCTAGTAAAGCTGGGGACTGGGAATATAAACCCACTTGTGCTGTGGGACACCCTGTCTTTCTAAGGCTGTTCAGCCCAGTGAGGGCTGTGCTGAACGGAGCTGGGAGCAAATATATATGGCAGGGAAGCAGGAGCAGGTACATCCACAGGATAGGAAAATCAGCTGTGGCTCAGAGGAAAGGTCTGGCAGCACGCTCTCTCTTCTAGAAGAGCAGAAGTGCATAATGCCTTCACCTTTAACTTGGCTGAGTTTTGTGTGTGTTGCCATTAAGGAGTTGGAAAAATATTTCCTTTCGCTTCTCTGATTAGGAAAAAAAAAATCATCCCACGACGCATGTTTTGCACAGGCATCAAAGGAATTATCTCATTGCACAGCAGATCCTATAGATGAGGTCATCATTGCTGCTACGTTCCTAATCGTCTTGAACCAGTTTATTAAAAACATTTTTGCCTCCTAGGTGTTTTTAAATATCTTTCTCTTACTATTCTAAGGCAGGGCAATCAGTTCTAGTATCGCTATCCACAGCTATCTTCAAATGCCACATTGTCACTCACAGGAAAGAAAATACTTGTTTTTCTGTAGGAAGGGAAACATGCGTCATTGGCAAGGGCGTGCTTTTACCAGGTATCCTGGTATCTAATTTAGCAAAATGCTGGAGGTCCTCTCGGGTCTGCTGGCGTGCCTGCAGTAGGGTCTCCATTGAATCTGATGTATGTTTTACATCTGATTCCTGTCTGACAGGTTTTTTTTTCCAGCTTGCATTCCGCTTTTAAAAGTAGCCACCCCAGTATCTGTTAAAATAATAGATCTCCCTTGATGGGACTTTATGAAACCCTCTTGGATGTCTGTGACACTTCTTAAAAGCATTTTGCTAAACCATTTGAGGGCAGGAAACGATCCAAGGAAGTCGCTGATCCTACACTGAGACTTGCCCTGTGTTCAGCTCTTTTGGAAGAGAAGCCTGATTTCCATCTGATGTCAGTGTTTGATGACTTCCACATGCCCTGTGTTTTAAACAACTTAATCTGATCATATTCTAAGAGTGTTTGTTTGGACTGTGACTGATTCTGAAACTGTTTTATATCAGGAGCCATTTGATATGCTTTGGTGGTACATGGAAGACGGGTGAGTGACACTTCCACTTATAAACTAAACCGATGTATATTTGTTTCACGCTGTTGTAAATTACATGGTTTGTGTTAACCTCCCCTTAAATTCTGTTCTTTTGATGATAGACTTTGGCTTTTTACAAACAAATTTTATGTAAAGCTTTGAAAGACCACTTTTTTGCAGGCAGTTAAAGAATATATTCTGAATCACTCGGGAAAAGAAACACGCCTGACTGCCTAAGTGCATTAGCCGCAGAGCTTTCAGTCAAGCCCATTTTTTTAGATGAAGAGTCCATCTTCATGGACTATGCCCCATGCCTAGGGGCAGAACCACCTAGGTTGAGTTATGCACTATGCAGGCAACTCGAAGATAAGCGAAAGCCAGCTCCAGGTGGGATGAAATTTTGGGGCTGAAGCATAATAAAGCGCTGATTTATTGCGTCAGTGTCTCGGTGTATCTTGCTCCTTTCCAGGAATGCAAACAGTAAGTCAACGCAATCAACACCGGCACTGCAGCCAAACCCGGCTGCCCCAGACTTTGCTTAGGATTTGCAAGGACGGTCGCCAGAAAGTCTAATATCCTCAATAAACCACGCAGGAATTTCCTCCGTGCCACTGCGACATGGAGCTCTGCCCACAGGGGTCACAGGCAGGAGAGACCAGCAGGGGTCTGAGGAGTACCAGTGCCTCCACAGTGGAGCAGCAGGAGTGTGAGCACAGCTATGCTGGGAGGAGAGGGAGATAATCTCTGCATTTCCAGATCATTTTACCATGAACTATTCATTATATATATATAAAATATTCTATCAATATAGAGAAGAACTTAATTTAACAAACCTCTTACTCTTCTTGCAGGGGATCCCAGCCAACATCCCATAGTACCAGGCATGGACACCTCCAGCCTCCGAGGCTTTACAGTTTCCTACCAACCTACATTTAAATTTAGTTGCAGTAGTTACAGTTTTCTAGGAAACTAAGAGAGCAACCCAAACGAAGTGTGTGCTAATCTGGCTTGTCTGAATAAGTGGGCTAGTTTGGACTGTTTTAAATAGCAGAGCTTAATGAATTCTAGTTGAGTTTTTGACTCGTGCCTCCAGCTGATGCTGAGGTGGGGCTTGTCTTGCATAACAGGCAAAGCTGGATCTACAAAAGGATATGGTCTTTAGTGGGACCCCACAATACTTGTTAAAAATATCTGAAGTAGTCTTGTCTTGGAGCTGACTCTCTAATGGGAAGACTGGGTCCCAAGTCTCAAATGATGTTTCTCAGTTTTTTCTCTTAAATCTTCTCTAAAAATCTTACTGATTTTTATAAATCAGTACTGCAGTCAGAATATACAAACCACAGGCATGGCATAAAAGTGCCTGTAAGGGCACATTAAGCTGGACATAAGTAAAATGAATTTGGAAATGGAGTTCCTGTGTGACTAGGCATTATGTCTTAAACCTTGCTCTCTGGGTATATTATTCTGCCACTCTGAATTCTCCCTTCCATGTTTATTTCTTTAAAATGATGCCTGTGTGTGAGAAGAGGCGGTGCTGCTCCTACAAGCAAACACACACACAGAAATCCATAAAGGTGCCTGGCACCTGGTAAGCATCCTCATCTCCAGCTGCCTTAGAGGTGCAGCTGAAGCTTGTAACTCCTGTTCCAGCCGGGTCCTTTTCTTCCCCATTATTTAATTTTTAAGGAATACAGTAAATGATAATAACATTTCCATCTTGCAGGCTTCCTGTGCACGGCCATTCGCCCAGGCAGCTGTAACCAAAGCAAAGCAGAGACACCTAAAATACCGCCTTCAGCCCCACTTAGTTGGAGGTTACCTGGGTGTCAAGGGAACCGGTTAGAAAAACTTCTTCATAACTCTGCAGGCAGCAGAAGCCAAGGAAAAATGAGCTTGTGAACCTCCAGAAGACAGGCAGCATCCTTGCAAAGCTTCTGGGGAGAAACCATGGGGTTATTCCAGGAACAATGGCTGGTGCCAGGAATGGGAAACCATGGGCTAGAGAGTTCAACTGTCTCCCTGCCTTCTGCTGCAGGAACTGGTGGCTCTTCTCGGGCATCTCATCTCTGACCGCTTGCTTAACCGAGGCAGGAAGCTACCAGGGGTTACCATTGCTGCACCAGGTGTTAAATATATATATATATATATATATTTGTATATATAAAGTCAATACATATGTCTCTGGGGTATTGCTTACCCGGGTAAGTAAAAAAAGGTGATTACGTTCCCACACGATGTGTTACAGGCTGGTAAAGCTGGTTTGGGTTGCATGTTACCCGTAAGTACAAGGGTTCATTTCATAGCAAAAAGGTTGGATAAATTAAAACCCAAAAAAACTCCTTTCTTGATACAAGTGTTGCTAATTTTCTTTGGCCTCCTTTGAGTTTTCTGGATGCTAAACGGAATGAAAGCAAATATAAAATTGGAGTAACAGGGATACAGGGATCAAGCTCTAAGCTATATACGTGCAGATTTTTATATATACATATGTATACATAAAGTTTGCAGTGTTTGCAAGTGAAGAGTTTCTGTTTTCAGTGGAAAAGTTAATAAATATTAGCTCAAAGCCACTTTAAATAAAGATGGGAGATGTAAGGCAATTCAAAGATGGTATTTACAAGTGTGAAGTAGATGAACTCTGATGAAGACTATGTCCCATGCTGTGGATATACTACATCAAAAATGTGATTTTTTTTTTTTCAGTTGATTTCTTTTTCAATAATGTAGTATGACAAGACATAACCATCATAAAATGCCACTAGCCTCAAAAGGAGGCAGTTCTGATTCAGAAGTCAGTAATACCACTTTACTGGGCATCTGAAGTGAAAAAATAGAAGCTAATAGTATTATTAGATATATGCAATGGATCTGCCTGCATTTGAGGAAGCTGAATGGTAACAAAACTCCCTATAAAAGATGGGGTTTTTTAAATACTGTTTTTACAATATTTACAATTATTTTTAGTGAAAATTTGGACCAAACGGAAGTGTGTTGGAGCAGTAAACTTTTCACAGGCTATGATGAGCTATTGCCAGGGAAGATTGTCTCAAAATGAAGTATAATGGGATAATGAGAGAGCACTATATTGAAATGCCAGTAAATTGGATACTACTTCTGGGTGAAGGTTAGCTTTCTGGTTGGCAAACTTAACCAATGTTCTCCCAGACGAACTGGCAGCCTGGAAATAGGTATTTCAGACAGTGGTTTCTCCAGGTTTCAGTTCAGGAACCTCAGTGTTCAGTGCTATTAATTAATCAACAGTTTGGTTCACAAAGAAAAATTTGCTTTTTTTTTTTTTTTTTAGCTTAAATGTATTAAAAATGTAAAGACACCAGTTTGCTGAAATATTTAGGTTAATTTCTGAATAACATTTGGATTTTAGGAGGTATGCTAGCTGATGCCAACACCAGGGCTGTTAACTTGTGACTCCTAGCAGCTGGCCTTAAAACACAGAGCGGCAAATTCCCTCCGAAGGGTTTCATTTACAGGGTTTTGTAACTCCAGTGTAGGCAGCTGTGTTTTCTGCTCCATCCACAAAAGCCGGAGCAGTAACGAGGTGGGAGGTTTTCCTGTGCATTAACATATTTAGCCCCAGAAGGATGTGTCCTCAGAGATGGCAGTCAGTCAGCTCTACCTCGGAGGAAGAGGTTAGGCTAGTGATATCTTGAGCCTACTTTAAATTCCCAGTTAAATAGCAAACTGTTCTGAATGGTGAGGATTATTTCATGTGGAAAGTGCTTTCCATACCTCTGCAATGATCACAGAGCCATTGAGATGCTATTTTGCAGTATTTCCGAGCTGTCTCAATAATTTTAATTTTATTTTTTTAATTGATGTTTTGCCCAAGGGCTTATACGGCCAGTAATGTGCATTTCACCATTTTTAAAAGCCTGTAAAACAGAGGAACGTGGACAAGTCCTACTCTGGATTTACATTCTGGACCTCCAGGCTAGTGCTCTACAATGTCTTAGTGCTTGCAGCATTCCCCACGGAAGGGAGAAGCTCCAGTGATCTTCCTGGGGATATTTGCCTCCGTAGCATCGTCCTATGATGGTGAGCAGCAAAAGTTAAGCCTTTGCACCAGTAACTTCACACTCTTCGACCCAGCCCCTGTGCCATAAAAACCCTTACAAACACAGATGTTAAAATTCAGAATATGCCCAAAATGTAGGCTTTCTTTAGGAAAGACCTACACCTACCCTTTTTAATATGGCAACTTTAAAATTCACATCCTTTTTCACAGTGAGAGCCTGTTAATAATTCTTTATTAAAAAAAAAGAAGGGTTTAAACTGTAATTACACCCAAACTATCACAGCTAATTAAAGCTGTGCCCAAAGTGAAGCCAGGGCTGCAGCTGCTTGGAGCAGTGTAACATTAAATGCCACCAGCTGTGGCCCATTGCTGGCCCTCCCACTAGTCAGGGAAAGAAAAGGAGTAATTAGAGGAGTTTGGTAAAACATAACTGGTATGGTATGGCTGGGTTTTACCTTCTGCAATAATATATAAGGTGTCGTCTTACATTGGAATGGAATATACTGATTAGTTTCCCTTTGTTTACCTTTCAATGGTGTGTTTGGACTGTGTTCTTTAATAAGTTTAATCAGTGGTTAAAGTTTGTAGGAATGAGAATCCCCTGTTAGAGGAATTGTAAACATTTTGTCAAGCTTACAAATGTTGTTCCTGAAAGTTACCCTGAAATAAATGCCAGTTCTAGCCTCGTAAGAAGGCAGTAGGTTTGGCTACGTACCTTCTTGATTTGTTTTTTGTTGTTTTTTTTTTTTAAATTTATTTCTGTAATTCTCACCTTCTGCAGCAAGACCTGTATTCAGTATTAAAGGGTCTGTGTGTGAGCACTGCGGCCAGGCAAACTTAACAGGGGGAGCTGAAGATTCTGCTCTAATTTTGTATTTTTGTGACCGTGGCTATAACGTTCTGAATACGCTGCATTTGCGCTTGGAAAATGGTACTTGTACCTTTTCCGATTTTCAGGGACGAATCTCTGCTTGGGTAGGGGTCTGTAGCTTGGTAAGGCAAGCAGTTCTGGTTGGAGAAGGAGATGTTTCCCAGGAGATACAGGTCACCTTGGTTACCCTTGACTTCAGGGCACTGAAGTGCAGTTTCTTTCTGGCTCCTTTAAAAAAAATAAGCTTCTCTATCTGCACTCCTCCAAGTGCAAATACTGATTTTTTCGGTGAATGCCACATGAAGCTGTAAGATATACGCTTAGCAGCTTTCAAACCCAGCTCTGCATTGACACATACCAAGAAAATCACAGAGCACTCCTTG
This sequence comes from Gallinago jamesoni, assembly GCA_025769975.1. Taxonomy (NCBI): domain Eukaryota; kingdom Metazoa; phylum Chordata; class Aves; order Charadriiformes; family Scolopacidae; genus Gallinago; species Gallinago jamesoni. The sequence goes on along the minus strand of JAOQGH010000077.1, from coordinate 42,782,369 downwards.
TTTTACATTTACAGTGATCACTGGGATGTTTTAGCTGTTGTTGGGATCTTTGTCTCCAGCTGGGTTTTGAGTAGGAATCTTAGGGATAATGTGGAGTTTTTTGATATGAATGTGTTGATGGTAGAGAATTACGCTGGAGGTTTTCATGTAGGAGTTTGCTGATAGTAGAATATTTTTCTGGAGACTTTAACGTAGGAATTTGTCGGTTGTGTAGTCTTATTGAAACAAATTGGTTAAGAATGCATATAAACTACTTATTCTGTATTGTGATCTCTTCAGAGGAGAAATAAATGCAAAAAATAGAAGTGCATCGTACTTTCCAAAGGCTTATGGGATGCTGTTTATCATGCTTCTTTTAATTATATTTTGAAAGATGTAACTTGTGCAGAGAGTTCTCCCTGATTCAAAGCAGTTTTAAAAATAGGTCGATCTTTGTGGCTGTAATACATCAGGTTGATGAGAGCGCGCTTGTTAAGAAAACAAATCTAGTTTTAAGCATACAGATTAAAAAATATGCTAACTATGCATTCCCCAATGACCTCATCAGAAGTTCTGCCCTTTAGATAGGAGGGGAGGGCTGTGGGTTACGCTACAAATTAAAGGCTCTAGTTTGAAGGGGAATTTCTCTTTTTTTTTTTTCCCCCTGAACTTTCAAGGAGAATGCCTAGCTTTGTGTTTCCTTTTACATGTCTGAATTGCTGCCTGTTCCTACATGTGTTGCTCATTCTCTGGAGGAGATGTCAGAGTCGTATTATCTGACTAACTCAATGGGAGTTGAGTGGCCAGATCATCTCGATGCCGTCACACCAGTGGTAGTATTTCACTGGGCAGACAGACCTCTGGCATGTGACCTGCCCTGCTGGAAAGAGGTAGGGCAGGGAGAAGAAAGACCCAAGTTGAACCCTCTCCACCCCGTTGGCCCTGCTGGCACTCTGCACCGCTCCAGGGAGGTTTGGTTTTCCTCTCTCTTTGGTGTTTGCCACGGGGGGAAAAAAGGCACAATAGCGGTTTGTTGAACATGGTAAGGAGGGATTTTTGTTGTCTTGAAGAAATTTATTTGCTAACAAACAGAAGTGTTTCCTGTCAAAGCTCCAGCATTGTAACATTACTGAGACGTAGGTTCCGATAACCTTGTCTAGAGATTCACCACTTCAAAACCCGACCTAGCAGTTGATGGGTTAAGTATTTACCAGCTGCTTACAGTGAGATAATCCTTTGTGAAACTTTCTCTTACGGTTTTGGGAACTCAACAATGTCAGAAATGAATAGAAATGTAGAATAATTGAGGTCTGAAGGAACCACTGGAAGTTATCTGTAAGTCCAGTTAGACCAGGCTGCTCAGGAGCTCGTCTACTGGAGTTCTGAAGATCTCCAAGGATGGAAATTCTGCTGTCTGCTCCTGTGTTTGATCACCCTCATGGTGAAAATAGTTTTCCTTATATCTGTTGTATGTGTTACTATCTGTCATCTTCTAAGGCCTGCCATAGGTTGATGCAGCAGTTTAACTGGATTTGTAACAAACAGTGGAGGTGAAATATATTTGTGAATATCTCTGTATAACAAGGGAGTTTGAAAGAAACATTTTCTTTCAGAGTCATGTGGAAAGAGTTTGTCTTGTGTTTCTGATGTTACTTGTGGACCTTGAAGGCCCCCCCCCCTGCCCCGGAATAAACAAAGCAAACATCAAACTGGATTGATGTTCTGATTGGGTTCCATCACTATGGTTCCATCACTATGGTTCCATCGCTATGGTTCCATGTAAGCCATTGCTGTGAGCTCAATGCACTGGAGCTGTAAAAGAAAGCACATGTGTTCCTCCTCCCACTTGAACTTAAAACACGGCCTGAGATAAGGGTGTGACAGCCCATGGGCAAGAGAAGTTAATGGAGCTTTATTGTCTGTTTCCCTCAGCACTGAGAAATGACAAGGAGAAGTGACACTGCGCCTTTGCTGAAGATACACAGCTCTCCCTATTTATCCAGGCAAGAAAGTGACATTTTTTGATGCGATCATTGTTTGGAATTCCAGCCATCTAAGTAGAGATAGAAGATACAAAGGGCTCACTAATACTTTTCAGATAACTTAAATTACGACATAATTGTGCAGGCAAATAACAGGAACTACAGAGGAAAGGGGGGTGGGGCGGGGGGGGGGGGACGACACAAAAAGTACTTCCAATCTTAGACTTCCCTCCAGCATTTTCCCGGATGAAGTCTGCATCAGCCTGCTGGAACAGCTTCACCCTTGAAGCAGGATACAGATATATGAAAAAACAGAAATATACTGAGCCCAGGCCATTGAGAAGTTTGCCTGGAATATTTATGTATAAAAGTCTGGTGTTAATGTTACAAATTTCACAGAATCACAGAATAACCTAGGTTAGAAGGGAGCTTTAAGATCATCTACTCCAACCATTAAAAAAAAACAACTAAAACCAAAAAAACCCCCCACCCCACACCAAAATCCAAACAAAACACACACACCAACACTAAGCCATATTCCTGAGCACCATGTCAATTAGAATTTGAATATCTCCAGGGATGGTGCCTCAACCACTCTCCAGGCATTCCAGTGCCTGATAACCCTTTCAGCGAAGAAATTTGTCCTAATATCCAGCCTGAACCTCCCCTGGCGCAACTTGAGGCTGTTTCTTCTTGTCCTGTTGCCTGTGACTTGGGAGAAGAGACCAACCCCCACCTCTCTACACCCTCCTTTCAGGTAGCTGTAGACACCGAGAAGGTCTTCCCTCAGTCTCCTGTTCCCCAGACTGAACAACCCCAGCTCCCTCAGCCTCTCCTCATGAGACTTGTTCTCCAGACCTCTCACCAGCTTTGTTACCCTTCTCTGGGCCTGCTCCAGCACCTCAATGTCTTTTTTGTGGTGAGGGGCCCCAAAACTGGACACAGCACTCAAGGTGGGGTCTTACCAGTGCCCAGTCCAGGGGGATGATCACCTCTGGGTCCTACTCACCATGCTGTTCCTGATCCAGGCCAGGATGCTGTTGGCATTTCCTTTACTTGTTTACCTGTAGTTACAACTATTCATACACCATATGAATACGTTACAATATTTAATTAATAAGTTTGTAGCAGCTTTAAATGTGACTATTGCCTGTACTTCCACAAACCCGATTCTCTCTCAAGTACTCCGTCTGCACAGGTGTGCTAATTCTCCAAACTTCCTTATTTATGGTTCTCCTAAATGTGGGAAAACTGACCTTCAGTTCCTGCCTACTGCTAAAACTGGGGGTCTACAGCTTTCCAGCTATTCCATCCACTTCCAAGATGCCCCCTCTCTCTCTTTGTAGTGGCCTGGGGATGCCTTTCCCCAACGTTATCCTCACAACCCAGGAAAGGTCCCTGCTTTCCTGTTACCCAAAAAGATGATGTAGGGAAACTTCCAGCGCTGCTGTAGGTTGTCTATAGCTAACAGATGCTGGGTCTGTCTGTGGGTATAAATGGTAATTTTCTTGTTTATTCTACTGCAAGACTGTTTCCTTAACTTCAAATAGAGATACCTACTCTATATTAATTGAAATATTGAAAAATACTGGGGTTTGTGTCTTGTTTTGGTTTTTTGTTTTTTTTAAGATCTTTTTAGTCTAGTAAGATTTTTGAAAACTTCCATTTACTCTTAACCCTTCCCTCTTTGTTCTAATACTCAAACACTAGTTGTCTCTTAGTCCTTCCTATTATCGTTTGGTTTGGATTTTTTTTTGTGTGTGAACTATATTTTATCCAGCCTGTGAATTTAACAGAACTGGATCCGTTACCCAAAATGAACATCGCAGGCTACTTGCTAACAAGTTGCAGGGCTCACATGGGGAACTTCTAGGGAAAGAATAGACAGACGCAGTAGTAGGATATCTGTAACTGCAACCTGTCATCTGCCAGATTGAAAACACAAGACTAAAAGGTCTCTAAGGAGTCCACGAAGTATGGGATGCTTGTGTCATCTGCGGTGAGTTGTGCAGACTCATGAGGTGACAATGAGACACACTGCATGCCTTTGTCTTGGTTTCTCTGCTCCAGCTTGTAGCTGGGGACAGGGAGCAAGAACAGCACTAGTTGAAAGGGACATGACTTTGGCATTAGCTCAGGGTGGAGTTCATGGATGTCAGCCTGTAGAAAGGGTGCAGAGCTTGAAGGGTGGAGGATGATGCAAAGGGGGGACTGAAATGCCGAGGAGACATGGAGGTGGCAGGGTCTATCACCAAGTGATATTCACAGCCTGGCTGTAAATGGTCCCTGCGCATCTCTGGTTTAGCAGATAGCCACGATGTCTCCATCTCTCAACCAACCACCCTGTGAAAGATTTTCTGCCTCCTCTATAGCAGAGCCACGTAACTGCTCCGCTTCATCTGCACAAAGGCAGTTTGAGGCCATGGTAGGTGCATTAATTTCCATGGGTGGGACCTGAACAGAGCTGCTTTCCTTCAGGTGCTTTGTGATCTCTTTTCCTTGGGAACTGGAAGCTGGCTGTCAGTGACAGCAGCCCTGCAGACAAGGAGTCTCAAACTATGGGCTAGCTCTACCTTTTTCCTGCTCTTTTGCTATTGAAGTTGGAAGGAGTAGTTCAAGGTGTCATCATGCATCTACAGCACTGGGGACTCCAAAGGGTAGATGTACATCTCTTCTTGAGATAACTCTCTTGATTTAATTCCTGCACTGTGAAGGATGGCAGGAACTGGAACTGAGGGAGATGCAGCTCACAGCTGTGCATCACGGGGCATGGATGCAAAGGCTGCAAGCTCTATCTCCTGCAGTATTTCACCACTTACCAGGCAAGGTTTACCCAATTGCACAAGAGGGAATTGCCAGTCATCTTCCCTGCCTCCCTCCCTCCCTCCCTTTCACACGTCTTGGCTCTCACTGCCAGCTTGGGTGCTCACAGCCACTTCGTGAGCAATTGCTGCCCTCCTTAGTGTTAAATAACTTCTTTGTTGCTGTTGGTTTTCCTGCTTTTAAATGTGTCTTTTACAAAAGACTTCTCAGAACTCCTTAATGCTTCTCAAAGTCTCTTCAGAACTAAAAAAGTAAGCTTTGGGAAGTGTTTTTTCCTCCCCAGTACAGTTAGCATTTCTTCCCATTTTAGTCTCCCTCGCCAGCTTACTGAGTTTTAGGAAATATCAAACTCCTTGTAGAGGACAGGACAACAGGTTTTATTTGACCTGTGAACTTAAATGAGGAAATGCAGGGCAGCTCAGGAAGCTTCCCTGGGTGCTTCTTAAATTTTCTAATTATGGCTTAGCCCATACAAACCTCACAGTTAGAGTGCAAATATTTTGAAGGTTAAGAACTGATAGTGGGAGATTAACTGCCTCTGCTTGGAACAGGAGTGTTATTAAATAGGGTTCAGATCCTGCAGATTTAATAATGCAGTGAATGCCATAAAGATGATCCCCACTTCAGTTCTGCAAGGAAGACTCTCTAGGAGTTCTCTTACTTGGCTGTTGAATGCTGTGAGGAGGAGGTGGGGATGGAGGCTTATAGAGAGGAGGAGGACTGGAAGACTGCAGGGCCCAGCTGGCAGATGGGACTCCACCAGCTGTCACTGCACGATGCTGATCCCAAGGTAAAGCTTGGAGGGAAGCTCCAGACACCAACCAGAATAATGCCTGTATGAGTCTAGTGGGAAGAGGGACAGGGTGACACTGGGAGTTTCTTTGGCCAGAGTGTGACTCTGTCCTCCCAAGGCAGTTGCAGTGCTGAGGAACATGGAAGAGCCGTGGCATGGAGAGGACTGGCATCTCTTTGACACGTGTAAGGACTGCACCTGTGCTGATGTGGCAACGCAATGGGAGAGCCTCTGCGGGGAGAGGCAGTGGGTGCCGAGGACCTGGCCTTGTGCTGTGTGTGTTTTCTGGGCTTTACTCTGGGTGACCTCTGCTCCTGCAGCCAAAGCTCACCTTGGTTACAGAAGCAGACCAGCCAGTTGAGTTTCGTCTCAGAACAGTTTGGTCTGGGTGCCTCAAGGCTGCTCTGCAATGTGAATCCAAGTGGGGACAACTGGAGGGTTTGCTTTAAAAGTGGGAGCAAGAGGTGGTTGCTCTGTGAACATCTCTTGGCATTGCTGCTCTATCTCCTCTGGGTTTTTCACTGAATTTCTCTGAATTTTTTTTAGAGTTGGAAGGGACTGTAGAGATCATCCAGTCCAACTCCCCTGCTGAAGCAGGATTGCCCAAAGCATGTTACTCAGGACGGCATCCAGGCAGGGCTTGAAGATCTCCAGAGGAGACTCCACACCCTCCCTGGGCAGCCTCTTCCAGGGCTCTGCCACCCTCACAGTGAAGAAGTTTTTTCTCATATTTGAGTGGAATCTCCTATGTTCCAACTTGTGCCCGTTGCCCCTCGTCCTGTCACTGGGAACCACTGAAAAGAGTCCGGCTCCCTCCTCCTTCAACCCACCCTTTAGATACTTATAGGTATTGATAAGTTCTCCCCTCAGCCTTCTCTTCTCCAGGCTAAAGAGTCCTGGCTCTCACAGCCTTTCCTCATAATGGAGACGCTCCAATCCCTTGAATCATCTTCGTTGCCCTTCGCTGGACTCTTTTTAGCCTTTGGTGCTGAGTTTCCCTGCTCTTCACACTGTCTTTGTGTGCTACTGGTTTCTAAATCCCCAGTGGAGAAAAGATGTTTCCATTGGTTTAATCCATGCATGTGGAGGACAAAGCAAACCTCTTGCACTCACTGTATGAAGGACTACAGTTTACAAAATCTTGTGGCTTAGTTCTTAATGTTTTTCTCTCAAACCAGGTGCTCCCTTGTTTCCCCTTGCTCCTTTGCAGGCATTTTCACCACTTAGACCTTACCACAATGCACTTTCTAGAGGAGTCCCAAATGTGAAGTTGGTCCAGCAGGTCAAAGGCTGGTTTCAGGCAACCACTGATCTAACTAACACTAACATGAAAAAAACAAAGTAAATTCACATTCCTGATCACATTTGCTCTTTTAGTATCTAAGTGTAGGTGTGGGAGAGATGCAGAGAACATTGCTATGAGTCAGTAGGAACATCTTTCATACAAACTAAGAGTGAAAATGATGATACATGTTAAAAGAAAATGGTGAGTTTTTTGTTGCTGCTGCTCTCTACATTTCACATTATCATGGGTCTCTGCAAATTTTAGTCCCCAGTGTGCTTACTGATGTGATGTGCTTTGGCTGCCCTTTTCACTCTATACACTTATTTATGTGGCTCTTCCCCTTCCCCCTGTGGTTTGAGGATGTCTTCTCCTCCAGCAGGCTGCCTTGCCAGCTGACCCCCACTACCCAGGACCAGAGTGGTTTAGGTCAAATGGAAATTTCCCTCTGCAGTTGTTGCACTTGCCAGTGCTGTTTAAATACTTTATTCTAGCAGCTTTACGACTAGAAACAGCATGTTCTGCTGGTGGTGTTTTGAGACCCAGGAAATTAGAAATTAACTGACTTCAGTGTGTTACCTGCAACCACTTCCTCTTGCTCCCACCTTTCAGTTCTTGGCTAGGGGGGGACACTTGCAACCGTATGGGAGTTTTTCCCTGAGAGTTGAATCACAAAGATTTATTTCCTCTTGCAATGTCTCAAAAAAATGGCTTCCTGGTGTTTATTTCCAATAGATTATTAATTCAACTGTAAAAAAAATAATTAAAATACTGTCACTGGTCAGGTGCACTTTGTGCGTAAGGAAATGTAATGCTAAATATTTAATGCAGTGTTAAAAACCAAATTCATGTTCATGTAGCGCCACCTACCACCACTCTTTTGCAGCTGCCCATGACAGTGGCGCATTTTAGTTTTAGGAAAATAACATAACTCTTGGCAGCACTTAAATTACTTCTTTAGGGGAAGAAGAAGAAGAAAAAAAAACAAAAACAAAAAACAAAAAAGGTTTCCTAGCTCTAATTTTGCAGGGTATTTGGTAATACTACATCCATCTGCGTACACAGCAGGTCAGTGAGCTTGGTGAAGAATAACTGTGCATGTAGGTGGAGAGGAGATGTGCTGTGGAGGCTCAGCAAAGAAATGGGAGACTTGTTTTGGCTTGGTCAGGGAGTGGGAACTCTCCACCTTTCTTTACCAATCTAAGGTTAGAGGTGGATGGAGGTGGGAAATGCACACTGAGCTGTGCTCCTGACTTTAGTATAGTGCCATTGACCCCTGTATCCACAGAATAAAAAAAGAGATGTGAGTGCAGCAAATAGTTTCCTGCTCCATATACCTTTTTGACCTACATGCTCAGTCCCAGCCTCAGCTTTGTTCTTATTTTTCCAAATTGTTATTCCAGTTGACTGCTAGGACCTGAGCAGGTCTGATGTTTTCAGGGGAGGTATGTACGAGAGCAGCGTGAATGGTTCACAGCTGGGGATGTGCCTCCTGCATTTCAGGTGGCTCAGACTAATTCCCGATGACTTTCCAGAGGCATTTTCCAAGCAGCTGCCTGGGAGGCTGGTATTCTGCCAGGTGTTCATCGTTGCATGCTTAGTAAATGATTGGTATAGGGAAGTCATGGGTGAAATATTAACTCTCTGGTGTTAATAATTTAGTGATTAGAGCTATATTTATATCCCACTATGCTACTGCTTGAACATTTTGAGCAAATCATCTGCAACATAAAAATATATTAATGGTTCTTTCCAAAGCCCTCAAATAAAGTTTGCCTACTTCATCATTACCAGCCAGAAGCCACATGAAATCACAGTGGGATTGGCTTGAACTCAAAACTGAACCAAAACTGGTGATTTTATTTTTTTGTTTTCCACAAACTTAAAGAGGCAAAGAATTAGATGCATCTAAGAAAAATGGAACAGTGGGCTGAACCCCCCCTTCACAATCAGGTAAAAGATGGGCTGCAGGAGCTGCTTGAGGGTGACCCTGTGCTGAGAGCATGACTTTGGTCACGCCTGCGTGCTTGCAGCTTGGTGAGACCCTAACATCACCAAAGGCATTTTCTGCTCTTCTCCTGCAGTGAAGCCCCAGGTATGTGACAGCAGAGCAGCTCTGCTGTGGGGCAGGACGTGGGGCTTGACACGGAGCATGCCTAGAAGAACTGCCCCCCCCCCATTTTCTCCCTCCAGAGACTTTCAGGCTGTAAGGTTTTCCTGTGGCAAAGTTGCTAAGTCATAGCATCATAGAATTCTGTGTCTTATTCCATTTTCATTCTGTGTTCTATTCCAAGTTCTATTCTATGCTCTTATTCTATGTTCTGTTCTAAGTCTGGCCTTAAGAACTTTATTTTGATTATTTGAGTAATTGTGGAAGGCTGGGAGAGGAAAGGAGCATCGAAATTCACTTAATAGCTATTTGCTTACCAAGAACTGTCCATGTTTGTGGGTGCATGCACACAGGCTGGGAAGCAGGGAAGTTTCAGAGTATTCCCTGCTGTTACCTGATGGTGGTTGTGTTGCTTAACTGATTTCCATACAGCAAAAGGAATCCAGAACAGGATGGAGAAACAGCAGGGTTTTTTTTAGTCTTCTTGCAGCATCCCCCCCGGCAGATCTAGATGCACTGAATGAAGATAGCCTCTTGCATCATCTTTGGAGCTAATTTCCTCTGCTAGAGTGTTGGAGAAGTGCGAGAGGACACTTCAGCTGCCTGACGCAGCTGCTCCACGGAGCCGGCTCCAGAGGTGAGGAACCTGCCTCAGAAGGATCTCTCTGTAACCACATCATTCTGCTGCACAAAGCCAAGCTGTTTCTTTCCTCCTGTGTCTTCTTGCCCCTTCTTGCCCCTCAGTGGAGAACCCTCCCTTGCTGTTAGGAGACGGGCAGCCTCGGGCAAAGGTGCGTCTACACTTTGAGGCATAGAGGTATCCAAATTGTTGGGAACAGCCCCCTCCGACGGAGGCACAGCCTATCCCAGGTGTGAGCAGGAAAGAGTCATGTTTTGAGAAAGGGCAGCAAAGCTTTTAAAGTAGATCCCTATGAGGCAGGCGCTAAATATGTCACACATCTTCTGGCTGAGCAATGCTTTTAAACACATGCTGACTTTAAGCAGGTTAATGACATGCTCCCCGATGTGCATGGCACAGTAGAAATGCACTTCTTTGCATAAATGTAGTTAAGTCTGTCCTTGATTGTTTCTCTCAGCAAGTCCTTTATATATCACTGGAAGGTTCACAGACAGCATGATGTCATCGGCAAACAAGAACCAGAAACAAATAAAATGGCTCATAAACCATAATAAGGACAGTTATTCTCCGTAGTAAATAATTAATGTGGGGTTTTCTACCACAGGCTCCCTTCTCTCCTATCTGGCTGCTCACAATGTTAAATGCAACAAGAAATATTTAGCTTTGCTGGTGGGGGATGGCTGGAGGCTCTCACAGTGATTTGGGCACTAGCTGTGGTCCTGCCCACCAGCAGAGGCCAGCACAGACCTCTGCGTTGCCCAGCCAGGTTTCAGGCTCCCTTCCCAGAACGGTAGAAGAGGCTGTGATTTCTTTCTCTCTGGAAAAGGGCTTTTGAATATTTGCCAACAGAATTATTATCCAGGCATCCATAGTTTAAAAGAGTAAAATAAATCCCCATGTCATCAAAAAAGTGTACTCTTCTGGGTTAAATGAATACGTCTTTCCCCCTTGCCTTCAAAAAAAAAAAAAGTGAACACTATAAAATTTAAATTATGTATAGCCTTATTACAGAATAATCAGTGCTAAGTACATATGCATACATAACGCACAATAAATTATGTATTTTCCCTTAATATTTCATGAGTAAGAGGCATGACATGTATTGATTTCATTTAGACCCAAGTTCAAGAAAGCATTTAAACATATTTCTATTTTTAAATCCATGAATCATCATAATGGGACTGTTCAGATGCTTCCAGTTAGATATATACTTAACAACCTTGCTGAATTTGAGCCATAACGATAATCAGATTAATATTTTGAACCTGTGCCCATGGAAGCCAAGGGGAGCCATCTCATCGACTTTACTAGACTCTTGGAGAAGCATCCATTTTTTAATATATGTATATAATATAAGTGTGTGCATATATATATATTTAATGAAGGAACATTCAAGGTAGGGCTCCACTGAGAAATCAGAGTCTGTCTGAGCCTCGAGTCACCTTATATCATTACGGATTTCAGTAGCAATCTGAGAAATGAAAGCAAGCTATCTCAAAATGCCACCAGCAGCCGATTAGTCATTCTTCTCTTGCCCAGGACACACCGCACTGAAGGCTGAACACTCCCCCTGCCCTCATGAGTGAGGCAGCATCCTTTGGGTAACGGGAACTCATTTTTACCTAACAAAATTAAAAGAAATTTTTTCCGTCCTGCAAGATGTGGGGAAAATAAGTTTTGTAGGACAAAATGTTCAAAAGCATTTCCATGAATCATAGAAACATAGAATATGTTGGGTTAGAAGGGACTCTTAAAGGTCATCTAGTCCAACCCCCCTGCAGTAAGCAGGGACATCTTTAACTAGATCAGGTTGCTCAGAGCCTCATCAAGCCTGACCTTGAACGTCTCCAGGGATGGGGCCTCTACCACCTCTCTGGGCAACCACCCTCATTGTAAAGAATTTCTTCCTAATGTCTAATCTAAACCTAACCTGCTCTAGTTTAAAACCATTGCCCCTCATCCTATCTCTACATGCCCTTGCAAACAGTCCCTCCCCAGCTTTCCTGTAGACCCCCTTCAGGTACTGGAAGGCTGCTTAAAGGTCTCCCCAGAGCCTTCTCTCCTCCAGGCTGACCAACCCTAACTCTCTCAGCCTGTCTTCATAGCAGAGGTGTTCCATCCCTCTGATGATCTTCCTGGCCCTCCGCTGGACCTGCTCCAACAGGTCCACATCCTTCCTGTTCTGAGGACTCCAGAGCTGGACAAAGTACTCCAGGCCGGGATCTCATGAGAGCAGAGCAGAGGGGTAGAATCACCTCCCTTGACCACCTGGCCACACTTTTTTTGATGCAGGATGCAATTCTGCAGCCCAGCTTCTGGGCTGCAAGTGCATATTTTTGGCTTATGTTGAGCTTTTTTGATCAAGTCCTTTTCCGCAGGGCTGCTCTCTATCACATCCCCCCCAGCCTGTATTGATAATGAGGATTGTCCTGATCCAAGTGCAGGATCGTGCACTTGGCCTTGTTGAACTTCATGAGGTTTGCATGGGCCTGCCTCTCTAGCTTGTCCAAATCATGACACAAGGAATTAAATCTCACTGACAGCCCAAGAGACCTGGGGCTCTGACAGAGCAGAGGGGATGGCCTAGCCTGAACCAGCTGCTAAGATGAAGACTTCCAGCTGTTTCCCTGTGCAGATGCTGGTGAATGAGCTCAAGCACCATAGCAGTTTACATTTTGGGCATTTTTCTTATCCTGAACCTGCAGGTTTCAACTATGTGCTTTGTCTTCTTTAAGACAACTGTTGAGATACATTTGTGTCTTCAATGGAGAGGTCAGAAAGGATCAATAAGTCTGATCAAGAAAGCAGCTGCATTAAACAGGTCATTTAATTTGGCCCTGATTGATTGTGACACTAAGGAAGCTGTGTTTTCTAGAATGAATCTGCCATACAATCCTTCACACACACTTTTCAGCCAAAGAGGCATCTCCAGACAGATGCTGCTTGCGGGGAGGACACGTCCCTTCCTCACCTGCTGTGGCACAAACGGGCATTCCCTGGCACAGGGAAGGACCAAACAGGGAAGATACAGGTGTAACCTGAAAGCCCAGTGAACTGATTTCCACTACATAACCTTTTCCTTTCTTGCCATTTTCCCCTCTGAGATGTAGGCAAAGCTGGTGGTTTTATTTTTAATATTTGCAGCCTACAGTATGGCTGTGTTTTTCTCTTTAGCTTTCCATTGGCAGCTAATAATAATGGTTAATGGTTCCCTCTGAAAGAGTCCGATGTGTACTGACTCTTACAAAAGTAAATTAAATAGCCTATGTTTTATTGCTTTATTGTCATTATCATTATTTATTAATAGAAAGCTGTACCGGGTTTTTGTTTATGTTTAAAACCCAGTGTTAATGGTTGAGTCTGTGTGTGGGCTCACACATTAATACGGATGCAAATATTGAGCCATTCTGGGTAAAACATCACCTGTAATGGATCTTTAATATTGCTATGCTTTGCTTCCTCAAGGTTTTTTTGCACTGAACTGAGAAAACCAGTCCAGGCCTTATCTACAGTGCTAAAGTTCAGGAGTTGATTGGGTTTTTTCTGGCTGCTGTAAGAATCAGGTTATATTGGGGTTGTTTGTTGTGTGTTAGGAAAGAAGTCATTTTCCAATTGTGGCCATCAAATTCTGAATATCTGATGGGTCCCAAGCCCTCTGCCTCAAAAACTCTGCTTTTGTATTGCCCAGCTATATCTTCTGAGATCCAAAAAGAATCAGTCTACTGAGACTAAATGTTTTTTAGTTAGATGGATCGTATTAATGTGATTTACATGATGATATGGCAAAGTTTAATCTATTTCCTCTTCTGTATTCTTTTTTTTTCTTCAGAAAACACACAGAGTGCAATTTATCACCTCATTTGGAAAGAGAAGAAAGCTGAAGGTAAATATTTTTCACTCACCTAGAAGGATTTAGAATTCACTGAGTTGCAAACATTTAGGAAGTCCCAATATCAAGCCACAACTTTCTTTAATTCACTTCTATAGTTTAAAATCTTTTGGTTTAGATTTTACGGATTTATTTCTTGTGTCAATAGCTGTTGAACATCCCGTAGGAGAAAATCTCAGAAGACATCTACTGGTGGGTACAGTCCTTTTTACGTGAAGCAAAATACAAGGGCCTGTCAGCAAGCCAATATTTAATTGTATGATCTAATGGCATCAAAATTCAGTTATAGCTCCCTTTAATAAAATAAATGTGGAGTCTTATATGATAATTCTAAAGTTAGATCACACCACACCTTATGGTTCTCGGTCACTTTGTGAGGTGAGTCAGGAGCCTTGCACACTTACTGCAGAAATGCCTTTTTATTTGTGCTCTGAGGTTACTAGTTGAAAGGGCTTTTTGAGGAATGGCTGAAGTTCATACATTGTTTACATCACTTTTTTTTTATGGTCTCCTTTCTAACAAAGGAATTGCCACGGCTGTTTCAGACCAGCAGATAGGCAGTGTGATGGGAAGTCCTGAATGCTTAGGGAAAGAGGACAAGAAGCAGAGAGAGCTTATAGGGGGCTTGCTTTTGGCACCCCCCCAGCAGCAGCCGCCTGCTCAGAAATGCCCAGGGATGAGATATCTGACCCCAGGTCTGCAGTAGCTGCCAAAGGACCAATTCCCCATGAATTTGTCTATACCTTCTTTGAACCCATGTAGGTTTTTCACCTTTATGGTGTCCTCTGTCAGCGAGTTCTGCAAATCAGCTCCATCACTCCCCATAAAGATGTCTCCTGCTAGGCAGAGAATAGCCTGAGGGTAATGTCCCTGATAGAGCCTCTGTAAATCCTGACCGAAAGCAGGGACAGCTGCTCAGTCATTGATGATAGTGTCAGTTCCTAAATTTGGGCTTAAGACTTGAACTTCAAGTGCCCACAACGGGAAGCTTTTATGATTTCCACAGCAAGAATTAACTATGAATTTCATTCTAGTGAGTGCTAAAATACATGATCTTAGAGCATCAGGTTGGAAACCTCTCTGGTTTTGCATCTACTGCCAAGTTTCTGTGCTATCTTGACGTGACCACCCATCTCCATCTGAAAAGGAGATAAAAATGTTATTATTGACCTAAAAATGACACAGCTCCCAGCAGGTGGGCGCAGGCTGCCTGGCACACTTTGATGTCTTTGTCCTTGCAGCAGGTCTGGAGGACAAGGCGGTGGGTTGGTGACCTTCGCTTCCAGCCTGGCATCTTAACTACTGAGCTGCTGTGTCTCTCTGGCCAGCCCTTTCCTAGAGCACGAGTGTGGTGTTAGGCTTAATTCACAAACGCCTGTAAATGTTTTACAAAAAGCAGAGTGAAGGTGATAGAAGAGAAGTGCATTAGCCTGTTGGGCAGCAGCAGCTGGAATATCTCAGTGCTGCAGTTATATTTGATGGTGCATGTATTTTGCTTCAGGAATGCTGCCAAGTGGCATTTTATTCCTACCTCAGAGCTCCACGCAGATGAAAAAAAAAGTTATTTTCCCTGATCTTTTGGCCAAAAAGTGCCTACAGGTCTTTATACAGCTTGACCAGGCTGTGGCCAAGGCAAAAAACACCACTGGGGCTGATGTTAGTGCTCAGTCAGGGCTTTACCGAGTGGTTCTGACAAGAGGGAAGGCAGAAGTGTTGCTTCACCAGTCAACTACTCCAGGACTACATGATAGAATTTCAGTCTGAGCCCCAGGAAGGGGCAGCCTTCTCTTAAATGTTTGTTTATGTTAACAGAGGGGGGTTTTTTAAACTCTCCCTCATGGTTCCTCTTTAGCCTCCATGTCAGGTGTGGCAGTTCTAGGACCAGCTGTGGTTGGATCAAGATTTTCTCCTATTTTGAGTGTCAGAAAAACTTTCCCATCTGTATTTCTTTAACCTTGCTGATGCTCTTCTGCTTTTTCCTTTTCCCAGCAAGCAGAAGGCCATGAGTTCCCAGCCCTGCAGATCATTTTTATATGTTTGTTTCTCAGTCACATTGAGTGTAGACCTGCTGTCCTAACCTCACCTGCTGATTCTGATTTCTTTTGGGGTTGATCTGAAGACAGTAGAGGTTTTCCCGGGATAGTAAGCACACCCAGCTTCAAAGTATTACCTTCCTCCTGAATTGCTTCCACATACACCACCAGCCACATGACAATCCTGCCACGTCCTCATCCGTGCACATGTAGGTTTATTTCCCTCCCCCCCTTGCCACTAGCCCTTCCCTCTGCAGCACCCTTTGCAGGTAACCTCGCCTGTTCATTGCCTTGTTTCCCCACCTCTTTTCAGTCTGAATTTCTTTAGCCCAGTATGTGCTAAGAGACGTGGTCAACAGTGAGGAGAAGCTGGTGCCAGCAGTGCAGAGCTTGTTGAGAGGACGGGTTTCCTGCAGGATAACTTGCTCGTGCCACATGGTTCGGGCTGCCCGGCTGAGGTTACTGTTGCTTAGCTACAAGACTTTATTATAAGAGCCTGAGGCATAGCGGAGCGGGCACTGAAGCATTTCAAATACGACAAGACCCAATGGATGCTAAGCAATGTATATGCAGGAACATTACAGGTCTTAAACGTGGAGGCTTTAGCAAGCATGGCTGTTAGCTTTTAGCTTGCATGGCTCTGGTTGTCACTAGCTCGGCTTCTGCTGGAGACTGTGGTCAGAGACACTGATTGTAAGGAATGTGTGTGTTGGGGGGGGAAATATTGAATAAAGGCTCTTTTGAAAGAGGGAAATGAGGTCAGAGAGGAGCTCCTTGGGGGTTTCTGTGAGGAAAAACTCTGCTTGCCAGAGTTAAGCCCTGGTTTCTGCAGTCAGGTTACATGATGCATTATCAATTGAGGGTTGTAGAACCAGCCATATGCCTTGTGTAAGTATTGATCTGTGTCCACAACAGCGGTGCCTTTCAGCTTTTCCCTGCCAGTTTGCATAGGTGACTTGTTTTATATCTCTACAAATGGTGGCTGCATTTTTGCAGTGTCATGACAATGAATGCCATTGAATTGCCCAATCCACATCTTTTGTTCCCTGGGCAGCTACAGGTGAAAGACAACAGTGCTGTGCTTCCAGCAACAGTAATTAATAGTCTGGAGATGAGTACTTAGCTCAACAGCTGAATTTAATAGCAGTTCATCTGAATGCAGGAGAAGGCTTCTATGATCCCCCAGTAGAAGCCGGTAGGATTCATGCTTCATCTCTGTGGTGACTGTGGCCAGGGTTTCTGGGGAAAGGTAGCCTGGGGAAAGCTTTTCTTGAGTTTCAGCTGCTTTTAGGGTGAGTCAGCAACAGGAAATAAAGAGAAGAGCCAGCAGCTTGACAGTGCTGGACCATCCCTGGAGTGAGGCTAAAGGAGAGGCTGGAATGACTTCCTGCTGAAGAAGCTTTCTTGGAGCAATTGGCTGCATTGGTTCGTAGCTGGAGAACAATGAAGTCCCAGCCTGCATCTCCGGCATGATGCCAGACAAGAAGGGCAAGGATTCAGTTTTGGCTTTCTGTTTATCTTCTGCATCTCCAAAGATTTCTCTTGATGCCTATGTTACAGATGTGAACCCAGGAAGACACCACAGTTGACCACAGAACGGGTCAACTCTGTTTTCTGTGGTTTATGGCAGAGAAAACGTATGAATGAAACCTAATTCGTCAAGAAGAGAGGAGTTTGATATAAAATACTGTGTGCTGGATTTCTGGTTCATCTCTGATGACACAGCCCTACTGAGAAAAGGTACGCTGAGAGTGACCTCACATTGCTGTTATTTCTTGTTAACAGCTATTTAACTTAAGCTTCTATGTAAGCAGTGAGGAGCAACCCTCCCCTGTGAAAGTTTTAGTGCTTTTTCACCCCGCCCAACTCAAAAGGAAGAAAAGCTCTTCATGAAACACATGGTGATGTGACAAATCTTTGTAGAGCTCCCTCTGGAACAATAGGGCAAACCCCAAAAATTTTTAATCAAGTGGGACAGCTTTGTGTTGTTGCCTAGTAAAATACTGAATTCAGCTCATGGGGATTTGTGCCATATATATATATATATATGGGGTTGTTCTAACACCAACAAAAAAGCCAAAATTTGAAAATAGCCTGGATCACTGCCCAGGTTTTTACTTGATTTCCTGTGTATTCACTTGCCTGTCACTTCTAAACTTGCTTTGCCTCTCACTTAGCAGTGGAGTTGTGCCCGCGTAAAGGTTTTACATGTATACAAGCTAAATATTAGTTTTATAATGCATATTCATTGCTTGGTTCCAGGGTATCACTCAAAGCAAGTTACTCTTCTGTGTTACATTGTCTATTGATCGCTTCTTTTTGCCTTTTATCCATGTTGTTGTTGATCTTTTTCCTGGCTCTTGCAGAAAGTGATGCCAGGCCATTAGGAAACTGAATTATTAAACCTTCATATTGATTTTTCTTGACCATATAGCTGACGTTATCATGTAAGGACTCTTGCCTTGAGCTATGCAGAGGGGGTTTTGATAAGCACTTGGCAGCTCTCCTCGCTCCTTTGCTTCATTACTGTCCCTCTCTTTACTACCCCATCATTTCCAAGAGAAGGAGATTCTGAAAACCATTATGTGCAGTCATTTCGTTTCACTGTCAGGCTCCCTTTGCTAGCAGCCACACAAATGACGGGATTTTTCTTTCTTTTCACTCCAGAGGTACACAAAGATCAGCCCATTTGCTAACAGCCTCAGCGCTGACACCATGGTAACCATGGCAACGCACCAGCCTGCGCAAGCATCCGCAGACGCTTCAAAAATCAGAAATACTGAGCGATGACAAGGAGTCACTTCAGACAATGGATGTTTACAGGTGTCGCAACCACCTGAAATACTTCTGTCTCCGCCCATCAGCTCTTTGGTTATAACATGCTCTACATTTCTCTTGCAGGTCCTTCATCAGAATACAAGATTCAAGCCAGAATTAATCCCTGGTTTATTTTTTTGTTGTTGTTTGTTCCCCCTCCCCCCCCCCCACTTCAAATCACTGGCTAGGGTATCTTATGGGAATGAGCATCCCAGGCTTCACTGTTGACTTTTCTCTTTCATAGAATCATAGAATCATCTGGGCTGGAAGGGACCTTCAAAGGCCATCTAGCTGACCCCCCCGCAGTCAGCAGGGACACCCCCAACTAGACCAGGTTGCCCAGGGTCTCGTCGAGCCTCACCTTGAACGTCTCCAGGGAAGGGGCCTCAACCACCTCCCTGGGCAACCTCTTCCAGTGTTCCACCACCCTCATTGGAAAGAACTTATTCCTAATCTCCAATCTAAATCTGCTTTTCTTCAGTTTAAACCCATTGCCCCTTGTCCTGTCCCTGCAGGCCTTTGTAAACAGACTCTCCCCAGCCTTCCTGTAGCCCCCTCAGGTACTGGAAGGCTGCTATTAGGCCTCCCCGGAGCCTCCTCTTCTCCAGGCTGAACCCCAGCTCCCTTAGCCTGTCCTCGGAGCAGAGGTTTTTTGAACTTTTTGAACATTGAACGGGGTTGGCATATCTTCAAATGATAAAATCCAACGCCATAATTGAAAAATAAGTAGCCTACATCAACTCAGCTAACAGATGTAGTTGTGTGACTGCAAGGCTGAGTGGTAGTTTGCCCTATTGCTACAGGAACTACTGCTTTCCCAAAGTGACAATAGATTTACTAAGATCCGATCAGCCATTTTGGGGGAATATTTTTACAGAACGTCATCCACCTGCTGGCATGGCAGAGACTATGCTACTGTGTTTACAGCTGCTAGTCCCCACCGATCCCTCAGGTTCTCCAGCTCTGTTTTCAGGAGATAACATTCAGGCGCTCGGGCAGCATTTATAAACCCAGTGGCAGCAGATTTATCTGTTCATTAAACCAGGTGTTTACATGCTAAAACATCTGTAATTTAGATTGGGTAACTGCCCATGGACTGCTGTTTTGTGCAGCTAGACAACTGTGGGCAAATACATGGGCATAAACCAGCATGAATTTACAGATGGCATGTATGTGCTACCACCCAGGACCCCAGTCCTCATCTTTCATGGACAAAGCAGGCTGTTAGAGTCATGTGCTGCTGATGACCCTGGATGAGAAGCAGTCTTATAACATAGTGTAACCAACAGGTAATCTTCAGGTATTCAGGACCACCTTCTTCAGGCCAGGGAAGTATTTCTGTCACACTAGGATGCAATGGGTGTGCTCATTGATCAGGCTGAGGCCGTTCTCAAACTCAGACTGGACCCCACCGCATTTGTTGTTTGCACAAAAACTGAGGATATGAGGCTGAATTTCAAGCTTGGTCATGGGAAAGAGCCTAATTACATTGATGTTTAACCACAGTTTTGATGAGAAAATAGCCCCTCATTCTGTCTGCAGTGTTTTCCCTCTCTTAAGAAGGAACCTCAGTGGTTTATTCATAGGCGGAAAGAAATACAAAAGCCCAAACCCAAGATGAGCTACGTTGCCCCATATTGTGGTGTTAACTTGATTAGGCTAATCTTTTTTCAGATGATAATTTAAGCTTTAGGCTTGGAAAATGCAGTAACATTTACATGTTACATGAAACCACAACACATAACAAGAGAGCATATTAAAAAGCCTAATCAAAATTCCACATTAATAAAACAAGCTATCAGCACATCAGAGAACTGAAGAGCTTCCATGTGCAAGCATGCAATAGAATAATAGATTCCTTCTAAGTTCCTTAGTCCTCCATAGCTACTGTTGGAAAAATTCAGAGTTTCCCCCAGAACAGGAAATTAAATCTGAAAAATAGTGCCTCGTGTTCTGACCAGTTTGGCTATTTAGTAACTTGTACATCATATTTACTTTGAAATGCAACTTTTTCATACAGTATTGCTACAGATGCAATGTAAAGAGATTTCACTGCTTAAACCTTAATGTGTGTTCTGTTCATCTTCTGTTTGATCTTGTAGGCAGGCAGTGAATGGTTATTTTTTCTTTTTCATTACAAGACCTAGTGAGACTGAATGGTGCAGTGGTTTTATTGCCAGATAAAGAAGGCAGTGCTTGTACTGGTGAGAAGCTAGGGATGGCAAAACAAACAACCCAAGCTCAAACTTGCATTTATTGCTTCCTGTCAATCATAATTCCCTGTTATAACTAGAAAATCTTAAAAATGACAAATCATATTTTCCTAGAGAGTTTGGTTTTTTTTTTTCTTTTTGTAGAGATGAAAATGGGGTAAAGCAGTGAAAATTGGTTTAGGTTAAGAACTTTCTACAACTGAATCCTGCAGGGATCAGTACTCCCCTCACTTCCTTTTGAATATGTTTACAAAACCTCCCATGAGATGTCTCTAACGTGACAAGTCTGACATCCAGCTTTTTTCCTCTTCAGCAAAGGAACCAGCCCCATAACCAAGATGTCACAAAGCCTCAAGATCTGAGGGGAAAAAGCAGCTGGGTTAGATAAATATCAGGGGAAGAAGGAAGCTCTGTGCATAGCCACATACTCTGTAAGGGATCTTTACTGTCCTTTTTTCTCGTTGGCATGTTATCTGGGGACCCTTCGCTTTCAGTCACAGCAGCGAGAAATGGAGATGTCCACTGGAGTCCATTCTCTACGACAATTCTTGTCTCTTGGTGTTCCCAAGAGCAGGTGGCACCAGTGTTTTGTGGCCTCTCTTTGCTTTCAAATTATTCTACTTCTCATGCAGAGACTGACTTTTGACATCAAAAGCATTAAGTAAATTAGAGTGTAGCTCCCTGAAGCTAATTCTTCCATCATAATTCATGTGGGTATCTACAGTCCCTTGGACAAAAAGAGGAAAGATAACTACAAAGGCATCATTGCCCTGGTACAAGTCCTTCCACTGTAGCTAGATCTCACCTTTGCTTAAAGCTTTCCTGTAGCAACCTGAGACATACATTTGCAAATAATCTCTAAATAATCTTTAAAAGCTAAATGTAGTCAAATGGGAGACAGGCTTTTACATGGGAATGTTACTGTATGAGCTGATGCGATACAGTTGAGTTTCTTGACTAAAACAGAAAGAAACTGAACATAGTTCTTTATGCAAAGCCAGGGTTAAGTACATACTATTTTAAGTGGAAGCTTTAACTTTGCTTAGCGGTTGACCATCATTTGAAGGCACTTTTCATCCTGCCTTTCTTCCTCGTGGCCTCTATTGGGCACTAGAGGGACCCTAGAGTTTCTCAACCGATAGAAACATCTCGGCAATGCCAAGGCAGGAGCGCTGTCTTTCCCTGTCACTTTAGCCTAGGTGTTTCCAAGGGGAAAGGTGGCAAAAAACTGCTCAACCAGTTGTTGAACATGCCCAGAGACTGCACATACACCCCCAGGGAAAGTGTGTGAGGGGGTCATTGTCATATTTTCCACTACGTCATCATCCTCGTCATCCTTGTTGGTCCTCGCAGCATTTTCCATCATGAATAGATAAGAGCTGGCTTTGCCTTGACTACTCAGTTCGCTCAGCTGATGCTGTGACATTGGCACTGAGGCTTGAGCCACACTGTGTTTTTGAGAAATTAAATGTTTCCTTCTCCAGTCTGAAGTGAAGCCAAACACTGAAGTTGCCAGTGCCTGATAAACTGTCGGAAGAGCAGCAGTGGTTTGTTATTGTAGCTATACAGTGAAAGAAAAATACAAATTGACACAAGTCCCTTTTCAAACAGCATTTCCCAGCCACAGTTTCAAATGAATTGTTCTAAAAAGGGCTACAGACAATGCAATTCCCTTTTCTTTCAGCAGGCAGGTAAAAATCCTCTGTATTAGATTTCCCAGACCTCCATACATAGATCCATAATTCAGCATGACAAAATTTTACTATAAACCTCATTGTTTGTGAGGTTATGTAAGAATCTATTTTTCCTTTGTAAAAAAAATCTTTCCCCAGTATCTCTCAGTGAGATGATGCTTTTTGATCTCTGCATGAATGTATGTGAATGCATTTTAATATCTCTAACATAAATTATAAGAATTTTTCCTGTCTTAAAACGTCTAGTGTCAACACTGTTGCTGAATATTTAATGTAAAGTATAATGTAATTTGCCTAGATAATTATCTCGGGGAAAATGGTGAATGCCATGTTGTTTTTCTTTGTGTGTATTTTTCATCATCTTTGATGGTTGTTTAAAGGAGAGCTGCGACCAAACGACTAACTTCCAAGATTCACCTTCCCTCTCTCTCTGCAGGCTGCTGCTAAAACGAGACAGGCTGCTACCCTCCTGCATCTGAGCTAGAGGCATTGATTCCTCTGTGGCACACAGAATATTCTGCGCGTTCCTCTGGTTATAGTTGCATCGCCCATCTGATTTCTAGGAATGTTTATGAACAATGGACAGTCTATTTTATTGTGCATGATGTTTTTCCTTTAAGACATCTCTTCCATGACACCCACTGCAGTATTTGTTTCCAACAAAAGTATAAGCGGTCTTTTCTTTCTCTCTCTCTCTTTTTTTTTTAATATTATAAGCTTTAAATAAATCTAATTTCCATTTGGATGAAGTGTAACTGTTTCTCCTTGATCGAGTCAACTGCTTATTCCCTCTCAGGGCTCCTTCTGATTAGGCTTTATGTAAGCCTGCATTCCTGTTATCTAGGTGGTGAAAGGAAGGGCAAAGTCCCCGTGCTTGGGGGGGAAGACCTCCAGTGAGGGCTGCGTGTGGCCACATGGGTCTCCAAAGGGAGGCATGGAAGAAGACATTAGAAGAAAGGCACCTGGGGTGCTGGGGACATTGGCGCACATTCCTCTGCACTGAATGGATGTCTTTGCTCCTGGCAGCCTGGAAGAAAGGCTGCCTGCAGCAAATCAGTTTCCTCTGGAATCTTCTCCTCCAGGTGGATGTACATCACTGATGGTGGGTAACCAGAGGGGAACATGACAGCTTTCCCCTCTTGGCAAGGTCCTGCTCCCTTTGCATGCCACTAATTTACAAGATGAAATGGTAGAAGAGGGAGGCGGCAGTGGTGGGAAGTTCTCCCAAACCACTTGAGGAGGGATTGGGAAAGGGACTGGAAGTGAAGATGTTTGTAGCCTTGACTCAGAGATTCAGAACTTTAAAGGAAATGGAAATTTCTTTATGTATTTGTAAATCAAGATGCTTAACAGCATCATTTTGCATCCCTAAGTCACTTTGCTGACATTAACATGGGATTGGAATATAATCCAATGTAGTAGTTGTCGAGGGATGGCCATGTCTCTATTGCAGCTGAAGAAACAGAAGCAACGGTGGGGCCTAGGCTTTGTCGAACCTGCCTTTTGACCATCCAGTCTAAGACTCATGTGGCCCACATTACAGATACGAAGCATTGTAGACCACCTGATAACATCCAGAGAGGAAAAAAGGGTGCTCATTACTCCTGAAAATTATGCTTGAAATCAAGCTGGGCACCAAAAATTAGTGAGGCTTTGGGAAAAAAAAAATAGAGTTGCTCAGAGTGGTGCAGCAAAATTAAAGAAAACTGAAATTAGCATTTAAAATTTTCGCAGTGTAGTCTGGGTTACAGTCAGTGTATATTCTGGGGGTCCAAATGTAAAGAAGAATAACAATATTTATCTTTACTGGATCAAAACATAGTACCTGTTCCAAAAGCATTTATTAGGCTAATACACACATGATACTCAGAGTTGCTGGTAAAGATTCTGTCAGACTGGCTTTGGCACGTTCATTTTTAGCAAACCCATTAGACTAATTCATTTAGGAAATGGAAAAGGTAAGAATCACTTTTTAGTCTTTCATCTCCCACAAAGAGAACTGAAACAAAGTGACTTTGACTAGTACGGGTGAGACGAGCCTATGCTGTAGCTCCAGCCCAGCAGCGGCATCGCACAAGGGATGACTTTGCCCTTGCCTGCTTTACTTTCACCAGAGGAGTACAGAAACGGTAATTGACATCCTGAGGGGGAAAGTTTGGCTCAAGAAGCTGGTAAGTGACAAGCAATAGGGTATGTTTCATTGCTGGATCCCAGTAAATAGCAGGAGAGCCCAGCACAATTTCTACGTTAGCAGCAGGGCCGTCTTGGAGGGGCTGTCACATTTTTTTAACCTTTCTCACCATTATTGGTTGTCTTTTGTTTTGTTTTGTTTTCCAGAAGGAAAAAAAAAGGAGACATTAGATTGAGCTGAGACTTGCATGGTTGGAAGAACCAAAGGCAACCGAGGTGAGGGAGGCTGGGGATGCGATGCTACGGCGGTGGTGACGATAGACAGACCACGGGCAGGGCAGGGCAGGGCAGGGCAGGGCAGGGCAGGGCAGGGCGATCCCGGTTGGGCGGAGGGCTGGGTACCGAGGCCGGCTGTCACGGAGCACCTCACCGCCCGCGCTCGAACTCGCCGCGGTTTAACCCACCGCTGCGCTCTGCCAGACGCGGGTCCCGGGAACGGGGGTGTGGGGGGGGTTGCCCCTCACAACTCCCGGGGCAGGCCGCGGGGCTCCTCCGCAATGCAGGGGCCGCTGCGGGCAGGGCGCGGGGCGGGGCGGCGGCGAGGGGCCGGCCCGCAGCTACCGCCGCCGCGGGGGCCCTGCGGGAGCAGGGGCCGGGGCGGGGCCGGAGGCGGAGGGGGAGGAGGGGGAGGAGGAGCGGGTCCCGGGGGCTCGGCGGCGCGCAGGCGGCCGCGTCCCGGCGACAGCCCCGAGAGCGGCGAGGCGGGCTGAGGCGGGCGCGGCGGCGGCGCGCCCTCATCTCTGCCCCTCGGCGCGGCAGTGCGTCCCGGTGCCAGCAGCCGCTGTGGCGCTCAGGTAAGAACTCCCGCCGAGCCCGCCGCCGCCGCCCCTCTCCGCTGCGGGCGGGCATTGCCGGGCGGGCGAGAGGGGCAGCGGCGGCTCCGCAGCCCGGGGCGGGGATTCCCCCTCGGAAGAAGACGAAGAAGAAGAAGAAGAGGAGGGGAAGGAAGGACGAAACGGGGAGGGGGAGCGTGAGGGGGGATCGGCGCCCCTCTGAGGGGTGGCCGCGCGCCGGCCGTTTGGCGGCCGTTGGGGGCGCGGGGCTGGCCTTGCGCGTGCTCCCTCAGGCGGGGCGCGGGCTCTGACAGGAGGCGACCAGGGACGAAGTTTGCAGCGGGTCGCCCCTGCGGACCTGCCGGAGGTAAAGGGAAGGGGCGAGGGGGGCGGCTCCCCGGTGAACGCCTGCTTTTTGTACCTTCGTGAGAGGCAGTCGACGTCTGCCGGCTGTCTTCCAGGGTTCCGAGCATCTCTGGGGCTGTAAAACCTTCTAAAAGGGTGTAACCTTCTGTCCTCTCCTGCCCCCGCCCCTAAGCTCCTCTGAAGGGATCTGTGAGGCTGAACAAAGAACGTTGTGTCAGGCAAGGGGGGGGAGTGTGTGGGGGTGATGGTTGTAAGCGCTTTTATTTTGCATCGGGGGGGGGGAGGAAAAAAAAAGAAAAAAAAAAAGAAAATAATCATTCCCTGTATTGAATGGATCAGCCGTGGAAAAGGAAACAACCGTGTCCGGGGAGGCTGGTAACCGCAGCCAGGCGGCGGAGAACAAAGCCTTTTTATGTAAGAGAAAATTATGCAAAGTGTGTGCCTCGCTTGAATTGCTGCAGGTAGGAGCCCTGAGCCTGTGCAGCTCTGCGGTGCTGGAGCGTTGCGCCAAATGCGAGCTACCCAAATAAAGGCTGCTTGCCTCAATTTGTTGCGTATGAAGTGTTTGAAAGGCTAATCGTCAGCTGCCGTTTGAATAAGGTGCGCTTTATGAAACACCTTTTGGGAAAAGAAGGCAGTGTGCCGCATGCTGGAAGAGTTGCTTTCGGTATATAAAGACACCGATGTTTATTTGCCCGTGCTAAGCATGAACTTTCAGTTTTCCTCTGAATAAAGATACTCTCTGATTCGTTGGTGGATTTTCATGTAGGCTTTTTCCTGATACGAAATAGCTGGCTTTCACATATAAGCTGTCATTAACATAAAATCATGCAGTAGAATGGGGTGTATACTTCTGTGTTTTGTAAGTCTTATTCTAGCTCTCTAGCATCCCTTTTCATAATTTTTCATGTCTTTGTCGTTGTGTCAATAAATCTTTCTCCTTACTTTCTCCAAAAAAATCATTTGCTGTTCCAGCATTTGTGCTGCGCATAGTTCAGAAACCTGTCCCTTTTGTTTTCAGAAGGGTTCTTCCTTGCAAGATTGAAGCACATATCCTTTCTGTTCTGTTTCTTCCCATTTCCTCCCCAAACCTTTGTTTTCTGCCTGTGAAAGAACCTGTTTCGTTTCACCTGTGCTGGTTTAGACTTGCAGGGATGTCTAGACAGATCTCATAGCCAATGCACCCAACAAGAGTCTCAGCTGCAGGATGTATTTATTTTCTATAGCTTCTCTTGCTTCCCTCCCAACTGGATGACGTGATCACAGCATCTCAGCCTTTCCTGGGAAGTGAGAGATGATGTGCTGAGAAAGCATTACTTAGAGAAGTTGCCCCTGCCATTACTTTGTTGATCACTAAGAAGTGATTCACCAGCAATGAGAGAATGGGCACCTTCCCTGCACATGGTGACTCTTTGTCAGTTAGCATGTAGATGGTTCTGTTAAGTTTGTGGATGTGTGTGTGTTTCTCCTGCTGATGTTCTGAAAGTGTGATACGTAATGTGAAGGCCAAGCTCACCCTTGTAGCACCTAGGTCTAGGAACTGCTGAATTCTGTGCTGTGAATTTCATTTCACCTAGTTGCAGAACACTCACAATGTACTCAGCAGTGGGCAGGACCCCAGTCTTAATGTGGTGCCACTCTCCTGGAGCTCAGGCGTTCACAGGTGAGCTAAACACACTGAAAATAACTCCAGTGGCTTAGTGAGACTGCTCAGTGTCAAAATGAAATGCGCAGGTGAGCCCTCGTACAGCAGGGCTCTGGGACGAGGGGTGGTTTCAGCAGTGAAATGCAGTGGTGTAAATTGTAGCTCTTCTCATCTTTTACCCAAGGGACAGGATTTGGTTAATGGAACTTTACAATTTGTTGCACCCATATTGCGCATTGCCTGTGGGTGCTTGAGAGAAGCCAAAGAGCTGTCATCCTGAGAATAAAAAGTTGCTGGTTTTGGTGGAAAATTTTAGCATGCTTGGAGGATAGAGAGCAGTTCATTGTGCTTATAATGCAGTTTGTTACATAAAGCGCCATTTGCACCCTTGATTTAGAGAGCTGATGTAATTGTTACGGTGTGTTATGTCAGTACTCACTTAGCTGTGATCTTTAAATACGTTCTGACAATAAAGAAAAAGTCGTCATTTAATGACCCCTGAGGTGCTGTGCCTAGACACAAGTGATCTGATTGCAGTAGTCCCGAAATGAATCCCTTCAGTCTGGGCTAAGAATTCCTTTGTTGCTAGATGTTTTTTCAGAAGCATACCTTTTCTTTCAGCCTGTGTCATGCTGCTCTCTGTAGCAGTTATTGTTTGCTAAACAATATACCTGGATTCATGGTGGGAAACGTTTGCCACGTGTGCTAACAGTAGAGCAGGCCGTGGCCCCTTTAGCCCTGGTCCCTTGCTCACTAAACAGTTGTCTGAGGTGTGGAAATTGCTGGAAATGTCTAATCACAGAAACGGGTGGGCAAGGCCCATTGCAGGCTCTGCTGGACTCTTTCAGCTGTCACCCCCAAATGTGGTGTGTCATACACGGGCTGGAGGCAGGTTGTTTTCTTAAAGGGGTGAGAAGAGGGGAAGTCAAAAAGAATTTAGGTTGTGAGGACTTTATAATGATGGCTTTCGGAAAGTTACCTCTCTATTGCTACAAGCTCTAAAAAGTCACAAGGTACTGACAGAACTTGCAGCATCTATGAGATCTGAAATCTGATCTGCCATGATGGGACAAATTACAATTAGCTTAAGAAAGGGGGGGTGAGAGGAAGCTCCACTAGTACTTCTTTATAAATGGTGGGTCAATCCAAAGGCCCAAGTTTCTTACAGGTCTTTTAGCTACAGCACAGGCAGTGATTGTGCTGTCAACTGATCTCCTATAATCTCTGACTCACAGGGAAAGAAAAAAAACAAAAAACCCCTGGCTTTATTGGGATTCCCTGAAGGGGAACCTGCAGAACTCCTGCCTGCAGGACATTTGTTGCTGTTTTGAAGCCTTGCCTAGAAAGCGATCAGAGACTATTGGAGTTAAAATGCATGTGAACAGCAGAACTTTGGAAAGGTGTAGTATCCTGGGGTTCCAGAGCTAGGTGACTTTCCACCGTCCCTTCTAAACTGAATTATCTGACCATCTGGATATTTTGTTAGTGTGCTGCCTTGAAGTCCATGTGTGTACTTGATGAAGAAATAATATCAAGCATGGGCTGATATGTAGAGCTGTTCCCTAAGACTCAAAGATGCTTGTTTTGGTCCATCTGGATTTATTCAGTTGTTTAAACACATGCTTAATTGCCCTTGAAAGCGAGCCTTAAGCATGTTTGAAAGTTAAGCATTTTTAAAGGAAAGGAAAAGAAGTATAAAGGAAAGGAAAAGAGTATAGATTAAGGAGGTGTGGGCTCAGTGGTGGAAAACCCTTGATGATGTTTGGTGGTGCTGAGTACCTCCAGAGAAAGCACGGAAATGAACAATGTTCTGTGAAATCCCTGCATTGCTTATCTCTTCCCAGACACATATGCACACGCAGAGTATGGGTGGGTCTTGGCATGTTTAGCACTGCTGCTTTTTCCTGTGTTCTTGTGCTTTGTGTACAGGTGTGCTGATTAGCAGCAGTTCTGTAGTGCCTCTCAGCTAATAAGAAGAAACAGCACGAGACTGATTTCTGTAGGTTGGAGGTGATTTAGAGGATTGGTGCTGGAAACAGAGGTGGTTTCTTAAGCTGTCTGCCTCAGTAGATGGAAAAACTTTTATTTCATGGGTAGGTTTAATCACAGGTTATGCTACGAAACTATAGCAGAGTGTTTGAGAAGGAGATTCAATGTGACATTTGTAATTGCTTTCTAGGTATTGGAGGAAATGGACTGATGTGTCTATGGGGTTAATTTGGATTGCTGTGGCCACATGGGTTAACTATGCTAGCTGTTAAGAAGATTTGAGGTCTTGATTGACCCGTTTTACTTTAACACTAATTGTTTGCTGCTGTATTAAGGAGAAAAGATGAGCTAATGCTATTGCTCCTTATGGTTTTACGCTCACTGCTGTTCTTCCTAACAGCAGTCTCGCAGATGAAACTGATCTTTGTTCTTTTGTCTTGGAGGTGGGGGGGAGCCCATCACAATCATTCAAAACGATAACAAGACAACAGTTTCAGAGTGTCGGTGTTTGTACTGAGTATCTTGCATCTTTGTTAGGCTGTCAGTTTGAAAGGAATTCTGGTGAAAAGGTGAAGCTTGGGCAACCTCAGTAATATAAAGATTTATCAAGTCTCTTTGTTTTCTGTAATCTGTGAGACAGCTTAGTGCTGACTCATAGTCTTGACCAATGTTACAGTATACTGCTTCTCTTTTACCACTTTTAAAATATGTTGTTATTCTAACTTTCTGTGCTGTAATAAGTATTTGTTTATTTTAGCACATGGTGTCCATCTTCGGATAAAAAGTATACGTGCATCTGCATGTTTATATAGTACAAGGGAGACAATAGCCCTATTACAAGCAAGAGTGTTAAGTGGAGAAAATCAATATAACTGTGTTGAATTCATTGAATCTGCACCTGACAAGCTCCATCTGGAAAAAGACAATGCCCCTTTCAGCTCTGTTTTCTCATTATTGAAAATCTGGGGTACTTTTCCCCTTCAGGGAAAGAATCAGTTTATACCTGAAAATTCTTAAGGTTTGGATTTGTAGGTAGAATTCAGCCCCTCTGGCAAATTCTGCCCCTTCATTTACAGCTGGCACTCTAAGGAATATTTATAGTCTTATGTTGGTCAAGCCCCTGGCAAGAAGTAGAAAGAGTTTTCTGTTGGTACTTCTACTAGCCGTAATGCAGTTAGATTGCAGTAGCTTCCAGTGAGTTGGGTCTGTGAAAACTTTTCTTTTGTGAAACTTGTCACTTTGTCTCTTGAGGGAGATTTAAACTAAATTTCAATACTCACTTACAAAATTAGCTGTATTTAAAATGTACGCAACCTCTGGATAGACATTAAAAAAAACAAACCAAAAACCAGCAGTCCAATCATATCAGCTAACTTGGCAGCATTTAATTATAAGAGCTATTGATTCAATTAACCCTATATTTTCACTTTATTTTCTGGAGAGAATGATAGAGGCTGGTTTCTGTTTTAAAACTAAGCTGCCAGTTCTATTTTGAGGAATGTACATTATCTGTTAGAAAAGCTGCTTTGTCATGAAAAATGCCATTTTTTCTGAGGTTCTGATCTTGGATGAACAAAGTTAGAAAATATCTCAAATTGAGAACATAGGGTATGAATATTATAAAGGTTTAGAACAGAGTTAGGGTTATGCTTTTGAAAACTCCAGCCTTGGTCCAAATTTGATCCAGAGAAGAACCAGTATAAAGTGCTGTGAACCTTCAGAATTGACCCGGGTGCTTTACTGCTGGGCCAGAAACCCAGACCTGCTGGCTATGAGTGAAGATCTGCATTGATTGGCCTCCTTCCCTACGTAGCTCAGCTATGCTGCTGCCCGGGCTGTGACATGAAGAACCCCATCTGGGTTTGAGGTAGTCTCTCTCTCTGGGAAAGCTCAGAGATTGAGGGGGACTGTGAGGAAAGCTTCTTTTCTGTGTTTGCTTTGAAGTGGGCTGAAAATGCCTGTTCGAGGTCCTTTGACTTTAAGGAGGGTTCAGTCCTGGGTCTGAATTTTGGTTAGCTGGAAAGCTGGTTAGCTAAGTTAGCTTAGCTAAGAAAGCTTGTTCTAGCTAACCAGCCATTTTTGTGCCAAGTTATTCTGTTTTCTTCGGCAGCCCTTCCATGACTGCCAGGTCTGAGCAGAAAGATCTGATCCCCTCACGGGGAATTTGTCTGGACTCTGGACCCAAGGCTGTGCACCACAACTTAATAACTCCCAGTGCCGACATCCAGCACTTGCTAATGTTGATGTGATTTCACCGTGCTCTGGCCCATTTAAAGCCCCTGTCCCATTCCTACAGCTGCTTCCATGTGGGTCTGGTAAGGTATGCTTGGGCACCCATTCCTGTTCTGGCCATGTGGTATCACTCGGAAAGCAGAGCTGCTACCTTTGTTTGAGGTGCTGTGACTACGGCTTTATTAACAGCAGCCGTATTTCACGTGCAGGGTGCCTCTCGCTGACAAATGCCTGTCCGCTGGTGCATGACGTGCTTTTCAGGTGTCTCAAGCTGCTGTTTGGTGGTTGTGTCGCAGGGTGTGGTGGGCAGGCAGGCTGCCGCTCCTGCTTGCAGCAAGACTGTGTTCACACGGTTAGGCATTTGCCTGTTTCCCTTGAGTCATGATGAAATCAATACTAGCGTTTATTTCTCTCAGCAATTAGAAGACATTCAAGAAGGCTGAGGAAAAAATCCAGGGGCTCAAAAGAGATGCAGGGGTGGAGTTGAGTGATTTACAAAGGAAAAGGAGGTTGAAGCTTGCTCCTCAAGGGGTGGTTTGGATGTTCAATCATTCACATCCCATCCTGCTTGTCGAACTGTAGCTTGGGGTGGGAGGGAATCAGAGATGAAGCCAGGTGTGCTGGCCTTAAGCTGTTTCCTGACTGGCAGAATTATCCTGTCCTTCTTCAGCACTCCCCCGCCTCTCTATTAGAAAATATGTGGTGCAGGGAGATAGCCACAAGAATAGGAGGGAGATTTCTGAATTAAGAGAGTCAGCTCCTCCAGATGTTTATCAGAGTCGTTCTTGACTTGCACCGATTCAGTCAGGGCAGAGTTTGGCCCTAAGGAAGCTCTTCACAGGCTGTCAGCATGCTCAGAATACACCTGGGAGTTAGTGTCTGCGTTGCCAGGAGTCCAGAGCAGACCTGGCATTTAGGGTTGGTGCTAAGTTTGTCTGGAAGGAAAGTGGCATGCTAAGTTTTTGTCCCCATCTGTCTTTTCCAGTGTGATTGATTTGATGTCCCATAAAGAAAATTTTCCCTGGAGAATGATGAAACCCATAAATTAGGAGGAAGGAGTCTGTATATTTCTTTTTGTTTAGGGAGATAACATATGTATATTGCTTGGAGTAGTAAAGGGAAAGTTGGCAAACATATGTGAGAAAGTAATTAAAAAAAAAAGAAAAAGAAAAACAAACCTCTTTGAGGGAGGGGAACAGTTAATAACTTGATTCATTCCAAAGAGCAAGGGATGGTGTGTAGTAAGTAAGAGCTTTCATTCCATGTTGTTTTTTGCAAAGTTAAACTTTTCAGGGTATAGAGAGCTGGTTGTGCTTCTCAGTAAGACTTAGCAAAGTATTGAATGTAAGCATTTTGTAGTACTCAGTGCTATTTGTTACAGCATATAATAAATTTATGTCCAAGACATTGAATAAAAGGCCTTTTGTAATATGACAAACTAATATCTATAATTTTATATTCCACATAGTTTGCCAAAATTAGCAGCAGTGATTTATAGATAATACAATTCTTTAGGTTAGATTGTTTTAAGAGGCAGGCTACTAGTGTTGCTTAAAACACTGTCAGTATTCTGAATGCAAGATTAAAAATACTCTTAAATGTGTCTTTCAATATGAATAGTTGAGAAATTCTTTTGTGAAATGCATTTGAAAAAAGAGAAAAAGTGTAGTCAAATTGCATTCCCTTAGAATGACCTCTAGTACCAAATTTCTTCTACAGGCACAAAAACCTGAATTCAGTTAGGCTATTTTTAAGGGGTTTTTTACCTTCACTTGTTTTGGTCCACTGTACAATTGCAGCATCACTGTTAGCAGTAAGTGGAATTAATAATATGTTGCAAAGTTTTAACTGATAATTACAGGCACTTGGAAGTTAGAAACACATTTTCTCATTCTACCATATATATGGTACTGATTCTTCAGATGACTGAATGGTTGTGTGTTTGTTTAGATGGTAAAGCTGGTATTGGGATGCCAGCACTGACCTGCACTATTACCTGTAATTACCAACAGGCAGAGTCAATCAAGCCTTTCCCATCAGCCATCTCAGCAGCCCTTGAGTCTATTTAGACACTGACTTTTGGGTGAGTGCTGACTTGTGCAGGTGCTGCCAGTGTTGTTTGCTGTGCACCAAGCATCTACAATCACAGGGCTCTTCTGTTCTTTGGTTCATCTGGACTATGTTGTCTTTGAAGCCCTTAGCACATGCTCAGGCTTTGATACATTGCTAGTAAGTCAAGTAGCGTCTACTGAAATCATGCCTTATGCTGTGATTTGCAGTCTCTGTATGAACTCAATTCTGCATGTTGTCCTGCAGCACAACTGAGTAAGTACACTGCTATTTAGGAGAGAGTAGCCCTTGATTGGAGCTGGTTTGTTTTGTTTTTTTAAGATGCTGACAATGGCAGTTTAATTGGTGGAAGGTGTGTACCTTCCTGAACCAGGAGATAAAAACGCTACTGGTTGTGTTAAGGCAGATACTCCTTTTTTGGGTGGTGTCATGAATTTTGTGTTTTCTTCCAGAACATGGTGATGGTGAAAGCTGTACTTGGAGTAACTAACTTGTTTACACTTTGAATTAAGTGTTTTAGGATTGAATTTTGTTTACAGCCTATTATAAAAAGGAGGCGAGAGAATAAATGCTTGGAAAAAATATTGGGCAAACCTAGTGTTTTCCATACCTCAGGACATGAAGCTATGTTTACTACTAGGATCAGAAAGAACTATTTCCTTGAAAACATGGTATTGCAGAGTTGGTGTTACGTGTCATTTCTCTGAAAGACCTCTGACTGTGATCAGCACCAGGTGATTTGTTTTGGCCTTACTGCCCTGCCATTCTCAGGTGAATTTCAGTTCTGAGGTTTCAGTCACTCAAAGAATCTGAGTTATTTTTGTTTCTAATTTGTTTCATATACTGATAGAAGTAGTAAATTTTTTCTGAAGAGGGTGGAATTTTCTTCTGCACTTCAAGTTGTTGCAAGATCAGCCCCAGTAACATTGCCTATTCCAGTATGCAATGGAGTTAAGTGACCTGTCTGTGTCTTGGGATGTGCAAGAGAATGAATATTTTAGATGTAGTGTGTTTGTGTTTTCTATGGCAATGTTTTGGTGGCTTTCTCTTGGTTTCATAAGGGAGAGGGAAGGTAAGTGAAAAGTGAGTTTTCTTCCGGTGAGGAAGTGATCTCTGTGTGCATTAAAAAGACAAAAAGAGAGGTCAGAGGCATATGTTATGTTTTTATTTGAAAAACTAGCTGTGGAGGCTTGTTTCAGCTGCAGCTGGTTGGTTTCAGAGCTGTCACAGTAGTAGGAACAGAATTTGTCTATCCAGGATTTCCAGAGACTGTTGAACAAGAGATAGAAAGAAACTGCTGTTTCCCTGTGTTATTTTCCCCATCCAAATATGATATAAACATAACTTTATTTTGGATTCTGTTCCCCTCATGCCTTTGGAGTTGAAAAGTCTGGTGTACTTATTGTTTGCTCTACTGCCCTTACCGGCAGGCAAGGCATGATCTAGGTTGATGTGTAATCCTCCTAGATTAGTAAACAAGCCCTGCCCCATGCCTGTGTCACTAAGCAATGAGTAGATCTTTGAAGAATCTTTTAAGGCTTGTGAAAATAATTTCTAGCAGAAGCTTTCCTTTTAAAACCTATTAAAATATGCAAACAGTCAAATGAGCAAGCAGGCCTCAAGAATAAAGGTGCTGTGTCTCTGGGCACTTGTTCAGCTGGACTTGAAAATTCTTCACAACTGGCAGTGGTACCGGGCAATTTCCCCTTACATCCTTGCGCTGGCTGCATTTCAGTGTTTCTTTCTTTCCATTTGTTGCTTTTGAGTTTTGTCACTCATTTTGAATTGAAACACAGCTCTGTGAAGAGCTCCACAGAAATAATAAACCCACTATATAGATGAAACCATGGAAGAAGAACTGGTGATATTCCCTGCTGGACCTTGTTTTGAAATGAGGAGTTCCTCCTCTTCTGAAGGGCTTAAGGGAGTTGTGGATCACGGGCAAGACAGCCATAGGGTGGATAGTGTGTGCTAGCTGGTGGGGCTCTGGGCCAGTGGTGAGAATCTCTGGCATGTCCATCACAGGTACATTGTTGGGTTTGGTTTTTGCTTGTCCCGTTTGCTTAGGTCCTGATCCACAGTAAAATCAGAAGCTCTTCTTGGCTTGGAAAGTATTCCTTTGGGGATTTTATGGGCAAATTTCAGCCTTGTCTTTGCAAAATCATCTTCTCTGTATCCACCAATAATTTGATTAGGGTCTGACATCCCCATAGGCAGTGAGCCCTAGGGCACCTACAGACTGTGCCAAGGGCTGTGGACTGCTGGAGTGGCCTGCAGGCCGTAGCTCTGCTGGGTATCTGGCTAATGCCCAAGCCTGGAAAAGCAGGTTCCTGGCTGCTAGGGCAAAGTAGACATTTCTGCCCAGTGTGTCTGCTGAGCAGTATTCCCAAGGACTGAATGAGCATCAAGCCTGAGTCTCTGGAGCTCCCCAGCACAGAGTCCCTTTCCATACACTGGAATTGAGCCACAAGGCCTTTTCTCTTTGGTGTGGCAAAAATCAGTTTTCCCTACGCTGTTTGAGAAATATTGAGACAATTTTGCTATGCATGTTCACTGACCCTGGTACTTGGATATAACCACTCTGAAAACGTTCCTGAGAACAGACTACTGGAAGTGCTCAAGTAAATGTTTTCTGGGTTTAGCCTGAAATGTAAGACACTTTATGCA
The DNA here is from genome assembly GCA_025769975.1 of Gallinago jamesoni. Lineage (NCBI taxonomy): Eukaryota > Metazoa > Chordata > Aves > Charadriiformes > Scolopacidae > Gallinago > Gallinago jamesoni. The sequence goes on along the minus strand of JAOQGH010000077.1, from coordinate 42,746,182 downwards.
AGCTAAATCTTAGTGTGATAGTGGGAACCAGGAACAGCCTTCCAGTTTGGTAGTCTGGGTTGCTGTCTGTTGCAGTCAAGGCTTATCTCAGCTGGTGCTGTGGGGGTGCTGTGCCTGTTCACTCCCACGGTACCTGGTCCTTGCCTGACCCCATGGGAAGACAGCTCAGGAAGTTGAGCCGGGGCAGTGCTACTGCTGTGCAAAAATTACTTCCTACCAGTCCAGGTCCAGAGGGAAGGAATGTGCATTTGAGGTGTAGAAAGCCTTTACCTGAAAATAAAAGATCACAGGATCTAACCTCCCTGAATAGGTTGTGTTGCTCCCTAAAAGACAAATTAAACTGGTGGTAAATTTTGCCTAGTATACTTTTTGAATCACCTAGTTTTATGTAAACGGTCCTGTTCTAAAAAACTGCTCTCTTAACTTTTTTTTTTTTTTATTGTGAGTGAAGGACACGAGACATGGGGTTACAGTGAAAATGTTGTACTTGGCTCCCTTCCTATGAACAGTCAGAAATACACTTGGCGTGGTCTTTTGCTGGTAGTCACACAGAGATATGTATGGCAATGAACAGCCCTCTAGGCTTTCTGCTGCAGCCTCTGAACGTTGCTGTGCTGCAGCTGACTTGCTTGCCATAAAACCCTTGCCTGTGTCTTTAATGAAGGACTGTCCTGAGGTAGAAATTGCCTTCCTCGGAATTAGAGGAGGAGGAGGGATGTGTGTTGTGAGGAAAAGCTAAGCCAGGAAACACCTGGCAACCAGATGGCCCTTTGCATGCTGCATCATACCCATACCTTCATTAAGGATTACTGTGGCTGTCTCTGGGTAATAGATTTAGAGGTTTGGGGTCACAAAGAATTAGGAAATTGTAGCCAGTTGCAATTAAATGTAAGCTATTTTTAGAGGACAAAGAAGTGAGCTGAGCTGAACGCTGAATTGGAGGTACTTGAAATGTTAGGGCTCAAATACTATGGGTGGTGTTTTCGAGGCGACCAACAAAAGAGCTCATGCACTTCAGTCAGAGGCACAAAGCAGCCCAGGATGGTGGCAGGTGGGCTGGGGACAGCAGAGCTGTGAGCAGTAGCAGTAATGCGGAACCAGTATTATTCTGCTTCCCCGTGGCAGCTGGCCATATGTACTTTTCTCTGAATATTTATGTGTGCAACAGATAAGGCTTGCTCAGCCTGTTAGTAGGCTAGAACTGTGTGGTTTGCACTGTGATTTATATAAGCTGGACTCAGTATCTTACACTAATGTTTTACCTGTATTTAATTTTGTTTTATATTCCCACTTCAGTGTGCCTGCATTCCAGAAAAAGCAAACTCAGAGGTTTGTAAATTTTCAAGTACATTTTGAGACTTTCAGTAGGGAAATAGAGATTTGGGAAGAACTGTGCTAGCGCACAAACCCTTTCTATGTTGGTGACCATTCAGCAGTAGTTGGTGGCATGTTGTGGGATAGGAATTCTGGCTGGCCCTGTGTGGGTGCGCAGAAATGAGTGTGAAGAAACTGCTCTGCCTCCTACATCCTCTGTACTCCTCTGCCTACTCTCAGGTAAAAGAGGCAGTACTGAGATGGATGGGTAGGTTTTGGCTGTCTCACTGCTGCGCTGGAAAATAGGAAATGCCTCTTCTTGAAGGGGGTTGTTTCTATGAATCAACGGTTCTTGTCTCCCAGCTTTTGTTGAATCTGGGACTGATTGATACCGTCTTGTATTGCTAACCTGCTCACTGCCCTGCTTTGAAAGATTATTAGGCACATTATGGGAATAACAAGCTAAGAAGAAGAAACTTTGCTAGTCCAGGGGCTGTGTAAACTCTGATTGCCTTTCTTACAAATGCTTTGGAGCATCCACAGGAAGCTTGAATAAGTTATTACTTCCCTTCTTGTGACGTTGATGGAATAATAAAAGGATCACTGGCTTTTATCCTGTATATTCTTTGAGCAGCCTCTTTGCTGACAGTGTATATCTTGTCACTTTCATATTAAAATGTTTATAAGCACAACTTGAAAACACTTATCATTGAAATATCTATTTAATTACTTGTTAGTGCTGATATCAAAGCCTATTGTTAATTTCATGCAGTGAGTTCTGAGGAATCCACCTCAAAAAACTTGTTTTAAATATTCCTTTAACGCTGCTGCTTGTGGGATTGGTTCTTCAGCTGAGATCCTTGTCCAAGATGAGCTAACTTGCATTATGCAATGGAAGTGTTTGTATTTTATTAAGACAAGTCAATGACACCCTACCACATGATGTGGGGCAGCCACATGAATATCGAACAACTCCGTCTTGAAAGGGTGGATCAAGTTGTTCAGTAAGTCTTTTCATTTTCTAATCTCTTTGAATCTGAAAGGCTATATGGTATTTCTTATTTTACCCTTGGGAGAGGAAAAATAAATCTTCTTAGTTCTTGAAAGCTACTGCCTCGGGTTAGGCAGTCCTTACGTTAACATTGCGTTACCCAGAGAGGCTACAATATCCTTTTGTTGTGCATTGATGGTGTCTTCAACCAGTGCAAAACCCCACAGCAGCAACTTGGAAATAAAAGCAGGGGGAATGTGCCTGAAGGATTTACTGTGCTGCTGTTGGTTTTCCCCTGAGAGGAGCTGAGCTGTCTTGAAGCTGAAATTAAAATGTAAATCCTTAAATAGGCGTAATTACGATACTTTCTTTAGACAAAGTCTGGTGCAGGCATCTTCATTTTTTGAGGGTGTGCAGGTTTCTTTCAGTGAAGAGGTGTTTGAGCAGTGAATGAGGGAGGGGAAAATTATCGATTGCCCACTGTGTTGGTGGTCTCCAGCTTGGGAAAGTTGTGGCAAAAAATGGAGTGTGAGTTCTTGTTTCCCACCAGTACTTCTGCTGCAGTATGTAAACCTTATGAAGACTTATCCTGAATGTACAGAATTACTGGTCCAGTGACACATTGGTACTAAAATGAGCAGAAGGTGCTGGTATGGCCACTGTTGTAATTTTGTATGGCATTTTGCAGAGTCGGGATGGAGAGCTCCTGGGGGTGCCTCATCTTAGGAGGAGCCTGCTAAAGTGCTAAAGATCTCTGTGAATCAGAAGTGAGGTGGCTTGCCCTTGGTGGAAATCTTTGATTTAGCTCTGCTGGACTTTGGGTTAGTTCTTGGAAGAAGCATATTTTGGAGAAACATCGAAAGTGGAAAACAGGCAGAATAATCTCATTTTTGTTTTGGAGTTTGAGTTTGTTGTAACACTATGTGGAACTTGCTGGAGGACTAAGTGTGTATGAAGCAGTAGGGAAAATCAGAGCTAAGTTTTGGTTGGAATGGGCCTGGAGAAGCAGGCTGGGACTTGTTCCCAGCTGAAAGCTGAGCAGCTGTAGTGTTTGTTCTTCTGTATTAGGGTTTTGACACCTACTTAGATACAAAATCAGCTGCTGAGAATGTTATGTGTCTATGTAAAGGTGCTTAGAGCTGCATGCGTGTGTCTGACAAATTTGGCATATTTGCCTGATAGGTGTTTAGCTTCTTTTTCTTTTTTCTTTAGTATTAATGTTTTTTTCCAGGTAGACTTTTGTAATTATGTAGGGGATTGTTAATGACAGAATAGTTTCAAGACTCCAAACTTATACTCACTTAATAGTATTTATTATTGTTTATAATACTATTTTGCCCGGGGAATGTGGTGAAGTACTTTGCCTTATTGGGGTAAGTTTGGTACAGACATTGATGATCTGAAGAGATCTTAAATGGTCTTGAGTTTTGTTGCTGAGGCCAGCCTTCAGTTTCAAACCAGAAAAAGAGCTGAAAAAGGCTGAAAAGCCTGGCTTTTGAATAGCGTTATGAAGTGGTGTTGTGTTTGATTTAATCATGGTCCTGTATATGTTTAATTTTGATGGCTCAGAGGCATGAATAATGTTAGAACAGTACTTTGAAACTGTTTTTTTTCGCGTTGTTTAGCTTAACACATTAAAAGCCCCAAACCAGTGAGGCAGAAAACAGAGCAGATGTCAGTTTTCCTTTTTCCATACTAAAAAATCTGTAGTTCAATTTTGGTTTTGCCATTTAGATTTTTTTTTATGGTGACAACTGGTGAAACCATGCTGTTCGTGAGGTGCAAAAGTACATCCTTATAAAATGTCATTTGAGATACTGACAAGTGCCTGTCGGGGCTAACACTCACTTTTTCTAAGCAAATAGCTTTGATACTTTCTGCAATTTCCTGGAGTCTTCTAATGGTCTACTTTAAATCCTGTATTTGTGAATCTTGGGCAATGACTTGGGGCTTTTTTTTTTTTTTTTTTTACTTGGGGTAGAGACTGGAATAGATGACTTTCCACAAGAGCTTAATCCTGAATCTAACAGAATTTTCTAGAGAATTGCTGCATTCCTGTGACGGTTTTAAACCAACTCCTGACCTTTACTAGAGAGTTCTCACTACTTCATTCTCCCGGCTTCATTACACCATCTGTTAGCAAAAATTCTTCAGGAAAAATATTTTTTCCAAAGTGCTGAGGATATTTGGACTAGTTTTTTTGCAGTGGTGCCCAATGACAGGACAAGAGGTAATGTGCACAAACTTGAACATAAGAAGTTCCTCCTCATGTTTAGATGGAACTTTGTTACTTTGAGCGTGGCAGAGCACTGGAACAGACTGCCCAGAGAAGTGGTGGAGTCTCCTTCTCTGCAGACATTCAAAACCCATCTGGACAAGCTCCTGTGCAACCTGCTCTGGGTGGACCCGCTTTGGTGGGGGGAGGGATTGGACTAGATGATCTCCAGAGGGCCCTTCCAACCCTGTATCATCTGATTCTTTCTGTGAGGATATCAGATTTTGTTACAGAACTGAATCCCATCCCTGTGACATTTGCCAAGGCTTTTCCATACTGATCAGCTTAGAAACCTTTTATTAATTTTTGGTAAACTTTCCACCATACATCCTTACTCTTAAAAATATTTATGTATGGGAAAATGTGTATATGCACATATATAACTCCACTGAGCTGAATGGAACTCGTTATACAAATACTCCTGGAGTGTAATACTTGGATCGTGTTAAATAGAAATAGTGCAAACAATAGGACCATTACTGTCAGTAGATGAGAGTTGTCACCTGGTCAGTTTCCAAGAGAAATATGTTTTACCTGCAATCAGTGCTACTTCTTTCAGTTTTCTACTGGTGCACATGAATGACTTTAAGTCATCATGCTGCATACTACTTTCACGTGAGCCATGGCTTCTCCACATACAGAAGGGCTGTAAATAGGAAACTTCTCCTATGACAGTAATGACTTCTGCAATAAAAATAATATAGTGCTGTACTAAAGGAAATGAATTGTTGTAAATAACATCTTTGGATTGTCTGTCAAACACAGGGTGCAATAATGTATATATAATCTCTGTCCATTCCGTAGAAATCTCTAAAATATGACGAGCGACAAAATAAACTGTGCATGCATGTTGAAATATGAACATTCATCTTGTAACCATATTTGTAGTCAACTGGCAAGAAAAGAGTTATTAAATCATATTACTCATTTTCTGTTTGCCCTACTTGCCATGCTGACACCTGGATGACTTCTAGAGTGTGTAATGATAAGTATATCCCTTATTCCTCTTCCCGCAGTGGTTTGGTAGCGTTTTTGATGTTACAGATTGTAACTGTGAGGACCTTAAAGGGAAGAAATAGGTTTTGATTGTTGCTCTGTGAGGGGGAAGGTTTGGTGATCTGCTTCCCATTGCAGTGGGAGAAGTTATGTGGTTGTAAGATGTTTGTTGATAGGCTGATGTCAGCTTCAGTTGCAAGCCTCAGCTTCTTGATTAACAGTTTTATTGTCCTTGAAGAAGGTAGCTGCGATGGACAACTCCTGGATAGCAGATAGGGCCTGGAATCTCGGCGTGAATCCAATAGAAGAGCAGGAATAAACGACAGCAAAGTGACAATATGTGTTCTAGATTCTGTTTGATTCAATGAAAAGAAGCACATGTTGTTAATTATCATCTTGCATTGAAAGATTTTCAGAAGGCAGATTGTGTTGTCGGGGAACCCATAATCATCACTAATACAATCTTTGACTCCTATAGAGCTGTTCTTTCATTCTTTACCTGGGATCCTCAGAAGAAAAAGTAGCTCTATTTCCAGTTGTTAGTGTAGCACCCATTTTATAACAAGCCCATAGCTTTCGCTTAGTCTCTGCTAATCCTGTGGGAAGGATAGTAATGACTTAGATCAGACTGTCAGTGATTTGCAGATCTTTTTTTCTCTGTTTTTATTCATTAAACCCATCAGAAATAGTGAATTTGCCACAACTTTAGAAGAGTACCTTACGAGTGAGCCTCTAAAAAAGTGACTTCTCTAGATTGTGGCTTTATTGCTGATTTGTGGGATGTATGAAGGGACCAAAGTAACAAAAGCAGTGGCCTGTCAACTCCACAACAACATCTTTCTTTTAAAGGGGCAAGTGCAGGTCCTTCAGTGTCACTTGCTAATTATTGCATGTAACTTGTGTCAGTGACTTTTGGTGAGGAGGAGGGAGGTTTCCAACATGTTTGGGCCATGAACAGCAAGCAGGCAAATTCATGTAAAAACATAAGTGTGCGTATGAATGCACAGAGGTGAGCATTCATGTTTTCCGTACTCCACTGAAGTAGGAAGCAGAGAGGGAGTGGTTTGTGCTGTGTCAGAATCTAACTGCATTATTTCAAAGGTAACTGACATTTCTATTTACTCTTTCTTGAGATGGTATTATGTGGACTAGATGGTACTATGGTGTAACAGACTGTAATATCCGGAAATCTTGTTAAGTGTGATAGAGCTATTTTCCAGTAAAATTTCCAGGATTTACCGTTTAGCTGTAAGTGAAATCTGTGCTTGAATTACTTGCTGGCTATTAGTTGATTTTTAGTTATTGTATTGGAGTTTAATTTTGGCATTTTCCAACTGGGGCCAAAATCTGCTTTTGAGTGTTTTTCCCAGTTGTGATTGAGACCCTAATCTTCTAGCAAAAACCATGTATCTGTGGCATCAGTACACGCCTGTGGGGTCCCAGCCTCTTCATTAGGGATAAACAGGAGTCTGTGCTTTGGGCTACATTGCAGGATTAACACCTAAAGCATGATTATGTGCTTACCAGTATGTTTATTCCCTTTGCTGCCCTTTGAACAGTGCATACCCTGCTGTGGCACTGCCCTTAGACCTTTCAAGCCTTTGGTGCAAAATTCATCCTTTGCTGAGAAAATCCTATGTTAGGAAAATATCTGTGGGTATAAATTTGAGATTTGTAGGTGTATTAACAAAAAGGTGGGTTGCAATCTGCCCTTGCAGATTTGGCTGGCATTATCGTGCACTTAGCTGAGGGATGCTCCTAAATATGTAGGGAGAACCACACTGATGTCAAGGGATCCAGAGAGGAAAGGCATGCTTGAACTGAACATTTTGTCTGCATCCTGCTGCCCTTGTCCTGGACTCTTGTGTTACTTCTGAGGTAGGTGTTTGCGTTTGGCTGACAGTTTGCCAGCAAATGCTGATGGTAATGGCAGCTACCTCCTCTGCCCAGCTTCCCTAACTACGGTGGGCAGGCAGGAGAGTGCCTTCTTCTGGAGTAAATGGCACTTAGTAGTTTCCGAGTCCTGCAAGGGCCTCCAGGTGATTTTGTTATTTCCTTTGTGGATTTTAGCTCAATAATATCATTCTTGACATAGGCTCCTAAAGCCCTAATGCTCTTTCCAGCTGCACTGCTGGTAGCACCACACTTTGTCCAGGTAACCATGCAGACCTCCTGATTCACAAATGTTCATCAGTTCATATCACCAACATTAATCCCATGAGCCAACTCCAATCAGTCACTGAATTGGGGCCAGACTTATTAGGGGAACCAACAAGTTTCTCTTTGAATGCAGGGCACACAGAGGAGAAAAGGGCAGGTCTTAAATCAGTGTGTAGCTTAATTGTTTTTATTTTCTCAGAGGCCCTGAAGCAATGCAATGCAGGTTTTTCAACGCTGACATCACAAAATACTGGGACATGCTGCCAAGTCCATGTGGGTGGAGAAGAAAGGAGGTGTTCTTGATTCTTATAAACACTTGTGCTTCTGTTCTCATGGAAGAAAAAAGGAACAAACTTTCCCGATGATTCTCTCAGAATGTAAATGCCACATGAGCATTTTGGCTAACGGCAGAAATGGCATTTACTGTGCTGTCTTCACTGCTCAATTGTCTTGTCCTAGTTACATAAGTTGTGTTTTATCAACTGGAGCATATGCATAGAAAACCAGTTGGAGAACTCTACAAGTCCTTTATCACCTTCTCACAATTTCCATTGGAATTACTCATACTGACAGTTGCTCTGAAAAGAGTGTTCAGGTATTCTGCATCAAAGCATTGAAGTTGCATCCTTTCACCTGTAAACTAAATATTTTTTGTTTTGTATCTGAGGATGTTTAGGTTGTGAAACCTGAAAATTAGCAGGATCATCCATCATTTTCCTTAGGAAAAAATCTCAAATGTTTTTAGCCATTATGCTACTTTTTGATAGAAGGAAGATTGGTTAAACTCATCCCTGATGAAATTTCATTTCTCTTAGTGACTTTAGAGAAATTAATTTTCACAGTTATATTTACACCTTCCATGGTGTGCAGCAAAGAGGGGTGCTTGTCACCAGTTTACAAAAATTATTTGCTTTACAACTGTACGTTGACCAGCCTAATATAGTGTTTTATTTATGTAACTAAATCTAAAGAAGATGCTTTTCGTTCAGACATCCTATGTATAGAAAATGAATTATAACACTTCTATAAATAGTGTTCAGCTCACTGTGAGTTCCTTAGAAGACCAGGGACTGTGGCTTTCTACATATTTGGCAGTGCACAGTGTGGCCTGGGAATGGGGACGCTCTTTAGAAGATGTTCAGTTTAATTGATTTGTAGTAGAAGAGGCTTAGAGCCACCTGGACTCTTAGCGCTGTTTGATTTGCTTTCCTTTTATCCATCATTAAGAACTTGCGCTCTTGCTACGCTGATATAAGATGGCTTTTTAAAGATGCTGTGTGATTTTTATTAATCTTGTTATCAAGTGGACTCTACATAAAAAGTGCTTTGCTGTTCCAGAAATCTGAGATGCTGCAGGGTTGGGGTAACATTACTTGAAATAAAAATGACCAATTTGGTTCCTGGCAAGCAAAGGAAGGGGATGTGGGAAGAAAGCAAATCGAAAAATCGAGCCCCAAATCAACAGAGGACACAGCATTTATCATAGCTCCAAACAGTTTGGACGTGTGAATCTGGAAGGCTCACCTCGTGTTGCATGTCTGTTTGTCAGAGCCATTAATTGTCTTGTGACTTCAGCAAAGTGGAATGCAAATGGAGGAACACATTTGGTTTTGCCTCTTTTTGCAAGCCTACCCTGAGCTTGCTTTCAGGCTGAGGCTGTTAGCTGGGAAGCTGTTGAACCCAGCAGGGAAAACAGCTTGTGCTTCTAATCATTGGGGCAGGTAGTGGACTCCTAAATCTTGTTTGCTTTAATTGGCCTAGCAGTGCCTTTGAATCAGTGGGACTAGGGTGAATAATGTACTCAAGATTTGTCCTGGTATCTTCATTGTAGGCCATAGGTCTTACAATGTAAACTATTAATTTGTTGTAGATGAAACATCAGAGAGATTGGTCTTGGAGTCCCTTGGGGATTGTGGAATTGCAAATTAACTCCTCACAATTTACTTAATCAGAGTGTATATTTATTTTTTCAGAAGAGATTCTCATGTGAGAAAAGTTCATGAAGCGGCTAATTGGAAATGAGGTACACATTGGGACTCCCAGCTTCCTTCTGAGAGTAGCAGGCTCCTTTCGCATGTTTCTTTGTCTGCTCTCTATGTTGTACTGATAAGTAAAGACTTTACATTGAACCTCTGGCAGGGACAGATAGGCCCCAAACTCCTCAGCACTCAGTATAGCGTCAAGGGGGGAGATTAGCTTCAAATTGTTTCCCAGAAGTCCTGGTAAACGATGATTTAACATGACACAAAAATGCATGTGGATTAGAATAACAGGGCTGACATGGTGCCTTGTAGATAGTGTGGTTTGCTCCCAGTTTCCAACATATTGTTCTTTGTTCTTCCTGCTGTAATTACTGCTGCAAGAGATATTTTTGTTAATGTTACTTTTCTTCCAAACCAAAAATTTTTGCTCTGTTTTGGCATAAAGTGATATGTGCCCCAGGTCATTGGGTCTGCAGTGTCAATTACAGTTCAGATTGTAGAACAGCTTTTGAGGACCCTTCCTTATAGTCTGAAAAAATCTAGGTCCTCAAAGAAAATGAGTACAATTTTTTTTTTTTTCTGTGAATTGATCTGTTGCCTTCCATGTGCTTGCAGGTATGGATGTAGAGGCTGAAACTTGTAAGGTTGGCACTGAAATGTAGTGGGAATTGGGATGCACACAAACCTGGGATTTCTTTATACAAAGTCCCATTAAATAATTTTCAGCTCCTGGGGGCTTGCTGCTGCATGTGTAATGTGTTCCCTTGTGCGTAATGCAAAGTAAAATGTTTTCCTTCTGAGCAGCTCAGTGTTCTGGGTGGGTGACTGTGTGGAGCTGTGTAGCATGGGCATTCAGACTTCCTGGGTGCCACCTGGCTGAAGGCACTGTGTCTGCAGCTGTCTCTGAGTTGTCTCAGAGGACTTGAGGGTAGCTGTTAAGAGTACCTGGGCCTTAACGGAGGTACCAGTGATGCTGATAGCCTGATTCCCTCCATACAGTGTAAGACCAAAGGAGACAAAGGCCTTTAGGCCTTGACTACAGGGACAGTGTTTCTCCTTGAAAAGTGTGTCACTATTTTGGCTCATAAGATGGAATGAGGAAAAAAGTTCAGTGGTCGTAGTTAAGATTTTATTTTAATAGGGAGGGAGAGAACATGTGAATTTGTCATTCAGTTTGCTTTTCCTAATGCTCGTTAAATTTTTCTTTACAGAATCACAGAATGAGATGGGGTTGGAAGGGCCTCCTGGAGATCACCTAGTCCAACCCCCCCCACCAAAGCGGGTGCACCCAGAGCAGGTTGAACAGGAGCTTGTCCAGACAGGTTTTGACTGTCTCCAGAGACAAAGACTCCACCACCTCCCTGGGCAGCCTCTTCCAGTGCTCTGCATTTAGTGCATTTGCATTGTGCTCAGATTATCTAATCAGCTTGCAATTACACTTTCTCTTTTTTGTCCCCCATTTCTCAATAGCAATAGGTTTTGCTGCTCAAAAAGAAGGGAGTTCTGCTTAATAGAAGTTGATTTAATGTCTAAAAATAGAAAAGCCCTGGCTTGTCTCCTGGATCAGGTGGTTATAGTGGTGAAGACCACGTGTCACAGTCTTTTGTTTTGTTCTTGGGGACAGGTATTTTTCTGACAAAGAAGGATATGCAACTTTAGGAAATTAGGAATTGTAAGTATTTTACATCTGTTGTCTACCAAAAAATGAACTGTGTTCAGATATCAGAATATTATTTTTATGTACTTAAGGCTGTGTTTCCATCATAAGGGCTTTCAATATCTTTAGGGATTTCAGGATAATAATAGCTTGGCAATTAAAAAAAAAATTGGCATTGGAAGTTGGCTTCAGATGTGTTCTCCTGAGAGTACATTTCTTTAACCACATTATTAAAAAAATAATAAAATGTTATATTTAGATTATATCAGATTAAAAAAAAAATCCTAGCAGTTTATCATATGGGGGTTGGATTTCTGTGGTGAGAACTGCCATCTCAAAAGGAGAAATGGAGTTTTGCTATTGCCATGTGAAGACTTACTGGTTTGGGTAGAGCTTTTTAAAATGCGTTGGTGATTTCCAGCTGTTTCTTTAAAAGTGTGCTTAATCTTCCTGTAATTGCAAACAATCCTGGTGTCTAGAAATCTTAGCTCCTACTGGATGTGCTGGGAGGTGAGGTGCCTGGCCAGTATTGGTAAATCATAACATGCCCATCTGCCCCTCTGGAGACAGAGTTACATTTAAGGTTGTGTCCCTGCATACCACTGGCTTCTTAGTCATGCAGGCATGCTGCGACAGTGCCATGTGGATGCACGTTTTTGGATCCAGATCTTGATCCTGCAGTGCACGCTGTATAGAGGCATTCTGGTTCCAGTGGGGTCCTCTGGAAAGTAGTGGTTTGCTCTGGGAAGCCATGCCTCCACTGCGGCTCTGTGCACAGGATGGCTCTCCATTCCCCTTTCTTCCTGCACCTTGAGGAAAACCGATGCCTTGCACAAAACTGAAGTGATCTCCAGAAAGTCATTCCAGCCTGCTTTGCAGTAATTCTCTCTTCTTCTGGTTTGTTTGGTAAACTAGCAGTAGTGTCAGGTGTATTGTGTGCACAGTCTCCTGAAGGAAAAACTTAGTTTATGTGTTTCTGTTTTGCAAATGAATTTTTGCACTGCTCTGGAAGCTGGATGGAATAGTCCTGGAAGCACAGAGAAACAGGAATAGCAAATGTGCAATGTGAATGCAACATTCAAGATACTGTCCTCTTCTGCAGAGGCAGACCTGGATGCTCCACCCTGGTACTTTGAAGTGAAGTTGCTGAAACAATCCTCTGTGAGTAACAAATCTTAGTGTTTGTTTTGCTGTTTTTGTAATGAGCTATCTGTGAGTCATTGTTTTTATTTTTCATCTAGCCTCAAAGATGGAGAAATAACATCTAATGAATCCATGGATTAATATTTTTCCATCAATAACTGAATAAATTACTGGGGGGCAAGCCATCCACTTCTGTTTGAGGTGTATGACTGTTCAGTCCTTGGCCTCTTTGCTGGTGCTGCCACTTGAAGGGGCCAGCTGCGTTGGATAATGGATCTTGTGACCTGAATTTCTGTCCATCAGCAGCATGATTGCTCCATCAAGGAATTTCATGCAGGCTGCTTACACAGGGGTTGGGTGGAGCAGCAGTGTGAGGTCTGGGAAAGAGTAGTGCAGATAGGCAATGGTGTGGTACCATCCAAAATAATACTGCTTGTTTTCAGAGCACCTGTGCTTGTGGCAGAGTTTAATGCTTCAGCCACTGATGCCCATTCCTGGCTGAGCTACCTGTGTTTGCAGGCTCCCTCTCCCAGTCTGGTGAGCTGAGTTATTGTGCAGCGGTTATTGTACTAAACTAGTTTGGTTCAACAAATTTGTGCAAGTGGCTGGGTTGACAGCTTATGGGGAAGCAATCTCAGGTAGGAGACAGAGTGTTTATGATGCCTGGGGAGTAGTGACTGGAAACCTACCGATAGGTGGTTTGTTATTTTTTTTTTGTAGACAGTATAGGAAGGCCAGCTTTGTGTTTAATTTTAATTTTTTATTTACAAGAAAGTCCTTTCAATCTCTTAAGTCCAGCTCTTCGTTTACAGCAAGTGTTTGAATTTTAGTCTTAAATCTGGTTGTGGTTAGAGCCACTAGCAGCACTTGCAGGCTGACACCTCAGTTAATACTTGGTCCCTTTTCAGTTCTGTGGGAATTTGGGAAAGGGAGATTAAAAGACTTGGGAAGACTGGTAAGAATGAGTAGGTGAATTGAAAACAAATTGGATTGGTCCAACCTGTGATTGTTGAAAGATGTCTTCACCTGTATTGTAGACAGGAGAGTTTCACAGCCTTGCACTTGCAGGCCAGGGTTACGTGTGTCAAGTGACAATCAAGGGCATTCTTTGCTGATGTAAACCAGGGATGTCGTGCAACTGGATGGGTTGTATAGTGCCAGGCTTTTCTTTAGCTAAATGGATCACATGACACTAGGCCAACTTCTCCATTCATTTAAATGTTCTTGCTGAACAGAAACTCAAGTTTGTTTTCAGAACCTAGTGAGTCACTTAGGAGAGTCTTATTATGTTTTCTTCTTGGTAGGGAGTCCCTCCTCTGGGAGCTCAAAGGATTACTACCTTCTCTGTGAGAAGTATCTGTCGCAGCAGGCAGTGCTGTTAAACCTGAACTCTGTGTGTCCCACTGCAGCTCCAGGAAATTCTGCAACAGCAGCATAATGTGTCATTGGGAGCTATTGTGCTATTTCCCAGTAAGATTCAGCTCTAAGCTGGAGCTTGTACCCATAAAATATATGCTTTTGTTGAGATGTAATACACTGCATCAGAATGGGTGCAGGTGAACTTTTTTTGTGGTTTGGGCTGGGCACTAAATGAATGACAGGTCTTCTCTTTTACTTCTCTCCCCTTCAGAGTGGGAGAGCATCTCCCTCCAGAGAGAGAACAGTGAGGGAGAAGAGACTTCTGAGTTTAAAACCATTTTAATGAAAATATTAATAAAACAATAAAAAGAAAATAATGAAATATATAAATTATATACAAAATATATATTGTATATTTTGTATATAATTTATATATTTCATTATTGTCTCCCAGGATGACAGTCACATCACTGGCATGCACTGAGAAAGTCCCAGACTGGGTTCTGGATCTGGATGCAGGAATGCACAGATTGGTAACAAAAGCAGAAGAACAGCAGAGTCCTTCTTGGACACCCACCATTGAAGGAGAGGTGACTCTTTGATCCCTCAGCTATTATACTGAGCATGATGCAGATAGGATGGAATACCCTTGTTGGTCAATTATGGGTCACCTGTCCTGTCTGCTCATCCCTCCAGGTGCAATCCCTCACTGCGTTTCTGCTTCTGACCCTCCAACAGGGTATATAACAAAGTTAGCTGTCATTGGTTGTTATTGCAATAAGTATAAACAAGAGTCTCTCTGCATATATGAATTGATACATATTATAAACATCAGGTTGTATCACTCTAGAAGCGGACTACTGTCTTAAAAATACACCCTTAATTTCAGAGAGTTTAGTTAGTTAGAAGAAGCTTAGCTGAAAAGTAAAACTACCAAAAAGAAAACTGGTTCTGTTTTACCTCAAACCAGGACAGCTTTCAAGACAGAGGAAAACACAGTGGAGTCTCTAAAATGCTTCATGATAGGAGCAGAGGTCTTGCTACAAAGCGAGTTAAGAGTGAAGGTTTGACAGAAGGTCAGACAGAATTTCTGGTTGATGTCTTTTACCTGTCTTTGGGAACTGCACTCAGCCATTTCTGTAAAAAGCAGAATTATTATACTTTGATGTCATGTTTGTGTACATTGCTTCTAGCTGAAAGATACTGCAGCCCACCCTTCAGGCAGGTGATCTGCAGATTCACAGTTGAGTATGAGAGCTCACATCTGGAACACTATGTCCAGTTCCAGGTTCTTCGGCATAAGAACAACATTGATATGTACTGGAACAAGTCCAGTGGAGGACCACCAGGATGATTAATGGGACAATGAGATATAGGGAGAGACAAAGAGAGAAGCAGGAATGCAGGTCCTTGGTCAGGCCCAGCTCATTCTCTACTGTGGTTCTGTCTTGGGGAGTTTGCTGTAAATTGCTGAACAATAGTTGTATTTACATACACTTGGAGTTGTGAAGAACAGTGAGAGAACATCAGTGGATGTACAAAACTAGCAGAGTAGCTTTCTGAAACAGAGTAGGTTTTTTCCTGTCCTATTTTTGTATGCTGTATTTGCTTGTTAAAAGGGAATCCTGTTATGTGATGTTCTTGGCTCAGTAAAGAGTCAATTTTAGGTATCAGAGCTGTACTGTTTTTGCTGAAAAGAGAGGACACAGGCCCAAATGGGCCAACAGAAGATCATAGCAAAGCTAGGAAAAGGCAGGTTTTGTTTGTGACACTTAAGAGTTCAGCTGCTGATCAACCACAGGGTCTGCACGCAATTCATGACCAAAATAGCTGTTCCTGCACTGCAGTGATTCTCTCTCAGCAGCAGAACATGTCCCCTGATCATCAGTTACTATTTTTTTTTCTCCTCTGGCCAGTCTGTGGGTGACAAATGTTTTTACCAAGATCAAGCTGCTGGCTGTTTTTGTGGCTTTTGCCAAGGTTAAATCTCTTCTGCCTGGTTAAGGCTGACTTTTGTGAGGCAGGATGTGATAAGTGCTTGAGCCCGGGAAAAAACAGAGGAGCAATACCAGTTCTGGTTTGTATCTCAGAACTTCCTTGGGAATCTGCTGTGAAAATCCTCAGTCTACAAAATTACTTTCTTTAAAGGTTGAAAACTATTTCACAAGCTTTTAAAAAGTGCTTTCATTTGTGGCTAGTATCGGAATATTCCTAAGATTTACTGTTTTCACAATGATCTCTTCATTCCAGTGCATTACTGTGCTTGGGCTCTCTGCCAGGTCTGAGCCGTTCCCAGTATTCCTTAGCAAATGAACATGGCATATGAACATGATATTTGTGTGTCTATCACTCTTAATGGAGCAGAAATCTTGCTGAACCCTGAAATTTTATCTGATAGGCTCTGATCAGACACAATTAGTCTGCATAATTTCTGTGCTGTACTGTGCATTCTTTTATACTTCTCAGTTTGAGACAGGTCTATAGGGCATGTTAGGCACCATAATACCACAGCTGTGTGTGCCCCCGAGTTCATTGTGTCTCCTTGAGACTGAACCTGGCAGACATTGTAGTTAAAATGATGCTGTTCATGGGGGCTCTCAGCGGGGTTCAGCCCAACAGATGTGGGCCTTGGAGCCACCTTGTATGATGGACCCTGTGTGGCCTGAGCTGAAAGCTTCACATGCACAGCAATACGGGTTTTTAGAAAATCTACCATAGTGTATTTCCTGAACAAATCAGGTTGCTTCTCTGTATTGGGCAAGTATTGCAGTGATAATTCTCTAGAAACATTTGGTTCTCTCTTGCCTTGGTGAGCAAGAAAGGGTGATGGAGTAAGATATCTGAACTTTGTTTTAAAGAGCTTCCCACAGGCAATGCTGTGGGTTTAGCTGCTAAGGTTCTGTCTGCTTAAACTACTGGAATTCTGCCAGGAGCACTTTACTTTTTTCAGTACCAGGACATTCTCTGGGAGTAAAATGTTTGTTTCTGCTCTCTGTGTTCTTACTACACAAAAAGATTGATAAATCCTTTGCAGTTGTATTTCAATAGATGGGTCTCACACAAAAACAAATAAATGTTGAAGAAGCAACCAAAACTAGCCAAGCCAACAACAAGAAAACAAACAAAAGAACTGTGTCTGGGTAGAGTTCTCCTGTGTGGTCTCTTTCTTACCCAGCTTAAATTGCTTGGGTCAGGATTAAAAACACATATGTTGGTGTTTCCTAAACATGTATATGCAGCTATCATGTGGAGGTGTGCTTGTGTGGGAGATTTGGATGGTGCTTGGGTACCAGGACCTTCACATCTCCCTGTCTTCCCTGCTTAGGCAGGTGCTGCGGGGAGCTGTGCTGCTCCCCTTGGGAGAGTAGGGGTGTGTTTGGTGTCTTTAAATGAGAAACTCTTCAGAACAGCAGTCCTTACAGTATTTATGATGCAGCACGTGACTTAAGTGAGGTCCTGATTTAATCTGGCTCCATGATACATGTTTGGTATCAAAAAAATTGACTTTTCACGCTTGGTAATTTGTTGCATACTACTGACCTTTTCTTAACAGGATGGTAAATTTATTTCCAATGATATTAATTATATTATGATTTAAAAAGTAACAGTGTACTGCAGGCAGTAAAAGGGGACTTCTGTGAATGGTAAACAAAACAAAATTTTTGAGTGTCATGATACTAAATGAATTGCATTTGCATCAAATAATTCTTCATTTTCTGTATTCCTGGGTTGCTACTTCTTTCGTGCTATTAATTACTGATTTCAGTTAAGACACTGATACTTTGTTTCAGTACCTTTTTAAGATGGGGTTATATTTCTGCAGGAAATAATGACCATTGAGCTCCCCTCATTGGTTTTGGGATTTTGTGATTACTTTTTTTTGCACAGTTAAATATGTTTTAAAAGGCTGTAACCCTAACTATATCATTGCTGCCACTACAAAGGTAGAAGTGCTTCTTATCTGTTTCAAAATCAGTATTCAGGATTGACTGAATGATAGGTTTCTTCCCCCATACAGTGTAATAGCCTGAAAATATTAGGGGGCTTCTTACAGAGGTGCCCTACAGAATTTGCCTTATAGAACTACTGATTGGCTAGATCTGTAATGCTTTAGAGTGTAACTGATACCGTAAATGCAAACTATGTGCTGCACAGATATTTATCACCAGAAGACTATATTTGTAGATTTTGATGTTCTTGACTAAGACTGGGACTGTGCCAGATGTGTATCCCATTTTGTGAGAAGATTAACTTTCCAAGGAAATAATTATTTTCCCTTGGGCTTCTGATATTCTGATCTTCTTGGAGCAATAATCCATGAAGCTAATTCTTAATTTGGTTTAAGGGTGTAACTGTTATTGTAAATGATACAGTAATCCAATTCCTGGAGAAGCGCTGAAGAATAGTTGGATCATTAATCAGTACTTTTTCCCCCTTCCTAAATAGAGTGGAAAACAAAGCAGTATACTTGTCAAATGAATACGGAAATTATTGTTAATCTTTTTGAAGTGCCTTCTGGTGGTAATGAAAACTGCATACACAGTTAAGAAACAAAAAATAAATATTTGTCTAGATGAGAAGCCACAAGGAGGAGATAAACAAGGCACTGTCAGAACTGACTGAAAGCTAAAAGAACAGAGAAGAAGATCAGTTTGGATTTTAGCAGCTAATTTAGGACAGAATGTCACTGAGGGCAGCAAAACCTAAACTTATCAGTATTTTGAGTATGTTCTGGTATGTTCCAAGGTATGTAATTATTATTTTTCTTACAGGGCTTCGAGATGTTGTTTAGCTCCTAAAGCAGAGCTTTCCCTTCTTCATTCAGTCACTGTAGAAGTGAAGTAGCTCTGAGGAAATCTTAGTGCCTGTGGAGAGATGTCAAGTGGAGCCTGCTGAGTTGCAGCAAGGCTGAGAAATGTTTAAGTGACTCTTGAAATTTGGATTTAATTTTTTATGTAGCTTACGTTGATGCTGGATGCTAAGTGTCCTTGCTATGAATCTATTTGTTTAGTGGGAGTAAGGGAGGCTGCCTAGGCTAGACAACATAAAGA
Source organism: Gallinago jamesoni (assembly GCA_025769975.1). NCBI lineage: Eukaryota > Metazoa > Chordata > Aves > Charadriiformes > Scolopacidae > Gallinago > Gallinago jamesoni. The sequence continues at coordinate 42,727,254 of JAOQGH010000077.1, read as the reverse complement.
CTTGTGGTAAGATGTACATTATTGTTCTGGACAACAGACATCGAAATATAAGGATGGAGCGGCACTGAGCACTGATTCACCCAGAGATTTGGGGGGTGGTGGGGGTGAGGGAGGTGGGGGTGTGTTGTGTAGAAGCCAGACCTGCTGACTGATAGCCCTGCTATCCCCACACATCAGTGAATTGTTTCCTTTCTGTTGTCCCCAACCTTCATGTCTACTTCTTCCTCAAGGGGGGATAGCTGCCTTTGAAGGGCTGCCGAAGGTAGTTTCTCCCCTGAGCTGGTTAGAGCCGTCTCTTACTGATCTTTCAGAGGGGTTGAAAATTTGCATCTTTGGCTAAGAAGTGGGTTGCAGCAGCTCCTAGGTTAACAGCAGAACTGTGAACTCTGCTCCAAAATGAGGGAGGACCAGGTGTGAGGTGTTCACATTAGCATTGGTGGGTAATGAGGTGTGATGTTGTGCCAGCTGCTCACCGTGCTGTACCATACCCAGGCATTCTCTCAAGTTAATCCTTGTGGCACATCTTTCTACCAAAAGGAATTTCTTATCAGAGGATGTGCAGAAGTTGTTATCCTTCTGTATCAATTTTTTTTTTCTACCTTTTCTGTTTTAGGTTGTTCTGTTTCTTGGTCTTTTGCCATACTGTCTACCTACTCTACTCCCCCTTTCCCACAGCACTGGTTGTTTGGTCCCATCCTGTTGAATAGCCCCATGTCCTGTCATTCCCACAGGCCAACAAGCATAGTACGTGACTTGAAACTCTTGAAACGAGAGGTCAAAGAGCAATAAATGATGCTCATTAGCTAAATGTGCCAGACAGCCCTGGACACCCAAAGAGGATGCTCATGATGTTTTAATGTAACTATTGCAGGATTTATATTAGTTTAAATCAGTTTGTATTTTCTCTGCATTTGAAAGGGGGAGGAGTTTTCTCCATCAATTATTGCATCTAATTTTTCTCCATCATTATTGAATCACAGACTTGTCTGAAACTCTTGACATCACAATGGGTAGTATATACTGGCGCACAAGGATATTATTTTGGGTGTAAATCAGGCCAGCCTCATAGATTCTAAGGGTGGGGAGAGGAAAGCAGTGAGACATCTGTGCTTTAATCCCCTTATGGTTGTTTTCATGGCAGTGAGAGCTATGTGAGGAGTCACGTTTACAGGGAGGACTAGTGAAAAGTTCTGTGCCTGACTGGATTATTGCTGGGCTTTGCTTTGAACGGATGCAACTAGTTTTTCTTAGAGACGTGCCACATGCTTGTGGGTTGGCCAAGACCAGCTTTCAGCTGAAAACCAACCCAGCTGCAAAGCTGGCAGCAGCAGTAACAGGCTCCCTTCCTGTACAGAGGAAGCAGGTCTTAGCAATGTGCAGCAGATGTTGCCCACTGGATGACAGATGCATTTAAAATCAGTTGTAAAACGGGATTTGGGATTTTGCAAATTAAGTCGAACAAGGACAAGTGCTATTTAACAGTCTGTGTGCTTTAACAGAGAACTGTATTCCTATTGCACTGAAGTTCTGTGAAAGAATAAAAGCCAAGACATTGAGTTCTGCTCTAAGAAATATGACACTGAATTGCACCTGGAGTCTGGAAAGCCAGGTTGAGTCCTTGTTTTGTATAAAAACTCCATTTGAGTGACTGTATCTGGGTAGTGAAGTGGTATCTGATATGATGCAGAGACCCTGATGTAGTCCAAGACCCAGAAATGGGTGTATTAATAAAGATATGAAGGCAATTAGCCTGTGAAAAAATGCAGCTGTACAGCTTCTGGGATGCAGTGCCAAATGTGTTTCTGGGCTGCGTGGTCAGTGCAGCCACGTTTAGGATTCTGTCACACAGGACTCTGCTCTGGTCTCTTCTGCTGTGGGAGCGACTTGGTGGCAGTGAGACAGCTGGGTACAGCTGTGATAAAGACTCTGAAAGCCAGTGAGTTACTTCAGTTATGTTTCAGACCCTGCCTTTGAAATCATGTAGATGTCAACATAAATTGTGGGGTTTTTTTCTTTCTAGTTTTGGAGGAGTATTCTGCAGATAGAGGAAGAGGGCTGGGCAAACACTAATGTAGGTGTCAGTTTTGGGAACTGGGAGTTGAAACAGTTTGTGCTGGTCCACTTTGAGGCTTTCTCTCAAATAACACGTAAAGTGAAATCAAACTTCTTAGTATAACGTGTTGGGAAGACCATTTGAAGGTATAAACTGTGGCTGAAAACAGGTGATGTTTTCATCCCTGATGCACTTCTCCCACCCAGGAGATGAGGTGGAATGGTGGTGTGGCATTGTGCCAGGACCTCTGTTTTTTTTATCTTTTCAAATGTTTGTTGTTCCTGTTAAATATTTTTGTGTACTTCTGCAATATAGTTTTGATCATTCAAGGATAAATGGAAATAAGATGCTATGGCTGCCTGAATGGCGAAGGGTGGCTGTGATGATAGGAAAACAATGGAAGGATCAAGAAATGACTGCTAAATGGAATATCCCAGATATCCCAAGCACTGAAAGTGTAGCATATGATAGAGGTAAAAACCCTGTGTATTTTAGAAGAGGACAGAACATAAAAGACATAGCATTTAAATGTATAAAACACAAGATAAATACATGCACTTCTAAGAGATGTCTTATCTTTCCTTATATTGATTCTTATTTGAGAATGGAAAGGAAAGCTGTGGTCAGGTTCCCAGCTCTGCAGTGGTTGCTCTGAGGAATATCCAGTTTTTCTTGTTGTGTTGTGTGGGTGGAGTGCACTCCTTTGTCCTTGTTTATTGCTGACCTGATAGAGATGCCATGAAAAAGAAGGTTGAGGAGGAGTTACGACTCTGCCACCCTATCATTGTTCTGTACGGAGATTTTCTTTCTTTAAGCTGGTGAGGTTTGCTACTGTATTGTATACTGCAAGTTCTCATAGGAAGAAAAAACCCACCAAAGTACTGATATCTTCTCTAGCTTCAAAACATTTGTTTGGAGTAGAGAGCAAGATGCCTGCCAAGCATCTTTTTTTTTTCTTTTTTTTTTTTATGAATTAAGTAGCATCAACAACAAAGTGAGAACAACAGGAGTGAATAAAATACATTTTCCCCAAGAGGTTGCTATTTGCAAAGAAAACTCCTTTAAAGGTTTGAACGTAGAATCTCCTTTTAAAACTTTGATATGTTTGATAAAGAAACTGAGGGATTTCCATTGGAGAAACTTGAGATCCAAAGAATAATCATCGGAACAGTATATAAAATAGAAAAAGATCCTGAAAACTCTATACGTGTTTGACTTCAGTAAGCAAAAAGCAGGCTGAAGGCGAGCATGTGGATGCCATTCTTTGCTACATCTGATGTACACAACACAAAAATGGTTAGGAATGTTTTCACAGTCAGTCATGTTATTATAGGAGCTAATTTAGAAAAGAATCTGAAACATTTTTATCTGATGGACAAGTTTCAAAAATAGTATTTTAGAATTTATCTAGTAATGTAAATTCTTCTTTCTGTGGCAACAGGATCTTATAATTACTAATAAATATCTTAATTAAAAGATATGGTACAGCATTGTTGCTGAGATGGTTTGTGGTTTTTGCTTTTTTATATATATATATATATATATATATATATACACACCATAATGAGAGTGCCTTGAATACTATAAGCCAAACATTTCTGGCAGGTTGAAAAGGATGGCGAACTTTAATCCGTGACATTTCGGGGACATGACTTTGTAAAAAAATTTTTGCAAATTTTTCTTTCAACTGAACTACTCGCGCATTGTTTGCAAATGGTTTGAAATTCAGAAAATCTCAGTCTTTTATTGCTGGTCAAAGAAAAACAAACCACCTTGAAAATTAAAGAGACTTCAGTCAAAACCCAGACTTTCTGCTAGTTTTATCTTTAGTAATAAATTTTTTCCAAGATTTTACCTGTTGTAATCTGCACACAAGACATAATGGAAGAAGAGTATGTTCCCATGGTAGCTTTTTTTCTATCCGGAAAAAATGAGATTTATAAAAAAATTCATTCTCTTGTGTGTGCTTGAAAGTTTTAAATGGGTAAAAATGTAGTAAGCCTATTCTGAAGAACAAAAAAAAAGGCAATCTTTTTGTGATAGTTGCTGAGGCAGCCCCATTAATTAGCCTTCCTGGTTACAACATGACAGTGATGCAGAAACTACTGAGATACTTGGTTTTCTTTTTCCCCATAGCCTTTGGTTACAGTATGACAGTGATGCAGAAAGTTGTGAGATACTTCCTTTTATTTATTCCCCATGGCCTTTGCAGAAAAAGGAGTATGTTGTGCACCTTTACCCAAGGACACCTGCAGGCAGAGATATTGCTTTTAATATAATAAAATCATAAATAGAATTATACTTTTTTCCCTGTATATTGCTAGAAAACAATGTTGGAAGTTATATTATTGTCAAACAGCCTTGTAGCACACAGTTTGAATGAGTATTCTAATTATTCTGGTTATTCTTCCTTAGCTATTATCTAAATGTTTCATATTGAATATAATCTGTATTTTGGAAATTGTATATGCAATTTATAGGCTCCTCCTCTTTCTATTATAAAGCGTAATTCAGGCACATACATTTTCATATTACCTAAGACTGCAGGAAAGCTTAGCTGCTTGTTATGGAGCATCTACTTTAATAGATGGGCAAGGTTTTGGAAACTTGTGGTAAGGTATTTGCAAAGAGAGGAAGAAATCCAATTATACTTTTTGTCGTGTTAAATCCCTTAATAGTGATTAAATATTACCATACCATTCAGTCAATAATATTTTTTATTTGGAAGATTGCCATTTTGATGAACTTTAAACTTTTGTAAAAGTATTTTAAAGAAAAATGGAAATCCTTTGCTTGTGAGGTAGAGAGTAAAATTATCCACAAAGCCCCAGAAGAAAAGCAGATTTAACTTACAATTTTTAACAAAGCTGCATAATTCTTCCACCAGTGTTATGCACCACTGGAGAGCTTATTTGAGTTTATTTGATTACAGGATTAGCCAGGCCACAAACACCTTTTGACTTTGATTTTTTCTCTTGGGAGGCTGTCAGCATCCACCTTCACACAGGATGTCCTTCCCTGCTGGCTGGACACTGGCATGGCTGTGGGCCAGGCCTGCTCCCACTATTCAGTGTTGTGTTGGAGCTGCTCTGCTCTTAACCGCAGCTTGGTGGATGTGGAAAATCTTGGAGAAGGGCAGGCCCCCACACTGGGATTCAGGATGATTTTTCCTGGCCTCAGTAAAGATATATTTGGTAGCCACCCAAAAACTTCTGCTGTGTGTTTAGCTGGACAGCTGTGGTCTCTGCAAGGATCCACAAGGATTTTCCAGGCATCTTGTGGTTCTGCAGAGAAGCAGCCAGCACTGTAGTTTTGAAGTGTGTCTGTATATATATAACCAACTCAGTGAATCAGTTGCAAAGTATCCCAACTAGATACATACAAGAAAAAGATCCTTTCTGTGCAGAAGGATTTATCTTTTTTCCTTCTTAGTTGCAGAAGTCTCTTAGATTTTGCTCGAATTGTGTGGTCAAAGAATATGGTTTATAATCACCTGTTCTAGATCTTATTTTGAGTATAACTAGTACTGTGGGTCTTGTTACCCTCTTCAAAAGGGACTGAACATTTGAAGGTCTGCTTTTTTTGAAAGGTGATTAGGAATTTGCATTCTGTGATCTGTCCAGGTGCTACTATGTTTTTAAAAATTTCTACCCTAAAGCTAAGAAGTCTAAAGAATTGGTGTAAGGCATCCATTTTCTTGGAAAGCATGAGTAATTTTATCAATTTATTTTCTAATCTGACAAGAAATGAAATCCTTTACTGAAATGGATTCCATATATGCCATGTTTAGCAGATCTGCTCTAAAGAAATCTGTATTGTAGCAGATTACCAGAATATTTAGGATGATTCAAAGACTGACAGGGATAGAATATATAGGTGAATATTTTAAGTGTTGGATAGGAACCAGAACTGCTATCCCGCACAGGTATGAATGATAAAAGCAAAGATGTCAGTTCATATTATTGGAGTTAACACTGGGTAAGGTGATGAAGATGATCTTTCTATAAAGATAAAACATGTGGAAATGAGTAAGTCCCTCATCAACCATTGGCTGTTTTTTATGTACATGTATCTTACTCTTCAAGAAAAGGAAAAGTGAAAACAGTGTTTACTGATGGCGATGGCGAGGTGTATTCTATTTGCTTGTCTCATTTACCTTGTTTAATTTTTGATTTATGGTTCTCAGTTGGGAAGCTGTGCTTTGGTTCTTGTCTCGTCTTAAGTTTGGTACTTGCTGAATAAATGTCAATGAAAGAAAGTGTGCAGGCTGTGACCACACAGCCAAGACTTGTGTGCTGAATGTGTGATTGGTTGTGCTTGCCTGCACTACCGCTTTGTTCTGCGGTGATGCTAGGCCTGCCATGCTATCATGAGGGCTTCCTCTGTTGTGCCTAGACTAGGTGTCTCAGCTTTGTTTAACAAGACCTATTAGCAATTCTCAAGTGACTTGGACTTGCAGGTAACAACAAGTGCTGAAGCTTTCTCTTACTGGGGATATTCTGGCTTTTGATTCAACCTTTATGAAATGTTCTCTCCTCAGGGCGGTTTTGGTTCAATTACCATTACTGCTGGCATATTTGCCTTTGAGCTGGAGGCAGTGCAAAGCAGGCTCTAGCCTTAAAGACATCATCAACTCAATGTACCCATGTATGTAACTGTGATTGCATTTGACTTGAGTGCGGTTTGCTGATTGTTGCTTGGTAATTTTCTCTATTGAATGTTCTTTCTTCCGTGGTCAAATGCAGAAGATTCCTATGTCAGGTAATTATGGCTGTGCAATGTTATCTGTAGGGCTTTAGCACAGAAATTTTGCCTCTCAAGTGCATACATTCCATGTTTGCCTGAGGGCCCATGGATGGCAGGACTTTGCGTTCAGCTGATGGGGAAAATCATCACTGAACTGTGTTTGTATCTTGTGCTTTGTAAGGAGGTACGGTTGACATGTTAGTGCTAAGCAGAGGAGAGAATTCATGGAGATTGCAAGGAAAAAATGCAGGAGATCCTGTGCCTTATCTGTTTGGTGGTGATGATGGTACCCCTCTGCTGTTAGAACACTTGGCTTACGTGTGTACTTGGGACTTCTGGAAACAGTAGAAAAAGGTGCTGACAAGGGTGACAGTAGCTACCCTTATACCAGCACATTGCCGGTGTAGGGGAAAGTTACTTGAGGATTGCAAGGAGGCAGTAGGAAATCAGAGGGAAAAGTGTTGTATTTGTAGAGCAAACTGCTGCGGATTGAAACCTGAGGGACAAATTCTGCAATAGTGTAGTTTGTCTAGGTGGATGATGACCAGTGCTTCACTGAGCACTGAGTATCCTAGCCAAAGACAGCTGATTTTAAACACTGACGTTAAGTGGGGGAGTAGACACCCGTATCAGGGTTACCTGATGTGCAGACATGCCTTCTGAAGTGTTCCATGAATTTATGCTGAGACCATGTACCCTACAGTATTCCTGGGGTCAGTGTGTGTGGGTAAGATCCCACTCTTAACATGAGGAGAGGAGATGGGAAGAATCCTGAGATCTGGACAGAAAAACATATGCATATTTGCTCTATGTAGTTGTCAAATAAATTGACACCCAACAGATTTTTGCCTGAGTGTCTTGGAGAGTCTCAACCTCAATTTGTCTTGGCTAAAGGTGTCCAACTACCCACAGCCAGCGTCTCACTAACATTATTCAAGAGGAGTGATGGAGGGATGACAGGAGGAAGTGATTTGTCCATGTTGCTGAGAGATTGCAAAATGCTGCACAGTAAATTGGGAGGAGTGAATGGGAGAGCCTGAAACACAAAGCTAGTATTGTGCAGAGAGAAGCTGAAAATTGGATGATGGGACTTATCAGTAAGAGACAGCAAATTATTTTCTGAAGAATTGTATGCTCACTCCACATAGCAGAGAACACCTAGCTAGCCACAAGTGTAGAACGGTGCAGTGAGACCGCAGAGTCATTAAGTCCCGTTTCCTGTAACTCCCATATGTTCTAGGGTTTATTCATTAGGGTCAGAGCAGGCTGTTGGAGGCAGAGGTTCACCAGGGGTGAACAGCAGAACCAGGTCCCTGACTCACATGTCCAGCAACCAGATGGTCAGCAGTGGAGTTCCTGGACTCCACCTTTGTGATTTGAGGTGTCTGTATCTAAATGGAGGGACTGGTTTTGCACCTAGGAGAGGATATATGCTTGCTGTGTGCTCTTGTAGGCTGTTGCCTTACTATATGTCTGTGGACCCACATACAGGTAATTCTGCCTGTGGGCAGAATTGATGCATATGAGGAGATTGAAGCCATTGGTACAGACATAGATGTGATTTGGTAGCTGAAGTCCTTTTCTTGTGCTCTCCTGCATTGCTCTGTTAATAATCTTATTGGTGCTTTTTGAAACCTGCAATTACAGTGAGCTCTGCGAGTGAAGAGAAGCAGCGTTAAAGGATTAATGAGTTGAACTGAATATTATGTGATTCCTTGAAGCGTCAACATCAACATGCAACAGCACACTGCTGATTAGCTTGATTCAGTCTTTGGCAGCCAGCACAAGGCGGTATCCTGAGATAGTGTGCGCTTCAGCCACTGCAGAAGGACTCAGTGTCAGAGTTATTGTGACACAGGATTAAAAAAATATTAAACCTCTTTAGAAATGGGACTGTGACTATGTGCTTTGCAGGTATAAACTGGAATAGCATGAAGGGTCAAGTCAAGTGTGCTGTTGGTTTTGTCTCAGTGGAAACGGTCATTTTCATTCGGTGGCAGTTTGTGCTTGTAGGAGCCAGTGCTCAGAAAATACTTGTAGAACCTACTATAATTGAATAGGATGTTTAATTTTCAATATATTTGCTCTTCAAATGGTTGTGTCCTGGCTGCCTTTCCTTTTCCATGTGCTCTCCTTTTCTATTTCTTTAAAAAAAAAAAAGTTTGTGTAATTACTCTGTGTGTATATATACATACACGCATACCTTAATACTGAGGATGAGAACATGTGCAGCTTTCATAAATCCTCATCTCTCTTTGATGTGGGTCTTGAATATAATTACTTCAAGTGGCCTCTGTCTGTGTGGTTAGGTTAACATTGCATGCCCTGTCAGACACCTTCTCTATCTCAATCAACATATGGCCTAGAGTTTTGACAAATGTATTCTAATTTATTTAATGCTGCAGCTGTACTTGCTTGCTCCCAAATGCTTTCCTTGTATCTCTTGAAAAAAATATGCTGTCAAAAAGACTGTTCCAGAACCAGAAAGTGTCAGTGGAAATGTTGCATAGGATCCCTTGAGCCTTGCGCTTGGCACGTCTTGGTTTTACAAATGGATATGTAGTAGGACCCCACTGAGTTTAGTATGGCTGATTGTGTGATTAAGGACAACGTTCAAGAATCAGAGCTTGCTCTGTCAGAGCCCAGTTTTCTTGTTTGCTTGTAAGAATAGTTGCCGCAGTGGTCAGCTTAGTGCTGTTGGAACAGTCTTCTAAGTTACCTGAGTTGAGTGACCGGTTGCTATTAAATCAAACCCCTCCATTCCAAAAGCCCTTTGAGCCTTTGAAAATCTCTACTTTGAAAAATAGCTGGAGATTAATTATATATGTAGCATTTTGAAATGTACCAAGACAAGCTTTTTGCTCAGCACCTATAATTACAAACAGCATTCTGATCCTGAATAGAGGGTTTTAAAAGATGATCACATTCAAAGCTGCTCATTAATTATGTTACTGTCATCCCTTTTAATAAAGGAAGAAATGCGTTATTCTTTGGCTGAAATACAAATACAATAGAGATTATGTCACTTCCCAAGGATAGTATTATTTAAGACTAGAACGATGCTTGTACCTACTAATTAGAAGTTAATAAATCTGTAAAAAATGGAATTTTTGAGGCAGATTTGAATCAGTTTGCTGTTGTGTCTTGTGACAGGCCTCTGGGTGAGGGACCCAGAAAGCCCTGCTATGTGACCTTGTTTTCCCCAGTTAGCCTTTAGACTGGGTAGCATTGTTGATGTGCTATTTCTGTGATGCCACAGTCATTCATATAGGGACGAGGAGGCCACCAAAGACTCAGTATTTATATATTTTGTTCAGAATAATAAAAAAAAAAATCTTATTGGAAATGTTGGATTTTTTCATTAATTCCAGTACACTTCCATATATGTTTCTAGTATGGCTGTAGAAATAGATGGAGTCTAGTCTGCCCTTGCAGCTCAGTGCCTTTTTTGTCATGTTGCAGCACAAAATGTTACTCTGATTCTTAATGCACTTGACCTCAGTTACATCTAGATGATATATCACAGACTGAGAAAAGTGTTAAAGGAACCTTTTAACATTGCTGAGTCAAATGGCTCATTTCAGGAAATACTGGAATAAAGGGTGTTTGTTCAGTCTTTGTGGCAGCCTTCTGCATATGTATTATAAAGCAGTCTTTAATTATGGGATCACTTTATTACTTGTTTCCACATAACTCATGCTTCATTGAGTGTATTATATAGATGTTGCTTCATTTAGGAACAGCCCTCAGTGTTTTTTGTTTTCTCCTGTATTTTCAGTGCATGTCTTCATTATTTTTGTTTTCTGCAAACTGTGTAAGACTCTTTTGAAAGTACTGACTTTTCCATATCAATCATTCTTACGTTCTCTTGCTGTGTCACATGTTTAGGAATTTGTATTTCAGAACCTTGCAGTGAAATGGAGGTGTACTTGCAGTGTAGAAGTGGAATAAACTTTTACAGTCCAAGTAACTCTACTTGTAGGTGTTCAGTGGAAGCTGCTCAGGTTCACTGTGAAGTCATCAGCACTCTGCTCTCCCCTGTCTGAGCAGTTTGGGCATGGAGATGTAGGTAGGACATCAGACCCTGGGCAGAGGCTGGGAAAGAAACAGTGGTCTAGGACATCCTACTTTGACTCCAAGGCTGCACGCTCCTTTCCACATCCCTAGTCCTTGCTTTATTGTGTGCCTTTTAGTTGTGGTGTCAGAGAGAGCTGTCCTTCAGGTACCTCCTTTTCTTTGTCCCTGGAGTACCTTTAAGTTCTGTAAGTGAGGAGCAGGTCCTGTGGAAAGACACTGTGATCTTTTAATTAAAACCTGTGTATCAGGCAGCTGGAGTTTAACCTACTGAGAAAAGTTAAAGAATTAACTTCTTAAATTTTTTTTTCTTATCTAGAATGGCAGAGTCTTTTTAAATTACTCAAGATTCATATTTGTCAAATCAACCCATTTGCATGTTTCAGATCTTTAAGGCTATCACAAATAGAATTGATCCTTTATCTAATTAAGAAATATGCTTCCTCAAAGTAATCCTTCACGCGTGTGACACTTAAAAAGTCTGGAAGAACGCTCATTGATTTCAGGTATGAATACCTTAAATAGAACTTGATTTTTAGAAATGAGTGTCATTTGACTGACGGGGTTTTTTTCTGCTCTGTATTATTGAAGCTTTGTATTATATTCTTTGATTTGCTAGTTGTTGGAGCTGCCTATGGTAGTTATTAAGGAGTTTTTCCTCAACTATTAACCCTTAACTAGGGCTGCTTATGGACTTTTCAAAGTTGGGTAGCTGTTGTGAGCCTGTCTAACAAGTACCCTTAGCATCAGCTGAGGCTGTGTGACAGATTTAATCCGAATTGGGATCTGTGTGTGTTTTCAAAGATTTTCTTGGAATCTTGCAATAAATAACTTAATCTCTTTGTGCCTCGTTTACCCTTCTGTACTGGGATAACTAATCCTTTGTGACCTTTGGAAAGTGAAGATTCTAGACTGGGAGCTCTTTGGACATGAGAATAGTAGGAGTCTGTAAGACAGAGAGAGACTCTTCATTTAATGCTTCCTCTTGAAAAGTGGCAGAGCTGACTCTGGTGATGTTGTTGGCAAGTGCTGGTCAGTGGTGAAGCTCTGATTGCCTTTCTGGACCCAGAACCAGATGTTGTGAGAGTAACAGGACAAACAAGCATTTGTTTTAAGAAGAGAATGGGAACACGTAGGTTCTCTGGCAGCAGAGGATAGTAGATACTTTTCATCACTGCAGAGAGAGGAACATGTTGTGGTTTCCTGAGACGTGTCCAAGATGGATCCTTATCTGCTATGAAATCGGTGGCATTCCCTGGCATGTTGGTAGAGCTGTGCTGATCTGCCCTAGATAGGAGTTGGGATTTTGAGTATGAAATCTCCTGAAAAAAGTTTCAGGCAGTTCTTTCTTGCACAAAGCTTTCAACCATGTTATCCCTTATAGGTTGATGTCAATAAATTTAAAATTGGCTAAGCGGGTAATAAAAGTATGTGGTTTAATTTTACTTGCAACTGTGTAGTCTGGATGAACTCTGTGGAAATCAGAATTCCAATGTCAAAGACGTTGCCTATGAATGAGAACAGGAAGCAATTCAGAATTTGCTGGTTAATACTAACAGAAGTGCCTTGCCAGGAGAGGATAAAGAGTTTACTTGAATAAGAGCAGGATTAGAGCAGAACTGGTTGCTCTTGAAAGTAAATTTTTTTTTTTGTTAGATGTTTTCTTGCACTGTTGCTACCCTTGCAGTGGCTTGAGTTGCACCTTTGAAAATGTGTTTAAGCATAAAAAATGGCAAAAGGATAACAGGATCAGTCAAAGAACCAAACAGAATCTTTGAGATTCTGTCACAGCAGAAGTACCGACAGCGCACAATGTACTTCTGGTACGAATTCCTGTCCCTGAAACTGGGAGATTAAAGTTGAAAGGGTATGCATTCTGAATAGCTCCTGGGAAACTAGGCTCTTAGCTTCCATTAAAGGTATGGAATATGTATCTGCTCCTTTTTGCACAGCAGGGAAGATGCCCCACAGATCTGTTATATTACTTCCTCTTCAGCTCTGAGCCATAGATCATTTTTCATGTGTAAACAATCTAAAATATTCTGGGTTCTTTAGAACTCATTAAACTTTTCATATCATGAGACACACTAAGAAAGGCTATAATACCATATAAAAATACTATAGCAGATGAGGAGCAGCCTTACTCCAATTAGAGATAAAGTGGGCTTTGAAATTTCTGGCTTTTTAAAGAAACAGAGGATTCATTTGTTCTTCCTTCACACAGACTGCTGTGAGCAGCCTGCAGCAGCGGGCTTCAAATGTGAACCTCAGTTTAAAATGTGAATTAGCCTAGTGTATTTTCAGGGATAAGGCCTTCAGAGTGCATCCCCAGCTCCTGCTGTTCAGCTTCGTCACACACAGGCAGGCAGACAACCAAAAATCTTGGACTGTCCATTATCTGCACCGGGCAGATCAAAGAAAGGTAAATGCACAGGGCTGGAAGAAATTGCAAGAGATACAATGTAGACCTTTGTTATGGAGGCGGATTCCCAGAGAGATCCCTGTCCTGTTTACCTGGTTCTTTTTGACTGTCCAGTGAAGGTGGTGTACAGCTTCAGTAGGTTCCTAATTTAGTTAGATTAGCCTAAATCTCCTTTGCAAGTCTTTCAGACATGTTGAACAACTGCTAGCTTTATACTTTGGAGGATTATCTCCTGTGTTAAGGCATGTCTGTGTTGCAGACAACAGCTAATAGTACTAGGTTGATTGCTCCGACAGAAGAGCTCTGGAAAATCTGACTGTGAAAGTTGAATATCTAGTTGTTCGCTTGAGTTTTCTTTGGGTGTGACTTGCCTCCGCCTAGGAGTCAGCGCAGCAGAGAGGAATGTGGGTTTGCACTCCAACTCCTCATGTGCAAAATCGTTTACCTGGGCTCAGCCCCTTGGGCTTCAACTAAGCTGTTGGTGGATGAAGCTGAGTGCTGAAACATTTCTTTTTGCTGTCTCTGCAGCAGCACTACTATAGCACTTTGCATCATTTTGTTTCATGGCATCATTTTTGGATGATTTTGGACCTAATGAAATACTTGTAAACTCTCCCAGCTCCTTCTGGCTATTCACACAAAATATTGCCTCAGACTGACCCAGTGAGAACTCATCCAAACCCCTGACGGGGAAGGCACAGCACTTCTGTGCTGCCCCTTTTCCCAGTAAATACGGAAAACTAGATTAGACTGTTTTGTCTTGGTTGGCTCTTTACGGAGGCAGATTGGCTGATTTTGATAATCTAACCATCTTCTGGGTGTTTATAATCGATTAATGATTTGTTTCAGAAATCTGAGTTTGACAACCACACACTAGAGACCTGGTAGTCTTCCTCTTTCCTTTCTATGGTGGTCCTGTGCTTACTTTCAAGCAGCACTTGAGGACTTCTCTCATCTCCTGTGAATTCGCGGTGTCAGTAGTTTCATCCATTAATGTGTGCTTGTTTCGTTTTGATGATGATTTTTTGTTGGTGGCTGGTTGTTTTGGTGTTGGTGTTGTGGTTTTTTTTTTTAAGAAAAAAGTTGCATTTTAATTTCGTCTGTTTCAGCTGGGTTACCTCATGAGTCTCTTCTTAATATTCTTTAAACATATCTCACTGTTTTCGTCAGCACTGTAGCTGCTTGATGTACCAGCTTACTTTTGCCACATAATAGCTAATGTTTGGATGTTTATTCCATCTCCAGCACTTGTAGCTTTCCTGCATTCTTTTGGCCTCCCATGAAGCTCTGCTGACCTTTGCTGAGTTGGTTGAAATCTGTCTTTTTTTTCTTTTTTCTTTTTTTTTTTTTGAGATTTGCTACTCTTAATCTGCTGCATTCGTTTCGTCCTGTTGGAATAGTTGGTTGTGTAATTTCATCATCACCATTACCCAGTCTACCTCCTGCCTTTCAATTTTCAAATGGTTTCTCCCTTTTAGCCAAACCAACTCCGGCTTCTGAAATGAAACTTACCCAGGGTGTTAGAAGATCTGGATGTGTCCAGATGCACCAATGGATATTTTGCAAGCACAGCTGTCTTCGTAGCACATGCCCCTCTCTTGGGGCTGACAAAGGCTGAAAGATGGGAAATACTGGACAACTTTATTTTCCTGTTGCATGTTACTAGAAAGCTCTTTGTGATAAACTTTGCTAACCAGATCTGTCAGCGTGACTTCTTGCGGGAACACTGACTTTACATAAAAGCTGATAGAATTAGAAAATGCCACTGTAGTTAGAGGAAAGGGGTACATAAATTCTTCAATATAGGCATGTCCTTAAAAAACAACTCCTGATTTTATTAGCCAACAAGTATTCAGAAGACTAAGTGCCAACATGTAGCAGTGCTAATTGTGTTTCTCTGAGTCAAGCAATTGGCATGATACTGTTTATTAGTAGTCTTCTCCTAAGTATGTCCTGGGTGTTCACCACAGACTCTGTGAGTCAGGACTGTGATTCTGAAAATCTTGAGGCTCTTAAAGTAGAGTTACCTGAGTGTAACTGTAGCAGAAAATTAAATAGGTGTCTGATTAGTGTTTCACAGCCATATTATCTTGCTAGCAACAAGTCTGTTTCCCTTTTATCATGACCCAAGATTAGGATGAACCTAGAGTCTCTCAAGGAGTAAGCATTGTAGACCAGGCCTTAAAGGTGCTAGAAGTTCTGTTTGCTGGAGGCGCCAGGCTTGTGTGCCTGTCTATCATATGCTCATCAGAAGCTTTATAAAAGGGATCCTGCTGGTACTGTCCCTACTCATCTCTTGCTTTGGATATGCTTTGCAAACGGACTGGGAGCTCCTCAAAGATTGGAAGGTGCTGAATGGTGTTTGGCTCAAGAGAGTAATATTACATATGAGTTGTTAGATGGCTGTGTTTTGCTGACCATTATTGACAGTGTCTGGACAAGTAGCATCTTCCTAAAGAATGCCAAATCTTTGGTGCATGACACTGCATCTGGGGGTGGGGCCTTAGACAAATCTCATTTAGCAAGTCTAACCGGCTTAGAACTGATTTTCTTCTCAGACACATGGAATTAACCAAAGATAATAGGGACCACGCCTGGCCAGCATATTGTAAGAACTGACTTTTCATTTTTTGGTATTGGGAGGAAAGAAGAAATATTTGAGCTTGAGTTTTCTGCTTTTCTGTTGATAACGCTTCCATCTTTACTTTCCATTATGACAGCAGTGCGCAATACACACTTTATATGTTTTTTGCCTTAAGAAAGTTGCCCTATGCTTAAAAGCAAGAGGTAGGGATAGGGTCCTTGCTTTCTGCTCATGTTTCGGCCACTGCCTCATGTTAACTTTGGCAAGATGAAATGCTTCGTTTCTAAGTTCAATAAAGTTACAGATAAGAGTTACATTGCTTTCAGTGACAATCCCTATGCTCAGTGATATATAGCAAAGTTGACTTAAAGTACAAAGTGCTTTTATTCCTGCTATCATCTATCTTCTCCCCAGCCTTCCCCTGTCAAGCAGTGAATATCTTATATAGCTTCGTTCAGCTGTGATTTTTGTTACCTGCATACTGGCAGAAGTTAATTCAGCAGGTAGGGTGCATGCTGATTAAGTGATAGTACTGGAAAATGGTCTGTTTTCTGGCTGTTGGCTTGAAGCTGGGAAGAGAAGTCTGTCTGATTTCCCTCCTTCTTGGGCAATTCAATGCAATTCTTAAATACCAACGATTTGCACTTTATAGGTGCTTCTCCCCTGCCCAGCCTTTCCCAGGATTTGCAAAGCAGTAATTAATCCTCATTTATGCTGTTACGATAATATTATACTCGCCATAAGATATGGTAGTAACTGGAGCACAAAGTAGTTAAGGATATGCCCAAGGTCATGCAATAAACAGCAGTAGCACCAGAGAGAATTCTCCTCTGTGACTGCTCAGCCGCACTTCCCCATTGCTGCTTTTCTGTGGTACATGATACTCGGTTACATGAGTCTGAATTTATAGATCCCATCGGTCTGGTCTGCAGCTTGTAAGCACATAATTTTTTTATTGTGCAGTATAACTCTGGGATTCCTGGAAACAAGGAATCTTTCCATAAATGAAGTTATATTGTCTATGTTCTTTGTTTGCTGATTCCTGATACTTTTGGTTGTTGCTGTTACCGTCTTTTGTAATTTTTGGTGAATCATCCCTGGTGAATCTAGATATATGAAAGGTCTTCTACCTGCAGATCTTCTCCTTTCTGTAAAGGAAGAAGTGGATTATCTGTTTCTGTGAAACTGATCCTAATGGAAACCTTCAGTGTAGCCTGTGTTTCAGTGGAATCTGCTTTTCCATGGATATTCATTTTATAAGAGAACAGGCATTCTGAAGGCCCAAGCTCTTTGGTGGGACATGGTTTTGATGCATTCAAAAGCATGTAAGCTATGATGGAAGGAGAGGTTCTAGTCACTGGAAAAGGAGAGTTTGGCGTAACTTTGCACGTGTTACCAAAAGCAGAGAAGGAAGGTATTTTGTTAATCCCATGATGCAATGCATAAGTCTTTAATTCATTTAATAAAATGAGAGCCTTTTCCCTTTAATAGCTGCCACTAACTGAGGGTTTTTGCTTTGTTTCAGATTTTGGAAACCTGGACTAAAATATTTTGTGACTGACCTGACAACAACACCATAAGGTAGGTTTTCTGTTTTTATTGATCTCCTCTCAGTTGTTCCAGAGCACTGGAAATGCTGTACATCTCTACTTTGCTAGGATACATTGCCTAATGAATCACTTCATCTTGTCCAAACAAAGCCAAGTAGTTTGACAGGACTCCTCCTATGTCTGCATGTACATGTGTTATGTAATTTGATGGTATTTTAAACAAAGAGAATATGTACATTTCCTGGGCTCTACAGTGAAGGTGTTTATGGTACAGGGGTGGAAACCTAAGTGAAAATAAAAACGCACTGGGATTTTTGCCAACTTTTTTTGTGCAGGTGTCTGTTTTCTGTAGGAAATTTTCTATTTGCAGTACGAGTTGAGCTAACCAAAAGCCAGTGCTGCTGAGTACAAGTGCTGCAAGCTGAATCTATAGCATGGCATTTTTTTCTCTTCTCACACCTCACATTTAGGGTTCATGGTTGCCAAGAATGTTGTTTGCAACATGTGCTGGTTACTTGTCTGTCAGTCACCACATGCCTACTTTGTTTGAGGGTTCATTGCTCTGCTTTGTTGAAATGTTTTATTGAGGTTGTTTACAGATGCAAAGAAGTGCTGAACCCTGGATTTCCCATTGTACCCTAGCGTTACTTGTTCAGAGGAGGGTTTATGTAATGGGTGCAGACAGCTTTTGGTTATTTAAATGGCTCAAGTGAAAAACAATACAAAGAGAGACGATAAATATAATTTTCACTTTATCCAGTTGTTGTTGCAAGAACAATTATTTGGTCATTCATCTTCAGCCAAGAACAGTGCTGATCTCAGCTACTTGAAGTTTTCAAGCACCAGGTTTATCTGGTGATACTGCACAGCCACAGTGAAATCATAGGTTTGGTTTTGGTTTTTTTTCTTTCCTGGACCTTGTTCTTGTCCTCCTCCTTGCTGTTGCAGAGAATGGAGTAGAAACTGGGACATGCATTGTCTGCATCTGTGTGTGCTGAGGGCAGTTTCTTCTGGCCACAACATTGCTGCTCGTACTGCAGCCACTCGTTTCTGTCTTGGAGACCACAGTTCTTTTTCCTACGTCTGAAGGCATGAGTCTTTCTAGAATACATGCCTACAGCAGGAGAATGAGAGGCAGTATTTCAGTGCAGAGTAGCGGTATCTCTGCTGGGTATTTCAGAGTACAGTGTTTTTCACCAGCTGCATTGTAACTGTGATGGGCTGCAGTACAGACATACTGTTTGTATGTTCAAGATACTATAAAGAATTGCTGTAGTCTTGTAAGCTTTGTCTCATGTTTTTGTGGAAGGTAATGAGAGAAACAGGTGAGGTGTGAAAATTTATCGGCAAGCCTCTGGTTGTCAACATACTTGAAATGAAGTTGCCAGGGTCCTGTTCGTGGTATTAATTCTTGTCCAGTGAGAAAAGGTCTAGTTTTGATTTCAGTGATTGCAAGAGGCTTCTTTTAGCTGCTCCTTTGTCAGCCTTTTGTGTGTCATTGAACATGATTCATTAGGCAAAAAGTTAAATGGTCAGGAAGAGCTGTGTCTTTCAAAGCTGTAATGAGGCCAATCCAAATAACTCTAATGAAGAGTTACCCAGAATATGGATACTTTCAGCTGTGTTTGAGCTGCTCACAACTTATGTGAAGAAAAGGTGTTCTTGCATAAATGGAGAGCAAAAAAGATTCTTGTAATTAAATAATCGGTTGCCTAAATCGCATTTTAGTAAGCTGATCAAACAGTGAAGGCAAGGTGCAGCCCCAGACCAAGGCTGAATAAACACTTTAAACTGAGTTTTGTTAGTTCTTCTGTCTGATAGATTCACACAGGAGAAAAGGGAAAGAACAGTAAGACGTGTTCAGATCATGTGACTTTTTCCCAGCACCTTAAATGTTCAGCTCTGCCTTCTGTCTTGATAGCCTTCTTTATAACCTTTTCTTAACCCTGTACACAACCTGCACAACGGCACAGAAAAATTCTTCACTCATTTCGTGGTCTGACTCTGTTGCATCACTTTCTGGACTGCCCCAAAGCACTTTTCCTCTCCTTTTTGCTGATCACCTAGCAATTGTGTATCTTGCACAAAGGAAGGAAAGCAAGAGCATTTGTCTTAGGCCTGTCTCTGCAAGCTCAGTCACTTATTAAACCTAAATATTAACTATTTTTTCACGCTTACAGGGCAATAAACCCCAAATCCTTAGAACAGAACATTAAATGTAAGTGCAACACTTGTGTTTTACTGAGAATCTCTGGGGAAAAAGGCCATAAACCCATGTTTTTAAATTTTATCAGAATATTTCACAGGAAAAACATGAGCGTTATATAGGAAATAGTTTCCAGACCTGTACTAATTCACAGTGAATTTTCAGGTTGAACGAACAACAAAATGGAGAGAATTTTATCAAAAGCCTAAGACCTGCATTGCCTAGCTTAACATTAGGCTCTTCTGTGTGGCTACTGCTTGTGAGAACTGTGCTCGCCCTGCTCCTCTCCTGCAGAGAGGACATTCTGTAGATTAGTACCTCAGGAAGGCTATGAAGATCATGTGTGGTTGGGCCATTTTCTGGAGAACCTCTCTCTCTTCTCTGAATCTAGAAAAAGCTTTTGGTTTATGGGCATCTCTGTTCTCTGTTGAATGTGACGTTTGGAGAAACTGAGCGAGCTGGTGTTCTTACAAGCCCTATAAAGGTAGAGATCTAGCTGAGCATTTACCTCTATACTGTTAAGAGTGATATGAGAACCTTTGAGATCATGAAGTCCAACCAAAAAAAAACCAAAACCACACCACGGAAAAACAACCCACCACACAACCCCCACC
>JAOQGH010000077.1:42623982-42706407 GCA_025769975.1 Gallinago jamesoni | reverse complement strand
TTTCTTAAATACCTCCAGGGATGGTGACTCCACCACCTCCCTGGACAGGCTGTTCCAGTGCCTGACCACTCTCTCAGGGAAGTCATTCTTCCTGATATCTAATCTAAACCTCCCCTGCCCCAACTTCAGACCATTTCCTCTGTTCCTCTCATTATTCCCTTGGGAGAAGAGGCCAACACCCACCTCCAACTCAGGTAGTTGTAGAGGGCAATGAGGTCCTGCCTCAGCCTCCTCTCCTCCAAAATAAACATGCCCAGTTCCCTCAGACTCTTGTCATAAGGCTTGTTCTCTAGACCCCTCACCAGCTTGGTGGCTCTCCTCTGGACTTGCTCCAGCAGCTCAATGTCCTTTCTGTAGTGAGGGGCCCAGAACTGAACACAGTACTCGAGGTGAGAGCTCACCAGTGGCCTTAACAATTGGTCAGACAAATCAACTGCATCTCAGACAAATGAACTGAATTTTACCTTTCAAAGTTTGAAAATCAAGAATTTAGCAAATGGCTCCCATTAATCCCATATGCTTCCAAGGCGAGAAGCAACACTAAAAGAGATACTGTAATGCCTTTAGATAATGAGGCATGTTTATGCCTGCAGCAGTTGAAAGCCATGAGAAAAATAACCATTTCTTCTTATGATTGTGATCTTTTTTCTCAGGATGTCATCCCTTTTCTCTTACAGGCCTGGCCACATGGAAAACGTGACATTCCTGTTAGGCAGAGCTGCCATGGGACCCTCCATACTGCCCTATCAGATTGAATAGCTTTAACCCTGATTCTGTTGGTACCAGTGGAAAAAAAAAACTGGAAGTGACTTTATGAGAGAAAAGAAAGACTCTTGACATACTACCTTTTGAGTAGTAATGGTTCCAAAAATGCATGAGGAAGGAAGGAGATAAAAAAATCTATGAACAGAATAGAGTCAGGTCTTTAAGTAACAGAAAAGTTTCCCAATTCTGAGTGCTATACACTGAAATGCTTTCTCCCCTACCAGTAACAAAGGATACTGAAGTTATAAAGGCATTGCAGCCATTATGCTCAAAGTCTGTAAGTGAAGCAAAACCTGTAGACAGAGAAAACACCTAAGCAGAGAAAACAAAAGCAAACAAACAAATCCATACAAAAAAAAAAACCCAAAAAACCACCAAAACAAAACAAAACAAAAAAAAAACCAAGAAAAGCTTTCAGGAATATAAACTTTTATCCAGTTCCTCATCACACTGCTGCAAACATGCCTGTTTTTCCTGCTATGTCAGATAATCTCATAAAATATGTTTCCTCTCTCCAAAGAGACTTTTCTTGCCTAAATTAAACTTTAAAGTTTGGAATTAAAGGGCATAACAACTCCTCTTTAATACTGTCTCAGAAGATATCTTTGCTGTTTAAAAAGAAAGGGCCTGGCTCCTACTCCCATTTGAAGTCAAGAGCAAAACTCCCACTCATTCCTTTGGAGAGGGGTCTAATCAAAATTGATATTATCCTACTGTCTCCCAACCTCCTGGTATGGCATGCAGGAGGTAATAAAGGATACGTATTCACCCCACTGAATAACTAAAATAAGAATATTAAAAAAAACCAAAAAAAAGTATTATAAGGGCCTACTGTCTGGTCTAGCAATTTATTGCCCATGAATGAACTGTATCAGAGAGTGTTTGAAGACTGAGCATTACGTAGAAGCAGACACTTGCAGTTCTACAATATGTTGTTTCCTTTTAAAAAATTTGTGTACCACCTGTTCCTTCCATTTGCTATTTTTTTTCCTGAAGACATTGCTGGCAATAGAATTAGTCATTGAAAAACAACCCACAAACACTTACTTGGTTAACTAACTAGCACTCCGGACCTGCTGGTGTCAATAAAAACAACTTCCTCAGATACTCCCTCAATAAATATTTTTTCTTGCCCTGCCTCTGGTTTTCACATCTGGTGTTTGGTAGAACATTAACTCAAGCATTTGCTACAACTCAGAAAACTGCTGCTTTTTGAACTCCGTATCTTTATATGTTATATGTCATCTCACACAATGAAGATTCTGTGATTCTGGTCTGAGAAACCCACAATTTATCAGACAGTAGAGTCTTCTAAAAGTGCAGTGTTCCCAAGCACTAGAAAAGAAATTGGCTCTGTGTCGCTCAAACCAGGCCAGCAATGTATAAAGACAGGAGTTATTTCACTGTAAAACTTTCATATGAAACCCCGCTGATTTTGCTTGGAACTGATTTGCCTTTTTACTGTTATAATCATCTGGTTATTTTACTGTATGAATCAAACACATAGCACTTTTTAGGATACACAAATGCTAAATCTTCTGTTACTTCTCCTCTGGATATTTGTGTGTAACTGAAATAACTTTGTGAAGTCCTTTGTAGTTCCTAGTCTGTTTAGGATTGGCATTCAAATTCCAATGAAATCAAGTCAGCCCTGTGCTTCTAGGGAATGCAGTCTGATTCAAGCATGGAGAATGTTAGCCTAGAAGTTGAGACATATGGGTATGAATGGGACCTTGTAATATTTTGATCTTGACCAAAAAAAAAAGAAAGTACTTGTTTAGAGGTCCACGTCATTGCCATCCTTATTTAACCACTGGTGAGCAAGGGACTCTTTACATTTTGATGTTTTTCTCCACCAGATAGGTTTATAATCCAAATGCTGTACAATACAGTGCTTTGCTAGACGTTGATATAAATGCTGTTATCTCACACTGCTGCTGCAGTGGTGGTTGTTTCCAGCTGAGGCTCCTAAAGGCCCCTCTTCTGAACAAGAATCAAGAGGAATTGTGTGGCTGAAAATGTGAAAAACTCAATCCTCAGTTTTTAAGTGCAGTCATATGAGAGATTTGGCTGTGCCACAGAATTGTAGGCAAGAATTCAACTGATTTATGTACGCTTTGCTGAGCTGTCGCACTCAGACTGATCTTTCCAACTATTTGAATCAAAAATTCTAAGCTAGTGAAGATACAATGCATACAGTGGTGCTGCATTTGAAATCCAGAACTTTATAAGCTTTTGTTCAATTTTTCTTTTTTCCTTGAGGTACCTGCTGAACTAAATAATGGTCTTCCTATAGAAAAGATGATGGGAATATGTGCAATGGGGATAGGAGCCAGGTTGGGGGCAAGGCTCTTTGTGGTTGAATGTCTGCACTGGGGAGAGACTTTTGGACGTGAGGCTGGTTTGGAAAAACAGCAGTCAGGGAATAGCACCTGTCCCAAAATCCTTGCTATGGAGCTGGGATGGGAGGTGAATGGAAAGGTGCAGGAGTTGACTGTTTCCAAAACCCAACCTGCACTGAGTCACAAATGAGTTTGAACTCATACAAGACTGGGTAGAGGGAAATCTGTGTTTCCCAGCAGTGTATGGCCCTGCATCTTTTACTGCCCTGTGACTTGGGGGCTGAGTTTAGGAGCCAGAAAAATGCCATGTTAGTCTTTTGTGAAGGTGTTTAGTTCCAGAGCTGAGGCAGACAGAGGATGAAGGAGGAGCCTCCTTGGAGATCTGTTTCTGAACTAGAAAGGGAGCATTTGTATCTCTGTTGCATGTGAGGAAATGAGGCACGCTTTAAGACATAAATATTATTTGCAGACAGTAGGCAAGTCTGTGGCCCAGCTGGGATCAGATTCCAATCTCCTGAGCCTCATGCCGTGGTTTGTTGTCTCTTCCAACAGCATCTGTTTCCACTGTACATCTTAATTAACAGCTTATCCTGATCTAAAAACTAAGAAATAGCTCTGTAGTGCAGATTTGTATATAAACATATTTTGTTTCTTATTAGAACAGGGGTGTGTGCATCTGAGGCATTTTATAATGTTCTCAGAAGGAGAAAATACGGACTCCAACCCATCAAGTAGTAAACTATTGCTTTGGATGAAAAGCAGTTGCTTTTCTCAAGCAAATACAAAGGCAAGTTTCATATGTGAGCTTGGGAGCTGACCTAGAGAGCTTGAACTTTTAAATAAATTTCTGACTGATTCTGCTAGTATTTTTGTATTTTCATAATAAGCAAGAGGTGAATCTTAAGATTGTTGTACTTAAGCTCTTCATGTCAGAATGCAGTTGTGCACGTTGTATTAGTGCTAGAAATCGGAGCCAGATGCTTAGTTATCTCTGAAATTGGTAGAGCTCCATTGATTTCAGGAGACTTGCGCCTACATGCATTTATAACAGCCAGCAAACAGGCTCTTGAGTCTCAGAAGTGCACCATGAAGATACATCTGTAACATAGCAACGGGAAAGCCTTTCTGCTGTTCCTGTTATGGTGGTGTCAGAGGATGGCGGTAATAGTGAGCATGTGTTGGAGGGTTTGCTTTCTTTTTGTTTAGGCTTGTCAAATTGTTTGGAAGTGTAATGCCTACCAAATTTAAAACAGTAGCCAGTTATGGTAGTGGTGCGAGGACCCAGTTTTGGTTCAGTGTGAAAGGTTGGGAAAACATCACACCACAGCACATCTCTGTGATTTCTTCTTGCTTTCCATGGGATTAACACTTCCCTCATGTGAAGCTTGGCCTTCCTGAATCCATCAGAAACTTTACCAGCAACATCTGGCATCTCTGTTTTCCTCTTCTGGGCCCTCTGGAATGTTGTTCCAGGCTGTGTGGGCAGCAGAAGCCGTAGGCTGCCATCCCATGGTAGGCCCTTTGCTTTTGCTGTGTTGTATGGGGATGAAAAGGAAGTGCCTTTTGTGCCTGACAGAGGAGGTGGCACTGGGACTTGGAACATAGTTGTGGACTATAAGCAGCCATTATATATTCCTCGGGATCAGCATCTCTGCCGCTGTTAATCAGCACTGAGGCTTGAGATCAGTGCAGCACCTGCTGCTGTGCCTGCTTTTTGCCTGCTGTCAGGTGTCTCACAGTCTTATGCAAATAAACCATTTAAGAAAATGAATTGCTTGGATCAAGCCATTCTGAAAAGAGTAGCACCGGATCCTGTGCAAGCCAGACATCGCCTCAAAAATGTCCTATATTTACACAAAACTTAGCAATTAGGTTTTCCCCTGGTATCTTTTGTGTTTTTCACATTGTTTGCCTATTATTTCTGCAAGGGCAAAAGGGGAGGTAGCATGAGTGTAGTAACTACTGTCTGTAATTATGCAGCCAAAAGAAACAAAAAAGCCTTCTGGGTGTTTTCTACATCTTGGGATTTATTAGGTGCCTCATGTGCTGACAGAACAAGATGTAAAATTGCTTCAGTGTTCAACTGTCACCATATGAGGCAGAAGAAGCAAGTCTCATAAAAGTACTGTAGTGCAGAAAGTTGGCTTGTTTGTTTCTGCCCATCATGGGCAATTCCCTCCCTTCTTAAAATGTTTTTCAGCTCTTGCTGTGAATAGACAAAAGTGATTCTGTTTTTACAAATGCAGAACAAGGAAAAATACCCTTCAGTTAAAGGATATTTCAAAACAAAATCCAGAACTGAGTTTGAAGAGTTTGGTCTGTTTTTACAGAATTGCTAATCTTTAACAAATAATAAAATAATTTGCAGTTCAGGGGAAACGTTGCATCTTTCACTGTTCTTTGGGGTAACTGTGATCGTTTGAAAGAAAAAAGGTAAAGTGTGTTCTGCACCTCAGCTGAAGCAGCTCTGCACTTTCTTGGCTACTGTAATGAAGCAAACCCCTCCACTCAGGAAGATGATAAAAACAAACATGCAAACAGAAGCCACATACCAGTCACTACCCAGCTCCCCGCTAGGATATGATTGATGAAACTTGTGCTACCTAAGTGTTTGTATCACTCCTGGCTGGAAAGGCCAGAGAGCAATCTAAGAGAAATGGGGAAGTCCTGCAGACCCAGCTCCTGCTGGTGGGAGGGCACCACTGTTGGGACCCTTGGAGTCAAACTCTCTTCTTTATCACAAGGTAGCCATGAAAACAGGAGGTTTAAGCCCGGGTAGACCTTACAGCCTGTTTGCTGAGGCAAGAACGTTCACGTTAAGCTGAGCAGTACATGGAGAGGCTGCTTGGTTGCAGACCTGGGGGTTTCACAGTGGATGTGCCATTTAGACCCTGCACTTTGCCTGGACAAGGTGTGTGCTAGATAAGTTCATTTGGGATAGGGGCAAACTCTGGTGTTTTTTTAAATAGAAGTCAGGAGCAGGATGTGTTTATGGCTGTAGAAAGAGTGAAAGCCCTGACTAGCATAGGGGTGCTGCTATAGCGTGTGGAAGCATTTTCTGTGTTCTCAATTGAAAAGATGAATTTTGAAGGTGCGAGCACTCCATTTTGAGCAGTATTTGTTTGACAGAGGACAGACACTGGCCAATGACATAGTTGATGCAGTCTTTTTTGAACTGCAGTCTCTTTGGGCATATTAAAACATGAACGTCATGCTATCTGCTGTTTAGCTGAAGCCTATCAGGCAGTCATATCACCCTTCTTGTTGTGACCAGCCTTACTATAGGCTTTTAGAGTGCTTTTGCTGTCATCCAACCTGAATGAGTATCTACCCATAAGCAATGGGTTAAGGGCTGCCTTAAGAAAGCTCCTGCTCCTGTACAATGTTTTCAGAAGCTATTTTCTCCAGCCTCTGGTGACACTGACATTACAAAGATGCAGGATCTTAGAGCTCTTCTCTGAGCATGAATGTGTTTTGTATTTTGCTGTACTTCAGCTGAGTTACGGAGAGAAGGGAGGCATGGGAGATGCTACGGGTAGTGACTTGCCTGCATGGTACATATTTTGCAAGTAAGGAGTGAAGCTGAGGCTGAAGGCTACCCAGCTCTTGTGAAGGTTACATAGTATATTTGCAGAAGAGGCAATCTGCAGCTCATTTTTAATCTTTAGAATTAGTGCAGAATAAAGTAGGCAAGCCTCAGACAACTTTACTGTGGTTATGAATCATGTGCCCAGACACAGCAACTCTGATTTGTGGGTTCAGGGTATTTTTAAAGTGCATGACTTTGTGGCTAAAACTTGCTCTTGCAATGGAATAAATAAATAAATAAAGACAAAGGCAGGGGAACATTTAGACAAAGTAGAGTGACTGAGAGCTGGTCCAGAAGTTTTCAAAAAGCAATGGGATATTTTTCTGTTTTAAATGTCAGTTTAGAGTCTTTGAACAAGAAATCCCAAACTTAGCCCTACAGGTCTGATAATACTGCTGGCCTGTCTGCAAATCCTGTGTTTCCCTGCACGGACAGAGCCAGTAGATTCTTTGCTGTTGGGAGCTGTCGCATTCACCACTTTGAGTCTCCTGTTTAAATCTTGCCTTCCTCTGGAGATGCTTTCTGATTGCCACTTGATTAAAAACTATGCTGCAGATCCACTAGACAGGTGTATTGGTGGGTTACTGGGGGACGGATGCTACACTTGACTCCATGCATACCCCCGTTACAGAGACCAGTCTGTGTATTTTATGGAGCACTATGTCTCTCCACAGAGTCCCTGTGATTGTGTGTCTCGTCTCAGTCTTGCATGGTGCGGTCATGTTGCATTGTGCTAGGTCATGCTTTTAAACTGCAGGACTTGGATTATCAGCAGAAAAAGAGTAAAAGGCATGACCTTTCTTCTGCTCCTCTGGGCAGAGCAGAGATTTTTGTAGCATTTTGCTTTGAAACAAATTAGTAAATAGCAGGAATGTTCTTACCTACAAGAGGTTAGCTGCTGAAGTGTCTGTAGGCTTCCTAGCTGTTGAAGGAGTTGAGGTGGAAAAGACATTAAATAGAGATAAAGTTTAAAAAAAAAAAAGTCACGCAGAGATGTGGAAATAACTTATTCAGGCTGGAATAACAAAATCTAGGGAAATTATGCCAAATCAAGCAGAGCAGATAAAAATTTTGCCCGAGCACAGAGCACAGACTCTATTTACCATCATGAAGTTAGATTTGGAATGGTGTAAGCTGCAGGGAGTGCAGCAGCCAGGAAATAAAAACGACCATAAGGTCAATGCTCAGAACCAGGTAAATAAGCCATGCTGTAGGACAGGACAGGGGCAGTGCTAGAGCTCCCTGTAGATGTGATTCCAGAGGTGATGTATTCTGGTGTTGTCCTTGACAAGGAGAATGGGGCTGACAGTTCCTGTCTATTCCTTGTAGGCTTGTTTGAATTCGTGGGAAATTTGCTGTCATAAAGTTAGTACACTGTAGCCTGCATGAAAAGAACTGGTGAAAAACTTCAGGACTCTGTCATGACTTTCATTTTTAACAGTTTTCATACTTTATGATACCTTGTAGTGTCTCTATAGCCATGTATGACATAGGAGTAAAAACAATTTACCCCTAGGAGTGAGGGGGATTCTAGTAAACATGAGCTTTGAAAGGGTCTGGGAAGAGCCTCCAACCTGCCTCCTGATGGGAAGGGTGCAAAATCACTTTAAGGGCTCTTCAGTAGACAGAGGTACCAGGTTCAGTCCCACCTTTTGTAAAAGCACGTTTTCATGTATGTAGGAATGATACTGTTTTCAGATGTTAAATGCTAGTGGAGAATAAATTGAGAGGCAGTGTCTTAAACACTGAGAATTTTAAATAGTTGTTTGGTAAAAGTAACTTTCAGAACCTGTTTTCTATTTGCTGGCTGCCAGAGGATAGATTTCTGTTATTAAAAATTATTATGATTTTGACATTTCACCTGAGCTTTCAATATCGATTTCATGGCAGGTATTAGGGAAAAACACAGTTCTATAGACTATGGGATACTTCATTGAAATGTTTTTCTTTTAAAATACAAATGGAAAACAATACTTGTTAGAGAAATATAGGAGCAGTTTGTGCATGACTGTATTATGAAGTATCTAAAGCAGGTATAACAGTGTCCTTAAAACCTAACTTCTGAATGATTGTAATTTTTGACCATTCTGGGAGTGAGTACCAGGAAATGACAGTAATGCCATGTCTGGCCTGTGCATTCAGGTAGGGAATCCGGCAACATAGCTAGACTTCCTAGACCAGATGTGTTACATGTTATACGAAATTGCAAAATCTAAACATTTTCCTCAGGCCAGTCCTTTATTGTGATCTGAATTTTGGCCTTTGTATCCATGGCTGCAGCCTAGCTGACTTCTGTAATTTAGCTGGTCCATCGCAAGAGCCAAACTCAGCTCCGGTGCTGGATTAGTGGTGCAGCAATGGGAGCATCTGGGGAAGAAGGTACTAGTTAGTATGCATATGGAGGGCAGAATGTGGTCCTAAGAAGCACAGAGAAAAGATGCTGAGGATGGGGGAGTTACCTAGTCCAAGCTGGTGAATGGCTTTTCTAGGAATGACAGTTTCAAGCCACATAACGGAAAGAATAGAACCAGCCTAAAAGAATGGGCCAATGAGGTGATGGAAGCTCAGCAAGTGGTGGGAAAACAGTCCTGGCTTTTCTTGCTCTTTATTAGCGTTGTATGAGGACTAATCCAAGGTTTGTTGTGTATGTAGAAGGCCTCTCTTTGTAACCATGACTGGCTTTTGAGCACTGTCATATGGGGCAGAGCGTGGTATAATATCTGTACACATCAGACCTACAGCTGACAGAAAGGGAGAACGGTGTTCAGGTAGGCTGTACTCAAACCCTAGCTCTGCTATTGACTTTGCAGGGGACCTCGAGCAATATAAAAATAGGACTAATGGTGTACTTGCCGTGCTGCAGAGCCACAGAGCAATAGTGCTGTTGGTACATGTATACTAGCAGTGTTGCTGTTCAGAGAAGTGGCCTTATAAACAAAAACAAATTGTCAGCAAATAGTTTGGCATTTTTTTGAGAAAAGCCTACAGTTTACTGCCTGCAGAGCACCGAGGAGTAACTAGTAAAAGCTGCTTGAAGTCGTAGCCAGATGATAGAGCCAAATTGTGTTTATGATTGCACATCATAAAAGCTGTCTGTTTGGGAAGAGATTTAGCTATTTGTTCATTCATGACTTAGACGCCATCATGCAGCGGTAGCCACATTGTGCAAATATTTGCTCATTCTGTGACAAAATCACTCATATTGGCAGGTTAGGAAATATAGCATTTTTATATGAAAAGGCAATAGGTAGGCTTTGCCTGTAGCTGTAGACTGTTTAAGTAATATGCTATTAAGCTCAATTAGAGTGGCACAGTGAAAATAGGTGTAATACTTCTGCAATGAAACAGCATGTAAAGACCTGAACAAATGAGCCATTACTATGAATGATGCTCCCTCATATGAGTAGAACTACTGAAGGAGGGCCCTACATCTGTTTCATGCTGCATCTGTTACTGTTTTGTTGACTTTGTTTTGATGCTTTATGTTGGCTGAAACATTTTAATGTTTTTATTTTAAAATTCAGTAACTGAAATTTGCTAATGCAGTGGACAAAGCATCTTCTGGGATTCTTTCTGCTTTGCTGGTATAGACTGAAAAGGACCAGCCTCTCCGTTCCCTTTCTCCCCAATCATACAAGACTGCAAGCTAGCCTGTGATAATATGCTTTTTTGACTGTGAGTAAAACCATCCTGTCTCTGCATGATCCGTGTAATACATGGAAAAAAATTTCCCATCTAGTAACTGATGAGGGCAATTTCCTGTAAGCCAGCTCTTCTTGTTGTGGTCTCTGGTTTCCAGCCAGTTCTATTTTTACCATCTTTTTCTTCTCCCTCCCCCCCCCCTTAGTTTCTTTCTCTTTTTTTGATTTTTTTTTTTTTTTAAAGGATGTTTCCTTTTGGCAATCTGTTACTCTAATGGTTCTTACACCTAGACAGGCTACAGTTTTAAAAGGCATCAACAAAAGCCATGAAGGTAATGTGTATCCTGATCACATTTAATTAAAGCTGTTGAGCCGCATCATAAAGTCAGCATCAGCTAATGGGAGCAGATGAGAGCAAAGCCTTGTCTGTGCTGTTTATCATGGCAGAGTTAAAGCCAGGTCCAAGTGATTCTGTATTACTGTAGTCAAAATTGTGGTGGTCCTGACACTACAAATGCTTAGATTGATGTACCATGTTGCTCACGTGAATAGGGATCTGTGGGCATGTAAGTAGTTGCAATAGCAAGCCTGATAATTCACCTGACTCTAGTGAATAAAGCTGGGGAGACTTGCACTGAGGGTGCAAGAGGGATCCAGCAATCTAAAGTCTGGTGTCACTGAAGGAGGTCTGAATGTACGGGCAGAGTGAGGAAATGAAAGGAGGCTGAAGCAGAAGCACGGGAGGGTAGAGGTGTGAGAGGGAGTCATTTAGAACAGTCACTTTCCGTTGAAGTGAATGGAAATCTTGGCAGCAGTTACGGAAGTGTCATGCTGCAAGGCATGTGTGTATTTAAAGCCAATCTCAGTCTGTTTGAACTTTTCCCTAAGACTTGAGGAATGTGGGAACCTTTCAAAAAACAGTTAATGTCATGCAAGAGAGTGGGTTGGAGATACAACTACATGATGTTAAAAATTGTCCTTGAAAGGCATTCTGATAGATTCCTTGAAATGCAAAAGGAGGAGGACAAGGTAATGCCATGACAGTTACTGGTTCACAGATGGTAGTGTCAGCTTTGGAGTGCTCTGGCCTTACTTGAAGAAGATTTGGTCCTTCTGCAGGCATATTTTCCCCCCTCTGCTTTGCAGATCACATCTTTGAACTGAATCAAGAAAGCTTCACATTCTGCAAGCAAAATGCTAGAAGAATGCAGCTTACACACATGGCAAAGGGTAGGTTTCTTAACTAAGGGACCATGCATGTGTATTTTGGTGCTTGCAAATAATTGCACTGGCTTGTGACCACAGTAGGGTAATTGGATATTTAATTAGGAAGATGAAGATCCCTGCTTTCTCATAGTAGACATGACAGAAGATGCTGAGAACTTAGTCCCAGGAGTCATTTGACATCTGAAGCACAGTTTGTACAACTCAAATTCAGCAACAGTTACATTTTCCTCCCATTGCATTCATGTCTTTAGTGGTTGTTGATTAAGTTTTAGATGTTCATTAACCTGGCTGCTCTATGATGAGCAATTTTGGTCCTCTGATGTAGGGAAGGGGAAACATTTGTCAAATTGCCTTCAGGTTTTTTTGGTGTTTTCTGGGTGCTTGTCCCTTGGACCACTAGGACACTTGCTAGTTTTCAGTGAACAAATGCTTCCATGTATTTTGAAGAACTAAATTATATTCAGAAAAGCGGCGCTGGAATGGCCCTATTTCTGCATGAAATGTTGGCAATTTTTGTGTGCTACAATGACAACAAAATATCACTGGCAGAGTCGCAGTGTGATTTCTGCCCCCTTGACAAGGTGCCACCATTGCTTTGAAACATCACTGTGGGGTGGGGACAGTGTTTCTGGTCTCCATTATGCCTAGCTGCAGCCTTCACAGCGATATCTTTGGACTCAAGGCTGACATTTCATTTGCAGGAAATCATACGGTTATTGCATGTTATTCCCAAGAGCTGCAA
This sequence comes from Gallinago jamesoni, assembly GCA_025769975.1. NCBI lineage: Eukaryota > Metazoa > Chordata > Aves > Charadriiformes > Scolopacidae > Gallinago > Gallinago jamesoni. Next base: position 42,694,101 of record JAOQGH010000077.1, on the reverse strand, counting down.
CATCACTTTGACTAAATACTGCTGGGGGTAAGCTGGCAGTGGTGTTTGCTGTGAATCATCCTCACTAATGGAAACTATTTGATAGAGAAACAATAGTTATTAGCAAGATGATGCTTTTGTTCTGAATCCCTCCTTCTTCCTTTTTTCTTCCATGAACTGTTTTGTAAATTACCTTTGGGCTGGAGGGCTTCATTCACTTTCATTCTAGCAACAAATAACTCAGGAGTGGTGAATATCAAGAGGGGCTTTTTGTTATTCCTGAACTCCAAAGGTGTTTGCTTCTTGTTGTGTTTTTATTCTGATTTCATTTTGCACTTAAATAACCAAGGATGACTGGAAAATGTTGAATTGGTTGCATAGCTAGTGCTGCAGATGGACTGTTTAAAGACATTTATTTCTAAAGCGCTAAACCGAGGAGTGTAGACATTAAAGTAAATAAAGTTGCCTTGGCATGCTGCTGTTTCCCATCACTGTAGGAAATAATAGGCTTCCTCCCTGCAGAAAAATAATCAAGTACAGTCTTAATTTTCAAGCCTATAAATAAACTCTAAGGGATTATGTACATGATTAAAGTTACGCTCCTACATAAGACCTTTTTTTCTAGCTATGGCCAGAACTCTTAGGTCTGAATGTTGATATTTATTGTCTGCTTAAACATCCTTTCTGCTTGAGTTTTCCGTTTGTGAATTCCACTCTTGTCATAATAACATCAACCTCATGGTCAGTGAACCTGCAGATCGAATGGAACAAAATATGCAAAAAAATTTTTAAAATAAAGGTGATCTGTTATAATGTCGGGAGCCCACTAGGACTGGGGATGGGTTACAAGCTTGGAAGAAACACTGGTCTGTTCCAGTCTGGCAAATCCCAAATATCTTCCATACAGTGCATTGAGAGCATAGGAAGGGCACATTTTTTTTTTTCTTAAATCCCTCTCATGTAACCCAGACCACACCTCTATAAAGAATAAGTGTGTTTATACTACCTGAGGGGGGACTCTATGCCTGTTTAATGACACACCAGGTGAAAGAGACAATTTCTTCCCAATTGCAGCTGAAACACAAAACTTCAGATGCACGCACACCAATTCTGTACCATGTTCATTTTGTTTTCCTTCATAAAACTAAACATCACTATTATCCTCATCTTTCAAAATGCACAGATTTCTTGTTTTACTTTAGACTGATTTGAACTGTAGATTTCTGCCTTGTCCCTGCTTTGATTTCGAGTGTTGTCCATGAAGGAGAGGACTAAGAGCTCTTGATAAAGCATATGGGATCTATCTAGGAGATGTTGGTGGATGCACATGTGTACCAGATAGTCAAGGCAAATTCTTCAGGAGTTTGAGAATTATCAGAAGAGGTCAAGAGGTTTTGTGCTTCTGTGAGTGGGAGCCAGTTTGTACTAATACTTTCAGGGCTGTCCTAGTGTTGGTTCGGTTAATTGAGAAATATCAAAGGCCTCAAGTGGTTGCATTCTCCAACGCTCCCTGGTGCCTTTCAAAACCATTATAAAAGTTATGCCACAAGGACTCGCCCAAATGGGTTGTTTCATCTACTCAGTTTCTGGCATTTAGGTAGCTGCCATTCCAGTTTCACAATACTGAGTCCTACCTTTCTTTTCTACCCTTTAAGTCACCAATGTATCTTTTGTCCTCTACAAATGCAAAGCAAGAAAGGATTCATGATGCTTTCTAGACAGGAGACTGGGGAAAGTTACTCTGAGGCTTACTGAGTGTCAGCAAGGGTCTGCTTCAGCTTGACGCATGGTCTTGTAGCAAGGAACACAGGGATGAAACCTATGTGAGGAGCAGAGATTTTCAGCAAGGACACAAGCCATAGCCTTGCTTACCCAGCATGCCTGGGGCAGTTGGCAAAGGGGTAGCTTTGCTGGCAACTTCTTTGCTGGAGACTTCTGCTGAAGCAGGTGCTTGGTGCCCCCATCTGATTGGCCGAGCATGAAACTGGGACTAAGAACTAATTCCTGGATTTCTAAAAATAGAAATCCTGTATGTGTGGTTTTTATTTTGTTAACCATCTATCCTCTATCCATCTCAGAGTTCTGTCTTGCACCCTTTTCAATTTCTTCCCCCCCCCTTCCAGTTTTTTTTTCTCCTGATCCTTTTAACAGAAGGTGTTAGTGTAAGTTTTAGCAGGACTTTGGGAGCAGGTAGGTTTGCATTTGTATGGAAGGCTTTTTATATCCCCTTTCTGTGTTGCTCTTCGGACAGGAAGTATGGTTTAACAAATAGCACGTAAAACATTCATGTTTTTGTGAGCCTATAATGATGTGCAGTGTTTTATGCAACATATAAAACATGATAGTGTGTCTTCCATTTAGAAGGCTGTTTCTTTCTTTGATGTAATTCAGTTGACAGCAGTGGGGTTGTTCCTGACTTACACCTAGATAAATTCAGGGGGAGTAAAGAGCAACACAAGTTCATACACCCAGTGTGTGCTGACTCATTTGCTCTTAGTCTTGTGTAGCAGAAAATGCTTTTAGGGTACTCATGAGGAATGCATCAAAGTAGCTTCTCAGATATCAAGTTCAAGTTTAGCTAAGGACTATGTAAAACCAGGGCCTTTTGATATGATTCATAATGAAGGTGAAAAATCAGTGTTTTCAAGTGGGAAGAGGGCTAACATCCATTGGTCTGGCCAAATAACATGCAGGACTGTGATTTTTTTTTGATTTTTTTTTTCAATTGCATTTCTAATTAAACTGGACCAAAGGATTATTTTAAATGGTTTGATTGTGGACAAATAGTTGCTGATATGAACAAATGAAACCCTGGTTGTTCAGATGGAGTTGGTCTAGATGATCTCCAGAGGTCCCTGCCAACCTCAACTAGTCTAAGATTCTGTTCTGGGAATGCACAAGGATTTTTGCTCTTTATAAAGTAGTTTGCTTTGAGCTCTCTTTAATTTTCTGACAGCGTGTTTCATTTGGGATGTTTCTAGTCTGTGAGTTACCTTGTCTCAAATTCCTCGTTGCTTTCTCCTTTCCTCTGCTGAGGCCTGATCTTGGTTGTTGATCATGGTGGTCTAGGAAACTGTTGCCTTTCAATGGTAGTTCTTGCACCTTTCTTAGCTCTGGGTGTTTTTGCGAAGTGAAATAAGGGGCAGGCTGCACATAGGCCTCACTGTGGCTGGCCAGAGCCTGATTTTAGATCTGGATCAAAGCATCTGAAGTGTGCTTAGGTGGAGCCATCTTCTCCAATCTGCTGGTGGGCTGGCAGGACTTTGCTTTGCCTTTCCCATGCCATCCAGATCACATTAATAGTCTGGGCCTATGCTAAGATGCTGAATGTGACTAATCTCTTTGTCCAGAGAGCTTGGGTTGAAGCATCCTCTTAGCCAGGGGAGGTTGAAGCATCCTCTTAGTAAATCTCTGAGCCAGGGATTTACAATATGGATGGTGGTTGAGTCTGATCTGACAGCAGACACTTAACTGATGGTATAGCCATGTGCTTACTGTCTTCTGTTCCTCTGGGGCTTTCTGAGGACAGCTTGGTCCTGCCTGTACATCCTGCTGGCTCAGTTTTCTCTTCAATGCTCTGTTGTGTCCTACTTAGCTTATTCTTCTGTGTACATAAAAACTGGGTGGCTCTACAAGATAAACATATTGCTCTCTTGTCTGCATCATTACTAGTTTAATAAATGCAGATTTTAACATTGCTCATCTAGGGGAAGAAAAAGTATTATAACTGGTGAATATTAAGTCATCATCATTTAGGACTCTATCACCTAGGTTTGGGAGTTGCAATAAAGGATCAGTATACCAAACACTGATTCCTGAGAGTTCAGAGCCAATTTTTTTGTTAAAGTAAGGATTATTTTGCTTGATGATTAGATGAATGGAAACAGCAGTAGCTAAATCAGCAGCAAGCTTGCCAATGACTCTGGTGGGCTTGTGTTGAAAAACTGTTAAGTAGTTGACATGCAGCTCAAATTGTGTGCAGAAATCGATGCCAGAAGTAAATCATATAGGCAATTAACCTTGGGACCTGCAGAGAGCAAACTACAGGGCCTTGCTGCTAGGAGCTCCTGAAGTAACTCAGCTTTTAGAGATGTGTGTGGGGGGGAGATACCTAAATCAAAGCCAAATAAACAACTCCAAATCAGTTCCAAGTTGGCTGAAGGAAGGGAAGGAAGAGGGGTAAGTATATTTGGTAGTTTTAGATGTGTTGCCATGGTTACAACAGCTCATAAGCTCAATCAAAACCAGGACTAATCTATAATTGAAAAGTATAGCAGATGCAAAGGCGCATTGCTGGTTGCAGGGATTCAGGTATGTAGTAGTGAACCTGCTGTTTCATCCATCATGCTCAGCCCTGCCCTCATCCTGAAGAATACTTTAATTTACTGTTGGTGTCCAAAGGTTCCTTGTCACTTAAAGCATACTTCTTTCTTTTAACAGTGAGTTAATGACAGCTGCCAACATCTGATCACAATCAGAGCTTTTTATGTACTACACATAATAGGCTTAGGAAACATATACTCTGTCTCTTAACCATACTATCTTCAAAAAGTGAAGCCAGCTTTGGTCTGTAACTTCTGGAGCTGTTGGCTGTGTATTATAGTTGTGCTATGGAAGCTGGATAGGCCTGTAAAGACGTAACGTTAAAGCCTTGAGTCAGCGAAGTCACCAAGCACATGATTTGCTGTAAGTGCTTAAGTGCTCTGCTAAATGAGGATGGATTGTCCAAGTGCCTAAAGTTATATAGATGCTTAAATGCTTTGTAAACTCAGTGTTTAAGGACTTTATCCCAAAGGATGCTCTAAGAGCTTCCACTGGAGTAAGTGAGGATGGAGGGGATCTTGTGCAGTATTCAGCAACTACAAGAGTTATGCGAAAGAAAAGACATTATTGCTATTAAGCTCTTATCTGTTTCTCCATGAAAAAAATCTCAAAAGGTAAGATTTCCAGGCTTGGGTGGTTTTGGTTTTGGGGTTTTTTTTGAGGGGTGTGTGTGTTTATACTATAATAAGAATATTGATAGTTTAGTCAGTATTAAGACCTGCCTTGACTATAAAAGTAATATAGGTAAGCAACAGGACAGAATCCATACTTTCATTTTCAGGGGCATGGCTGGTGCATCTATATAAATAATCTTGCTGTGTGTTTGTGCAGCACCTGGTACAATGCAGCCCCATTCTCAGCTGTTTCCTAAACACTTGCAATCAAAATAAGAGTTATTAATCTTTGGCTTAATAGGTATGACCTGCCATAAACTTGCTCACAAAAGTGCTCAGGTGGAATACTGTTGTACAGAAGGAGCAATGCAAGTGTAGATCGAAAGGAACATTTCCTTTGAAGGAAAAGAGCAGAACTAGGAAGAGCTATTCAGCATAATGCCTGATGGTTGAGCTTTGAGTCGTCCAGGCAAAGCATGTGCAAAGCACAGTAAGGGCAGACCAAGCAGCATTGCATGGTGCCACAGCCCTTGTTTCGCACAGGGCAGGGTGGCAGCATGTGGGGGGCAGAGGTGTAATGTCATTTGGTTTCTGCTTATTAGTCCGGGTTGGTGCTGAGATGTTAATCCCTTTTAGAAGGTGCCTACTTTGCCTTGCTGCAACCATGACAGTTGCTGGCGGGGAAGGGATCCACTGAAGCAGAGCATCTCCTGGCTTGCTCCTGCCGTGTTCCCTCGACCAGGCACTGTGGCATCAGGTCTGCCCGTGCAACAAGCGAGCAAAAGGTGGGGAGAGAGAGGGCTGCACCTCCACAGAGCAGTGCTGGTAAGAGGCACAAGAATGTGAGAAGCTGTAGTTGTAAAGAGATGATACAGAATGTAAGATTATAAATGTAGATCATTTCTGCAGAGCGAATGAGCACTGTTCTGAATTTGGTGGTGGTTGTAAGATTGGGGTTTTTTTTTGTGTCCTGCTGGTGAGGCATCTAAGCTGTGCCAAGCCTTGGTGTGAAGGAAGTAAATTAAATCCTTCCTTGTTGAGCAAATCATTAACTCCATACTCCTTACAAGAACGCTTTTCATGTTGGACTCACTAGTTAAATATGAGAAATTTCAACAATGAAAAATTTTGTGATTGGACAAAAAGTTTTTCATTGCACTTTCTCTTTTATTTTATTTCTATTTTATTTTAGGGAGTGGCAAAACCCAAATAAACCCACTAAACATTCAAAGAAGAAGGCTGTAAGGTTTTGTGAATGTTTTTATTCTTACACTTTCTTTTCATACGTTTCCAGTCCAGATACTGTGTAACCCGTGAACTTAAGTATTTAGCCCAGTAAATACTGGCTCAGTTACATGCAAGAGGTTGAAAAAGGCCATGTGTTCTCTTTCTCTCCTGCCCACTCCTCCATACTCTGCTTAATGACTTTCTGTGTCCACACAAATAAAAAAAGATAAGTGTTTTCTTCCTAACCTTGCTTGAAAACAGCCCTCATTAAACTCTTTGCTGGGAGGAGGTTTGGATGGGACACCAGTGCATTAAAGGGCTTCTCCGTCTAACTTGGGAAGTGCCTTATGTAAGGAGTAGTCGCACCACAGCGGAGCTGAGAGCACGGGGACAGACGGCGCCTTTTAATGTGACCCTGACTGGGATCCCTTATGAAGGTCTTGCAGTGTTGAGGGTGGCCGTGGGAGAACAATGTGGTGTTTCTTCTCCACCAGCCGAAGTGCCTGTGTGCTCTGCCTGATCTTAGTTGACATAGCCCTGCTGCTGCCTGCAGGGGTGAAATTGGCACAGAGCTGCCTCTGGCCCTTTTGCCACCGGTGAGCATTGCAAGGAAGATGAAACTTTGTCAGCTAAGAGTACGCCGCTGCTTGAAGAAATGATTTGTAGTCTTATGGCATATATAGTGTTGTTCTTTTGCTTTCCTAGCTGCTTTTTTTCTCACCAAATGGCACAGCTAGTGCCTAGAAGGTGTTCATGGTATTGCTTCTGAATTAAAACTTTCTGCAGTGTAGCAATACGCACCTCATAGTGCATTGTACATCACAGAAAATGGAAGGTTAAAATCTAGCAGAAAGGTTCTTTGCTGCCTCTAGCAGCAGGATATTAACTGAGGGAAAGTAACAGGGTGAAATGATGGTGTATTAAATTGAAAATCACAATAATGGAGGAAAGAAGCAGCTGTGTTGGGAGCTGCCGAACCTGAAAATTGAAGTACTAGGGTGAGTGAAGGAAGTTGGCTAACCAGAAGTTAGAGCTCATTCCCTTGCTGTAGTTCAGGGTTGCAGGGCATACACCAGTGCTAGTGCTGTTTTTCTTTCGATTCACTGTCCTTAGTGATAGGAAATTTATTCCAATAACTACCTAGTTTTTTGGTGCTTCGATAGACCTATTTTTCATGTCCACTGCACACATTCTCTGTTATGCACAGTAATCTTGCAAATGTTTTGATATCATACTTTTATCATATCTCTTTTTGGTCTTGTCTGAACTTAACTCCTGTTAATTCAGTCTTTCTGTATTGGCCTTGCCTTATTGAAGTAGGGTTATTTCTACTGCTGCAGAAAACTGGAGAGCCAAAGGGAACGAGCTCCACATAATCCTCACAGGGAAATGGCTATCAGTCTGTGGTGTTTTATGGAGGGTCTGCACTGGCTTTGACAGCTCTGCTGACCTCAGCTGCAGCTGTATGACACAGGTGAGGAGGGGGATGCTGCTGATGCACCAAAATGTGTCTTGTAATGTTAAGTCCTGTCCACAGTTGTATGCGGTTCAGTGGCTCTGCAATTGATTGCTTAAATCTGAGCTTTTTTTCTGCCCTGTCAGCTTTATCCTTGGCTACATCAAGTACTTGGAGCAAGTTGCCTTGGAGAATTCAGCCTTTGGCTGCTTCTGATTCAGAAGACAGATTTTCTGGATTGTGAATAACATGTTTGAGTCCTTGTATTTCCCTGCGGTTTTATCAAATGAGTTTTTATATTTCAGCTTAGAGGGACAATGAGAGGTGGAAAGGGAAGAGTTGGAAAAAGGGCAGAACTGCATTTGATTAAGGAAGAAATGTGCTTTGCACTATCCTGGCCTGCCGTGTATGGTGGCTGTCCTGCTGCTTGTTGTGCAGCCTAGCACTGGCTCTGGTGGGTGTGTAAATGAATGAACATCTGGTTGCCATTGAGAGACTTGTCTTTCTATAATGTGAGTACCTCATTTCTGCCATATAGGAAACCTACCCAGATTTGGGCATTAGGACTTTTGCGGATCTTGTGGATATTTAGGTTTTGTTTATACACGTAGACATATCCATTTGCCTATAGAGGTAAAGGGATGGTGATTTAACAGCAGGTAGGCTGTGTGGCAATACAGTGACTACTTATGAATCATGTCACCTTGTGCTCTGTATTAGTTTACTGTTTGTATGTGGATTTCTGGCAGGTCCCATGCAGGGCTTAAAGGAGATAGCAGAGGGAATCACAGGGCTGCTTATGCTGTTGTCTCTTCTGGCCTAAGGCTTTGCTGGCCCATGTATATATGGCTGCAGTAGCATCATTGTGGGCGTTTGTGCTCACGAGAGTCTGGGATTCAAAAGCAAACATTAATTCTCTGTAATTGAGAGGAAGGGTGTGTGTCCTGAGGTGAGCAAGCTGGGAGAGCTGTCTAATGCAGGTGCAGTTCTACAACTGTCACACATAAGTGTTAGTGAAAAAGGCTGCTACAAAGAAATGATTCCTGCTTATTTGGCAAGTGATCCTGAGTAATTTGGTGGACTTGCCACCAGTTGTGACAATACACTTTGAAGGGTTATTGGTATCATCAACCAGCTTGTGTCTGGCTGCTGCTTTTTTGCAGCTTCTCTTGTCCTATTTCTTCTTTAAGAACTGGGTAGGTCTTGTGATTTAAGTTTTATCTTTCTACTAAATAGAGGAGATACACATGACATGGTAGATATGATGCATCAGGTTCCCTTGGTCCGTTCACTGGCTTTTCATTGGCTGTAGTAATGACTATAAATCTAGCAATTCCTGCTTCCATATAGACCCTGCACCTGTGGTTTCTGTCAGCCACAGCTGTAAGAGAATGGGTAGGTGAGGCTGAGATGTGAAATAACAATCTATAAACGGCTGGTTACCAGAGCTGTGGTACTTACCATCTAGAATTTATGATGGTGTTAGAATGAATGACAATGAATTTTGTGCAGTTCATAAAACATTAGAACAGAGCTGATTCAGGCATGTAGCCTCGTAAAGCACATAATGCCATCTCTGCAATAATGGTGGTTTCTTAAATACGCATAAGAGCTGCTTCTGAAGTAGCTATTTATATAGATGTTTAAGAAACCGTTTCAGGTATCTTCCTCATGAAGTGTATTTAATGTTTCTTACCCCCAGGTTTTATCATTTACATCTGCTACAGTTTTAGTTAAGAACAGTTTTCAGTAAGATCAATTTTGCACTTAGTCATAGGTATTATGCTGATGCTCTTCTTGAAGGAGCTTTTTCCTTCAGTAATCCAATATATTATGAAATAGTCTTCTACACAGTGATGTAAACAGCTTTTAGATTTTAGTCATAGTTAAAAAGGAGAGGTAACAAATTAGGACAGGCTACAGATGAGTGAGTTATATTAAATGTTGGCTTATTGAAAGCAATGAATGTGGTGTGCTGGGTGGAGAGTGCTGGTTGCCACATCCAGACTGAGTAGATGATAACCAGTATCAGCAGTTATAGAGGCTCTCCATTATTTGAGTGGCAGAATTCCTGTCCTTTCAAGTAAAAGACTTGGAGTCTTGGTTTTCCAACAGCATATGAATGGAACATTCACAGTTACCTGAATATTTGTTATGTTGATTTATGACATTGGCATCAGGCTGTTGGGTTAAAGGTTGCTTGACCCTAAAAACTGTTTGTGCTCACAAGATTGCCAAAATGCCACTTGATGTGTGATTGTGCAAATGGGACCTCATTGTGACTGGGTGAAATGTAAGTATAGAGCTTACTTCTACCAGCAGCCAGATTTCTGAAAAGGGCCCAGCATATGGTAATGGAAAAATCTGGTCCTGGGGTCCACCCAGGAGAAGCATCCAACTGCATTTGGCGCAAAAGCCTGGTGTGAGGAGGTGCTGCATCAGGGAGCGTGGTGAGTCTCCCTGTAGTGGCACAGGACTCTCTATGGCTACAGACTCTGGAAAGAAGGAAGAAAGCTGGCCAGAGTTATCTGTCAGTGTTTTGAGGGTCCCTTAGGTAAAGTTTATTTAATAGCTTTCTAGGAAGCTGCAGTATTTAAACTGACCTGAAGCAGTAGACAGATGGAGGGGTATATTCTGTGACAGCATGCTGTATTTTTGGCTTTCACTTGAAGCGGTTTGTACGTAACTTGCTTAGCATTCTATGAATTTGTTTCTCTATATATTGCTAAACTTGGCCTTTTTTTTATAAGTAATATACGTAATTTTTCATCGTCCTTAAGCTTAAACTTCCTCTTTGCCCAGAAGTTAAAAATTGATTTCTTCAAAAGTAGGTGCCCTGTTAGACCATGCCTTCTGCCGTGGCAGGGAGCAAGTCATTCTTGTTGGCTTGACTGGGAGTTATTTATATCCTGCTATGGGAGACCGTATATTTCACTTTTAGATGGACCAGTGAATTCTGGTTTTGTGTTTAGATATCTGAAAGACGGGATTCTTTCAGAATTCTTTTCTTTTTAAGGCTTTTAAGTGAATAGAGGCTTTTTCCTGTTAGATCAAACTCAACTTTCACTATTGCATATGTTTGGAAATTTACCCTTCTATAGAGGAGGAGAAAAGTGAACATTCTTGGGAATGTTTGTTCTCATCATGTAGTAGCTTCTTATTAAATAAGAACAAAAATAAAATGTTCCAACACTGCTTAAATAAAAGGCAGTAGAAGTCAGGGGCTCGGAAATAGTGTGGTTCTCCCTTTTTAAGGATAAGCCATTCAGCATTCCAAACTGGCTCGTGCTGGGAGAAGCAGACATAACCCGCAAGGTATTTCCTGGCTCTTTTTGCCAAATGCTAATAATAATAATAAAAATAATAATAAAAATATAAAAAAAAGACTCAAATCTGAACTAAGCCACTTGTGACTTCATTTGACAGCACAGACCTATTCTACATAACTTCTGCCTTTATTTTGTTACTCATATGCCTGCCAAGAGCTTCTCAATTAATTTGCCCCCTTCTCCCTCCCCTTGTTCCCCCTGCTGAAGTGAAGGCATAGCATATCACATCTTGTGAGCCAGAGGAACGTATGGGCTGGGGGAGCTTCAGCTGACGAGACTGAGGGCTCGGCTGTGACGTGAGGTACTGCTCCAAGTGAGGACAGTGCCTTGGCCACAGAGGTTTGGATGTCACTTTCCTTGGGCTCCTTCTCAGGCACGCTGCCTCTCCTGAGCCCTACCGCTTCCTGAGGTTTCAATTACTTGCTGGCTTTTTCTGGTGGTTTTTTCAACTTGGGCTTCCTTCCCAATCCAGTTCGGCCACATTGACCATAAGAGATTGGTGCTCATCTTTTTTTTCCTCCCTACTTCCTCTGAAGGAGGAGTAGAAACCTGCTTTTTTTTTTTTTAATGTGCACTAGTCCAGTGAGAGAGAAGACAGCTTTTGTGGGAGCACAAGGTCTCTCTGTTCCTTTACGTGGGTGTCTAATCCAGGTCAGATACTAACCCTGCTTTAACATGTTTCAGGTCCTTTGATCTGTAGCTGTATCAGGGGAAGTGAAATAAAATGTCTATGAGGCAGTGGTGGAGTGGAAAGGGAGTTTGTATGTGAAGGGGTGAAAGCCTGATCTGCTGCCGATTCACAACAGGAAGGCACAGCCTTGCCAACAAATTTCAGTGTTGCAAGGAAAGACGTGAGAGCATTTCTGAAGTTTCAGAGTCCTGCAGAGAGTAACCAGGAAGGAATGACTGGGAATTCTTTTTTGATTGTGGGGAAAGGAAATATGTGAGAACATTTTAAGTGCGAGACTCTAAGTGGCCTCTGCTTATGAAATGTTGGTACCCTGAAGAGGCAGGCTTAGATTTGTAGTACGTTAAAATGAAGTAACAGTTTCATGGTAATAGATAGTGTTTTATGACACATCAGTTCCAGTTTCTGCTTTGTTAAACACTTCTGAAGCTGCTTCAGCGCACCCAGCTTTCCTTCCCTAACTGCTGGGAACTCTGTGAATCACTGGCTTCTTCAGTTCCAGCCAGAGCTGGAAATACTGGATTGGTCCCAGCCTCCTGTTCTGCCTAGGCAGCACCTACGTTCCATCAGGTAGAATGTAATATGCAAATATGAGCATCATGTCTGGAATCGGTTAGAAACTGTTCATCCACATGGTCCTCTGTGTGTGCTTGTGAGTTGCTTTTTTCCTAAATTGTTAAATTCATTGTGGAAGAAACTGCTTTCAGTGGAGCTTAATTCTGATGAGCCTGTATAGGTTAAAAGGAAAGAAGGAGCTACTGTGCAGAAATCACTTTCTTTTGGCACATGTTCCCTCTAATTCTGTATGACCTCACCTGAAGCCTTTTATCTGACATTGGTTTTGAATTGAGTCTGCATTGCTGATGATGCATTTGGCTGTAAAGATGAGATTGGTAATAGTTTAATTGATTTTCAAGGGTAGGAGAAAATGCATTGCCATTTCAGGTAATGTATGCTAACACTGATGTATGGGCCATTCAGAGCTAATAATAACCTGGCTGACCTGACCTGCCTTGGCTTTAAAATGTCTACTAGAACTTGCTGTGGCCTTGTAAAGAGATTTTGTATTTTTGTGTCTGTCTGTGGCTGGATCTTTGTGAGTTTCCTTAGCTTTGCATCAGGATTTAATTATCAACATATAAATGAACCAGGTTGCTTCAATTATTTCTCCTGCCAAGACTTTGACCATGGTCTTTATGGCTTCTTGGGGTGGTACTAGGGGTACTTGGGGTGGTAGTAAGGGGTACTAGAGGACAAAAAAAACGTGTAGACTCTTCTGTAGCTGTTTCTTGGGACAGCATGGGATTTGTGTGTCTCGATAATGTTTCATGAAAGCTCAGATTAACAGCCCTACATATAGCCTTGGTAGCTTTGACAGTGAAAACTGGGAATCCTTGTTAGGTGTCTCATGGCTACTTCAGAACAGCAGCAGCAGGCTGGAAAATCTGCAGTCCACTGACTCTCGCCTGACCTGTTATTCTTGTAAAGTTCCTGCCAAGGACCTCAGAAGGAACTGAGTTTTCCTTCAGAGCACTGAGAAAAAATTTTTAAGAGTTTGGAGATTAGTTGTCAGTGCTGGAAATGGGACTTGCCAGAAGTAGTGACAGACCAAGCTTGTAAGGAAAACAATACTGCACCATGGACTGACAATATCCCCCCCTAATTTGTATTAAAAATAGATCTTACAGGCTCCAGTTTTAGCATGATCCATTCAGTAATTCATATGGCATTCCATATGTTAGGGTGAGAGGAAGGTGGAAATAGTGGGAGTCGGGGGAAAAAGACACTGCCTGATCCAGATCCTTATGCCATTTCAGTTCAGTTAATTGCATGCGTTTAAAGTGTCATAACGTGAGCAGATGGGGTGTTTCACAGTTATATGGTGTGTGTGTATGTGTGTGTATATATATACATATATATATATATATATATATATGAAGTTCTCTAGCATTTAATTCTGCAGGGCCGCACTGGGGCTTTACCAACCACTCAGACTGGGTGTGTGTAGGGAAGAGGTTGGCAGTAATCAGTGGTGGGATGGGATGAGTGATTGCTCTAATATTGGGATCCTCAAAACCGCATGAGATGTGCATGTATTCAGTGAACAGAGACATAGCTTTAGCTTGGCGTTTGGTGGCAACCTCAAAGTGGACTTTCCAAGGTTGTCATGTCTCCTTGTTTGAAGCCACCCAGCTCTGAAAATCAGGGAAAAAAACTTCTTCAGGGACTTAGTCCTTGATGTTACACCAGGGTGGTTTCTCTCAATCAGGGGAATGATGCTTTTAGAACAAAGAGGATTGGCCCTGGAAACAGCGACTTTGTGTCCTGCAAAAAGATGCAGGGTTGTAGATTCCCTCTTCTCTCCACAGCTGCTGGACCACCCTGACCCCTGCGGCATGAACGCTCCTGGGGAAGGGGCAGCCTCATGTCTGCACAGAGCAGCCTGCCTCGCACCGTGCAAACAGGCTGCCTTCCTCCTCACTGCTACGGCCTTTTGAAAGGATATAGTAAAGCAGATGGCGTCGTGCTTATACATAAACGGTGAGCGAATGAATAAGCCTGTTTGTCAGCCTGGGCTTTGCTCTGCGCCATCTATCCCTTGTCGGTGAATGCTGGGCGTTTGTGTTGGAGGCTCTACTCCTGCTGGGAGCTCACTGGGGAGATGTTTGCCTGGAGGGGCTCCTGCTCTCTCTTTCCAAACTCTGGTCCCTAGGGTCAGGCTGTGCTCAGTTCGGCTCTTCCCTGAGAGCAGCCAGGCTTTCAGCAGGACATTGATGTAGGGTTGGGCCTCATTTAGAGCAGTGTCATTTCTCTGAATCTTGAGGTAAGGCGGATTTTTTTTTAAAAAAAATCTGTTTTTCTTTTCTATTTTTCTTATCTTAAAGAATTATGTCTTCAGTTTTTAAGGACCTGGCTATATAAGGGGTTTGGCAGTCTTTCATTTAGACTTGTAGAGACATTAGATTTGTGTGGCTAAGGTAAGTGAATTGGACCCAACTGTTCTTTGCTCTTTACTTAGAGGGATTCTTTTTTTTTTTTTTTTTGTGTGTGAGAGTCCTCTTCCCAGTACATACAGCACTTACGGCCAATTTTCAAACTGTTCTCTTTGCTTTCATTTCTGCTTCCCCTCCACATGGATTGGGAAGTGCCTTGTGGCAGCCAAACCACTGTGCTGTCCTCAGAGGATTCCCATGTCATGCAGTGCCAGCTCAAAGTGCACCAACAGGTCGCAGCTGAGACTCCACCTCATCCTGTCGCTGATGGGTGTTGTCCATCTGTATCTGCATTATCAGCTGCACAGCAAATAAATGACAAGCTTGGTGCAAGCGGATGCAGTACCTGGTACTCTGGGGTGGGTTTGGGACTGACATCTCAAGCTGCTGCAGTGTAGATAAAATGTCAACAATAAAATAATATTTTTTGCCTTGCCAGTGGGTAAGGAAGGCCAAATGTGGGGAAGAAGCTGTCTTGCAGGAAATCTTTTCTCACCCAGTTTCTGAAAGTTAGGGCGGAGATGCAGGAGGTGGACTGAGCTCTTGCCTTTGGTTCCAGGGAGTTACTTTGTCCCTTGCAGCCTTTTTCGTCCTCCTACCCATTATCTTATTTATGCATTCATTTCTTAACAGATGTTTGCACAGTGCCCTCACACCGAGAGATCTTTCACTCCTGAAGAGTCTTTGTGGGCTTCAGAAAGAAAATAATAATAATTGACTGGACAGTGCAGGGAAGGATCAGCTGTCACTAGCCTTGGTGTACCCAGGGGGAAGTAAGGAGTTTCAGTCCACTGCTTTTCAGGAATGAGAGATTAATTCAGGATGAGAGAGTCTTTTGGCCTTTTAAAGGGGCAAAACCTTGAGCCACAGAAATTAAATAGCAACATGTGGAGTGGTAGTTGGATAAAAACAAAAATGAGATAGCAAAAAAGCCTTAAGCTTTTTAGGTTATCTTGTTCTCTGGGTTCCCTGTCAGATGGCAAACACCTGCTCAGTGCATGGATATTAGGGGCATGCCATCAGGAGACTTTTATCTTCAAGTGATACCTGCCTTTTGTGCTCTGCTTTCTGCTTATCAGATTGCATGTTGCATGGTAGAAGGCATTTGCTGGTCACAGTGACTCGTTTTCAAGTCACTGAAGTGTAAAATCATTTCTACCAAGGCATAGCAAAATAAAATTGTGTTTAGTTATTTCCATCTTGGCTATACGTTGGAGTCAATATGGACCGATGCGTGTGTGTGTATATTTATTAATAAAATACAGCTTTATACAGAGAAGGCTTCTACACTTGCTTTCTCCTTTGTTCAAGGGGATGGAAGGAGACAAGGAAAAAAGCTTATAGGCTGGGTGGGCAAAGTGGACAGGAAATGCTGCTGTATTTTGTTTGCCCCAGTGGCATGCTTGTTGAATTTTTGAAAGCAGTTTGACAACAGGGTCCCGCACGTGTTCTAAACAGCTCTCACTTGAGATCTGAGGCATGCATTGCAAAACAGTAATTATTTGGGCCTCCTGACAACACCGTGAGATCATTAAACAACACTTCGTTTGCTTAAGATGAAGTGGGGTAGGAGATTAGGGGGAATGAGAGCCAGAGGGTGGAGGAGCACAGTGAAGGATGTACCAGGGATGCTGTGTGGGTTTGGAGCACAGTGGAGAGTGAGCATTTATGCTGTGTGCAGGAGGACCTGGCTGGGGACATGAATTTACCATGTGTACAAGGAACTGCAGCATATAGGGGGAGTGTAATGTGGCTGTGGAAGCCGTGTTCTTGGGAAGGTGGGCGATTGCGAGCCTTCACTGGGGGCCTGGGCAGAGGGCAGGCACAGGCCACAACAGCAAAAGTGAGCAAGGTGCCATGGCAGAGCTGATGCAGGCCTTGAGGACATGAAGGAAGAAGAAAGATGAAAAGGGTGAAACTGAAAGGATGAAACTGAATGAAAAAGAATATAGAGGCATAAAGAAGCAGCAGAGAGGGGGAAAGAGATGGATGGAAGCCAAAGAGTCAGAGAAAATTGTTAAATATTACAGCAAATAGATTGAAGAACATTGGCAAAAAAGATGGAAGGGTGCTGGTAATGTGTGTATTCCACATTATTTAATTTTAGATTTGTTTACATTTGCTACTATATTTATAACATGGAAATATTTCAGAATTATCTTAAATCTTTCAGGAGAAGACAATGCTTTCTTTAGCCTGAAAGCTTTGTGAAGTTTGAGGGATAGCTGCTCTTGGTCTTTTTTTCCCCAGCATCAGTTGTGACATGGGAAACAGAGCGTAAGATAAGGTAATGCATTTTTATTTTTTTAAAAAGGTTTGAATACTTCTAAGTACTCACAGCTTTTAACTGTGTTGAATGATTGATAGATCCTGGTAAATTCTAGAGTAACAGTTTTTTGGAATTTGGGAAAGGTGGGAGACAAGAATCAGCTGATCTGTTTGACAGTCAGTAAATGGGACATATGTAGAGATGTGTTTTTAGCGAGAAGGTACTCTAAAACTCTCCAAAAAGGTGTAAGGAAAAGAAAGCCCTTTTGTCCTGCCAGTGTGTTCCACTGAACTTTGGCTTATGCTCCTTATGTGACTTGCCTCTAATGTTGAACCCTGCCCTCAGGAGCAGCTGAAGAAGAGAACAGAGAAGAGATCTGTGACTATAAGAGCAGGGAGCAGTGGCAGAAAGAAAATCTGGTTTAAGAAAGCTGGTTTCATTAGGGCCCCCTCCTGATGGACGACTGGGGGTCAGCAACTGGAAGTGGCCTAAAACCAGCAAGAAGGTTCAGCAAATGCAATCTGCTGGGGGAACAAAAAGGGCTGGAAGAAAAGTGTGTTTCCCAGCATTGCAGTGATTAAAGCTCAGATGATTTCTAGCACCAAGGTGTAATCAATGGATGCTGTTTGAGATGCAGTTAGAATGAGTTTCTTCTAGAGCTCCCAGTCTTTGGCCTTAAAAGACAACATCTTGTAGCAGAGAATCAAAATATCCCAGAGAAATACCACAAGTTAACAAAGGCTCAGGCAGCCTTACCAGATGTCAATTTTCTGACTTGAGACCTGCAACTCTCTGCAGCAGGTGTAGCTTTCTTGTGTTTTGTTTGCATGCTTGTTTTTTTGGTGTGTGAAAGCTGCTTATTTTGGCATGGCCTTGTATTTTTTTTACTAGTAAAGCTGTTAATGATTTATGGTTTCCCTTTATTAAGAAGTATAATAAATACTTCTTTCTCTGTTCTTCAAAATTTCATCTCTGAATAGGAAGTAATAATAATAAGTTGAAGAGACGTTTGGTAGTTTCCAAATGAATGCACAGGATGATTTTGTCGCTTAAAAGCCTCATGTATGCAATGAATAGAGAATAAATCCCACAATAAAAACCCGTTCCTTTTCCACTAATCTTGTCCCATGAAAGCTCTATCAGGCAGAAGATTTAAAGCTGAGTGTAAACAATAAAATGTTGAAGAAAAGTGTTGCCAGTTGTCCAGGTTCTGAGGTTTTGGTTTGCATTGACTGGAAAGCAATTAAAAATTATTAATGATAGGCTATAAATACTAGGCAATTTGTAAGTCCTGTGAATAAGGGTTACTATTAAGTGAGGTGAATCCCAAGCTTAAAGTACTTGAGCTCTTTTAGGGTTTGGTTTCTACTCTGAGCTAAGGTGAAGGCTCTGCGGTTGTGGGAGGTGAGTAACCTTGTCTTGGTACTGAGGTGGCTGGGCTGAATGGCCCCTGGAGCTCCCTCTCTGCTCACTGAAGCGCTGCTGAGCTGTGGCACAGCAAGCAAAGTGTTCCAAGCTTGCAGCAAGATCTGCAAAGAGGGATGATTCCAGGGAGACTCAAGGAAATAGGCTAGTAACCAAAAGCCAGGAGTTACAAAGGTGAATCTACATGTTAGAGATCCCTAGTAGCTAAAAGAAGATAATGCAAAAAAAAAAACCTCACTGTCCTTGTAAACTGGAATCTGTCCATTTCTGTGGCTCCATGCATGTACCTGCAGAGTACAGCCAAGAACAGGCTCTGTAGGGTCTGTCCTGCCACACTTACCTGGGTCGAGTGACTTACAGCTCCAGTCATCCTGCTGATTGCAATGGGGATGTTCAGAGGACAGCAGAAGGTGACTCAAGAAAAGCTAACAGAGCAGATAATGCAGTCTTCCTGTGAAGTTGGGAAGAAGTCCTCAGGGTGTGAACAGCTGCAGGAGGGCCACCCTCCTGTTTATTGCTTTTGTTCAGGTGAGGCTGCAGACAGGTTGTTCTATGATTAATGCTCTGTTGCATTTTCTGTCTTAACTTCTTGCAGAATAGTGGATCGTTTATTTCCCATTGACTTCGCTGTGGTGAGTGGTGATATTACAATGTATTTCTGAAAATACCTTTGTGGTTTGTACTACCATACTCCTGGGCCTCAGAAGGGTTTGCAATAGCATTTTGGGTGAATGTATCAATAGTTAAGTTGGAGTTGGTTACCCTGACAGTGTGAGCTTTTGGTTCATGACAGGTTGCTACTAGTCCTTTCTGCAGATGATGCAGAGTTGTAGGTTGGTTTTGTGTTGGGTTTGGTTTTTTCCCCCTTCCCTCTTCCTAGGAAATTTATCTGACATGATCTTTTCTGTACTGTTCTTGAAGTTCTTTTTATTCTTTATGATGAAAACATTGCATTTCAGTCTTACTGAGCTTTTGTGAACATCTTTCTCCCAAGTATGACAGTGAGCCAGTAAAATTAACATGCCTGTTGTTTGTCTCTTTGCACAATTTGGTTGCTCAGAAACTGTCTTGTGGAAAATTCCAGTGCCTGACTCCACTGCTGATGGACTTTAAAAGCTGTTGGTATAAATTCCTCTGACCAAGATTTGGCCCTTAAGAAGGGATACCCAGGAACCAACTTCCAAAAGCAATGAGAGCTCAAGCTCCCATCAACTATGTGCAGAGAATCGTCAGAGTTAAGAGAAGCTCAGAAAGCTGGATGCTTGTTAATATTCATCCCTTAATGATTTATGAGGCTAGAAAATATAAACAAGTGATACGTTATATTTTGTTACAGCAGTTTCCTATCCTTGTTTAACATTGTCAGTGGAGAGCTTGTGTCCAAAAAGGTGTTCCGTGACACCATCAGCTGAATAAGGTCTTTCAGATGAGTCTGTCTGAGAATGCTTTCTCTCAATTTACACAGGAACCATTTCTTTTAAATGTAATCTCCTCCTTCCCAGCCTCCTCCCCCCAAAATGATACCATCGTCAGAATTCTCATTACAGCCCTTTTTCATCCTTTTATCTAATGTTGGCTGAAAAAGCCTTTGTCTTCAGGTTCCTTCAATTATTAATGATTCAGTTGTATTCTTTTTGCCAATTGGTGCAGAGAGAACCTTGGAGCAAATGTGTATTAGTTATTCCATTTATTCTCTGCTCTTCATTCCTTCTGCAGTCTTTTTTAATAGTGTTGCGCTTCTAGTTTTTCACTCACAGGTTCTGCATCATTGCTTGGGGTTTTTGCTCAAATATAAGAGCCATTGTGCCCCAAAACCTGACTTTTATTCTGAACCCTTTTAAAAAGAGGTAGGGAGCCATTTGGGAAATGCTAGGAGCATCTGTGTTCTGCAGTCTCTACTTTGATGTCAGTAAGTGCACGGATACCTTCATCTGAACCGGTCCCACTCTGTGCACCAGCTCGAAGTCTGGGAGATGGCAGGTCACAGACCCAGTAAACCTGAATGTATGATCTCAGTGGCAGCCTTTGGTGCCCTCCCCATCCCACTGAGGTGCTCCAGCAGCAAAGAGGAGAGCAGTAGGTTGGATTGATGTGGAAGAGCTTCAGGGCTTGTCCCACCTGCCTTTTCTTCTGAGAGACCATGTTAATGTAGCGGTAGCATGCTGGTACCATGCCATGGTCCCCTTGGCATACCTTTTGCAGCCCCAGTATCCTTGGAGCTTTAGACTTTGTAGCTAATGGCAGATTGGGGCTGAGCTTGAGGTCCCCAGCACCATGGCTGGCCTAGATTAGAGAGATGTGGAGGAAGCAGTGTTGGTGCAGTGCTGTGCTCTGCAATGGCAACTTTGATTTGGCTTCTCAGGAAGCCTGCTGAAGGATGCAGAGAAGACAGTATAAATCAGTCCTGTGGCCTGGGTGAATTTTGCTCGGGGCTATACCGGTTGCTCAATCTGTGCACAGTTGCACAGTCACAGAAACCAGGCACCTACAGGATGGGACAACAGGATCCTCATTTAGTCCAAAGAGGATGCCAGCACATTTAAGCACTGTCCTTGGTGTACTTTTTATTAAAAAAAAACCAAAACAAAACCATAAATAAATTTTGACCTTTCTCAGTAGCAGGTTTTTTTTAAATACCTCATCAAAAAAATCATCTTTGCTTTTAATCTGCTCTTTAGAGGAATGTATCTGAAAGCATGTGCTTTACAAGGAAGGATTAGAAGAATGTTTTCCCAAACTCTCCCTTTTGCGTTAATCTGGACTCTGCCTAGTTTGCCAATATCTTTCTTACTGTGCAAACCTCAAATATTGGCAATTCTCCAGCTGAGACATCACCACCAACAAAGAAAATAGAATAATTATCTCAGTGTTTTAGGGACAGCATCCCCATTAGGATAAATAAAACTATGATTTGTCCTTTTTTTTTTTTGCCCACAGTAAGCCTTTTCCTGCCAAGCTACTGCCTAGCTACTTACTCCCGATTTGTCTAGTTACGTGTTTGAGACCTTGTCTCTCAATATGCTGTTCAGTCCTTTTCTTTCTTGATTTCCTGCTTTTGGATTTGGGAGATGCTCTGTACTATGTCACAATGATCTTAGTTTTTTAAGATGCCTATTTATTTTTTTTAAGTGTGACAAGTGCATCCCAACTTGGGGATCAAACCCAAATTTTATAAATGCAAAATCGTGAGGGAATGAGATTAATTTGTTGGAATTTGTTACTGACAAACTTATATTTTTTCAGTAGTATTTTTTTAGTAGTATTTTTTCAGTTGTGCTCCTGTCCTATAGGTGCTTGTAAACTGCTTGTTTATTTATTCTTTCCAAAATCTTTGCAAAGATGAGGTTAAACTGACTGGTTTGTAATTTCCCATGGCTTTCTTGAGAGACAGTGTAATTTTTGATCTTCTCTGGGATCTATTCTGAAACCTTAAATGTTCTTCTTGAGTCAGGCAGAACTCAGAATTTGCTGAGCTGCATCTTGTTTTAAGTGTTTCTTAAGCTGCTCTTTCTTATTCTGACCTGAGGTTCTGCTTTTTTTTTAAAAATTAATTGTATGCAGCATTTGCTCACAGTTGATCTTGCTTGTGACAATTCAAGCAAATGTTGAATTTATTGAATCCTACCCTTCTGCACATCATCTTTGCTGTGCCTCTCTGCTGAACTGTGACTTTCCCTGTCTGCTTTTCAGATTGTATTGAATCTTTTTTGGTTGCCTTTTATGTTCTTTGCTAATTGTAAATAATTTTGTTTCTTAGCTTTTCTGATTTATATTCTGATGGCCCGAGCTTTTGCTGCCCCTTAATTACATGATGTTTGCCTCCGGTTTTTGTATGATTTTTGAGTATTCAGACTCTTAAAAAGCTTGGCGTATTCTTCTTCATACTGGTAGAGTTTGATGTTGAAGCTGCTCTTCTTTCTTTCTTTCCTTTCTGGTAACTGAGGGGCCTTGCACGGAGCATAAACCTTTGTCTTTTGAGCTGTTTGTGCCTTCTTCTGTTGCCTGCTAATCTGAATGGAAATCTTCCAAATAAACTCAGGGAGGACAGTAGAGGAGCTGAGACTGGCAATTTCTCTCTCTGTCTTCACCTTTGCCATTTCTCCTTTTAATTCCAGGCCATATTTTCATCAGTGCAGTAGTGTTGCTGTGGGGTCATTGCTCTGTGAAACAGTAACATCCTTGGAATACAGTGTAGACCAGTGCTTACGGTAGCAAGAATACCTGTGGCAGTTGTTGAAACAGGAGATGTTCCCTGATTTACTGGCAGTGCTGCTGTTTGGGTCTGTCATCTAAAATACCATTAATCAAAGTACTTCTTCATCTAAAAGAAGGTCATGTCCCTTGAGGTCTGTCGGATAAGTTCCAAGGTCCTCTGTTTATCTGAAATTCCATTTTACCTAATGACTTTCTTGTCTTCCATCCCATTATGATAAACCAGATTTGACTATAATCATGTTACACCTCCCAAAAGTCTTCCCAGTGATGATGATTGGATGTGGCACTCTTAGCTTTGTACCCTGAGCTCACGGGCAGTGTAACTGAGCTGCTGTTAAACCACAGCTGCTTTTCACCCTCAAGGCAACTACCTGCTAGAGTTGAGGGAAGTAAGAGCTTAAAAATCATTCTGGACAGTGTTGTGAGATCAGAGTGAATGAAACCTATGTTTAGTTACCCAACCCAAGTCTCCAGTCATTAAACCCATTTAGTCTTGATGTAGCAAATGCTGTGGGCTCAGTGGAGCTGTGGATGACTTAGATGTGTAGAAGCAAAGAGGAGATGGGGTTATTATGTTAGCCACAGGAAATCTGCTTTTATAGTGATGAAAACAAGAATCAATCACAAGTAGCTAATGAATTAGCCTGCAATATCTGCTATATTCATTTCACAGTAAATGCAACAGTCAAAATCCATTAAGAAGCCCTTTGCAATGGGGTCCTCTGCAAAGAGAATATCTGTAATTCACAGTGCACACTCTGCCAGCCCTCCTTGCCTTTATCTGAAGCAGTACATGAGTGTGCGTGAAATAAAAGTTCTGTTCCAAATGCACTGAAGTCAGGGAAGGGCTTCTGGTGTTTTTTGCTTTTTTGCTGGGCTTTGTTTTGGAGGTCAAAGCAGTTATCGATTATGGTTGGGTTTACTAGAAATCTGCAATCTGTGAAGGACAGCTATTGGACAGGCTCATCGCCACACCAAGGGCCTGTATACCCACGCGAAGAAGGGATAAGCTGTTGCATCATGCTGGCACAGTGTCACATACGTGCCCATGTGGGTCAGGCTGACTAGTCAGCAGCATTCTCATAAGGTGGGTTTTGTCATCTCCCCTTTGTAGTGAGGACAGAGTTGCTTCCCTTCTGCGCGGCTCAGCTGCTGGTAGCTCTTCCACAGGTTTCTGCCTGGCTGCCTTTTTCACATAAACCACTGCGAAGTGAGAAGCTGTTCAAACCAATTCTGCTACATGTTATTACATGTTACTGCAATTTCTATTGCCTGTCTGGTTGGGTTTGCTGTCGAGAAAAAGCAGTGAATTATTACTGCTAACCCATTTTTTTTTTTTAAATTTCTTGAAGGAAAGTGTGGGTAGGTGGGAAAAGAACTGGCTGGCAGCTTTTAGGAAGGCCTTACTTTGCTGATAGGAAAGAGAGCTCTTAAAAAAGGTTGGTCTTTAAATTGATGTATCCGCATAGTGAAAATGAAGGAGCACATACCTTTTCTCTGAAGGGGCTCTTAGATACTGACCCATTTCAGGAAAACCTATTTTCAGTATTACATTTCACTATGTGCCAACATCCCACTGACTGGAACTGAACTTAAATGTTTACTTTTGCATTGTCCTAAAGATAAATAGGACTTAAATTTAAATACTGCCCAAATCGTGATTAGACAAAACATATAAATGCATGTATTTTACATTGTATTTATATGCCAGCTCAGAGTGTGTATTTTAATTCCATGTCATGCAAAATCTGATTCAACAAATGATTAATGAATTTAAAATATTTTATTTATAAATTTTGTACAGAATAGTAACTGAAGCCTCTATGATAAGGTGTGACATGATAGTTAATTGAAAACCATTAGGCTACATGGTTAACTGAAGTACGAACTGACATTTAAATAAATTCTGCCACAGTAACTGTGATATTTTACTGTAAGCAAGTTTTTGTCTTGATTCATCACCCCACTGGTAAGCCAGGAGAGAGGAAAGATGAGAAGAAATGGTGGGGTTTGTATCTGCGGTATTTTCTTAGTCATAAGCTGGGTAATAGGATGGAGCAACATGGTAAGACAGGCTTTCATGTGAGCCCACTCCAGGACAAGGGCTGTGGGTACTCAAGGGCTACCACGGCACCTGTAGCTAAGTTCAGGTTAAGGCTGGGGTCAAAAAGGATGGTAATAACTATTGCATGCTCTCAGGAGCGTGTCTCGTTGTACACAGACATGTAACGGCAAAGCTGGCTGTGATTTTCAGCATTAACTGCTGGGGTTGGATTCTACAGCTTTAGGAGCCTGGTTTAAGCATCTCTTTGAAGCAGGAATTTATGTGAGTGTGCTGAGCAATTGTGTTCCTTTCCTCTGCAAGCAGAGAAGGAAGACCAGAATTACCCCTAAAGACAGGATGAAGCTGTGAGGGAAGGACTAATGCAGGCAACCAGAATAAGTGACACAATGCATGACAGACGTTATTTAGCATATGCTGTTCAGGCTTTTGTCTTTCCTGTGGCCTTCACCCGTTGGGGGAGGTATCAAAAGAGAGAGGAGCAGGAAGGATGCATGAAGAAGAGAAGGCAGTGAAGGAAGCGAAAGGGGGAAGAGTGGGAAGCAAATGGGACAGGAAGAGTGAGAACGAAGCAGGATTTGGAAGAGAGCTGGGAGGAGGCTTTAGAGCAAAGAGCCAGGTAGTAAAGGGGGATTTTGAGACCTGGAATTACAAAAAGTGGTTGGTTACCTTGTAACATTGCTTTTAACTGTGTCAGTCTATCTTTACCTTTTTCTGACACCCCTAACTCTTGATTTTCATTCAGAAATGCTCAGTTTCTGACAGATCGACAAAACCTCATCCTCCCATTTATCTCAGGGGCAGTCATGAATTCTGAGTCCTTCACAGGGCTTGGCACTTGTGCGTGGCCACAAGAGTTGCCTCCATCTCTTGGCATGAGAGGGAAGGAAAACTTGTATATTTAGGTAGTCTAGAGGATTAATTATCATTTGTGTTTTGACTGTTGTGTGCACCAGCACTGCTCTGATAAGAGCAAATACTATTTCCAGAAAACTTGCTTTCCATTATGACCTGAGCTTGTTGTGGCTATGACACTATGGCTACTACTTTCTGGTAGTACAAGAAGATGCAGTTTATGTCCCTGCAGGAAATGGAATTAAAGTCAAAATGAAAAACAGAAGAGTAGACCCACCTCTTCCACCTATGTGTTTAGGGCAGTAATGAATCTATTGTAGACACTCCAGCGGCTCTGGACTGTGAGTGAGGAGCTTTGTCTTTGAGCTTTTGTCTTTGTGCCTTTGAGCCTTCTAATAATGCAGTGTTGACTGCACAGGTCTGTCTCGTAATCTCTGAAGGAGTTGTGCTTGTGGATGTGTGTGATTCAGTGATCTGGTTTGGCAGAAGCTGTGGCACTCTCGAGCGGAATTGGTTTCTGCAGCAGTGTTGATGTTGTCAATTATTTGTGATACTGCATGCTGAAGAAACTGACTGAAAATTGAAATAATTTTCCAGAGGCAGAGGGGAAATCTGAGTATTAGTGACAAGGCACTTGCAGCTTGTGCCAATGGGGACATGTCAGATGAGTATAGTGATGTTTGATGATGCTCTGAGATGGAGATTTGCTTCTGCCTTGTTGAAATTTGGGCTGCGCTAGTCACTCATCTCTTTACTTTTTGCTTTTCCTCTCTGGATGGATTTTGAGCTTGGGGTGTGTTCTCCAGCTGTCACTGACACTGGCACCCCAGAAGCAGAGGGCTGAACGAGCCAGGAGGCTGGGCTGTTCCCCTCCACAAAGGGCAGAGTTGATGGTTTATTACAGGATTATTATACAAAAGCTTGTGTGGTAGCTGTAACTAGAAATTATACTGCATATACATACAAGGTTTGGGGGCTAAAACCCACCATTCATTAATTTTGCTTTCTTATTCTTTTGGTCTCACTCATCTCTAAGACAGAAATAAAGGATTTAATAAGAAAACCCAAGAATACATTTATCTGTTAGCTTCAAAGCATACTGTGCAGAATGGGTTGTTCTGAAAAGCAGGACTGGGAAGATTTGGATATCCTACACGTTCCACCTTGACTCCAGTGACATGCTGGCACAGAATGAAATAGAAATGGGAGATCCATTTCTAGGTATTCCTCATATCTGTTATTTAGTTGAGAGTCAGCTTGGATTCACAAAAGAGAGATTATGCCTGAAAATATCTAACAGGTTTAAAACAAATAAGCTGAAGTAGGGAAAAGGCAAGACATAATATGCCTGGGTTTTGGAGGTTTGTTTATATAACTGCCAAGCACAAGTCCATGTTCTGTCAAGCTGGTGGCTTAATGGGTGCAAGAGAGCTGGCCAGTGATACTTGTCATGAAGGAATGCCTTTGCGTGGATGCTGAGGAAGGGCAATGTCATCAGTACAGGCAGGTAAGTCCTGTGAAGATACTGAAATCTGCTGTGGATAAAAAGCTGGGGGCACCACTGGTAAAAAGGAAATAGTGCAACTGAAAAGGCTCTGAAGGGGGTGACTGCATGAGGTGGGTAGATCAGCTTTTGACACGTGTTCTTTAGGGGGGAGACTAAAAACGAACCCAGGGTCCCTCTGCATCCTGAAACTTTCTAACCTGCCTTGAAATACTTTGTACCTTTTTATACACAGAAGCTGCTAACTCAGCATGCAGCTTTTCCGAACTCCTTTCTGTTATCAGTAACCATAGAGATACAGACCATGATTCTAGCCTCAGCCTTCCTCACCATGTAGCCCTAGTGGAAAAGCGAGTGTACTGTACTGCATGTGTTTTTTCCAGAATTAATTCATGCCCTTCTATTCTGTTTTCTCCACTCATGGAAGGAAAAAAAGGAAGGCAAGACTGTCCTTGAGATGGCTGGTAAAATAGGACAGTCTGTTTAGTACTACTGCAGAACAGGTGGTATTTACAGAGTCTGGTGAAGCATTCATCTCCTCTCAACCTCTCCAGCAGGCAACCATCCCCAGCACTGCTATAAGTGATAAGACAATAGTGAATAAAAAGAAAAATCCCTGTTCCAGGGCTATTTTTACCAGAGTGGTGCGGTTTCTGTTCAGTAGACTTATTCCTCTTCATCTACATCACTGATGATATTAGACGCTATTTTAGGCATTGCATAAAAAGTTCACCCAGTCTTTGCTAAAAAAAAAAGAAAAAGCAACCAACCCCCAAGTCCTTTGTTAAAGACTGATTGCAAGATTTTGGCAGTGGCTTGGGTGTGGGGAAGATCTCAGGCTGAGGTTCTGGGATGATCTTCTACCTCATCTTGGCAGCAAAAGTCGTGTGCGACCTTCAGTATGCCCAAGCCCGTTAATACTTCTTTTTTCATTATCCTGAAAATGAGAAGGCTACCGCTACCCCTTTTTTGCATCTTGGCTCCTCTAAATAATCTGTTGTAATAGAAGCTATCTCCTGTTTTGCCCAGCACCTTGCATAGAAGGACCCATATGCAGCTGGATTTTCTAATATCTCCTACAGTACAGTAATGAAACCAAGTGCACTGTCTTGCATGAATGTCAGAATTAAAGAGAAAAACACACCTGAACATGCAAGCTTTTTTAGAGTTTAGACCAGACTTCAATCACAGTCTCCCCACCTCCTTTATCAAGACTGTGAATGTCTCTTCCTCTTTCAGGGGTAAGGTGGTAAAAATGCATTGCTATGTAGCACAGCTTCATAATTTAAATAATTTCAGCACCTTTACGTGTCAACTTACTGATGGTTTTGCTCATAAGCATTCCTGTTTCACTGTATTGGGGTACATTAATTTTATGTGATGAGTTTGCTTTGTGGCTGATCCTGCTTTCCTGGTTGAGCCAGGAAAATACGAAGTTAAATTTCTGACAGGGCTGAGTGTTCTCTGTGTTTTGGAGACCTGGATTAGGCCCTTCATCCCTGTCTCCTCCTGACAAGCATTTTATCTTGTTAGAAATGCTTTTACAGGACTATGAAAAGGTGTATCACAGAGCAGCTGGAATGGACTTGATTATTAAGATTATCTATCATTTGTAGTATCTTATGATAAAACCTTTTGCCATGGGCTGTTTTGACTGATTGACGTGGGTAGAGTGCAGGTGGTTTGGATGGCTCTACCATCCCAACTCCATTGTGCTGTTTCTGGGACCTCACAGAGCTCTGGGTTGCTTTGGGGAAAGAATGGCTGGACGAAGGGGGCTGTAGAAACAGGGAAGGGATGATAGTAATGCTGTGAACAAGCACCAACTGTTAAATGGTGGAGCTGAGGAAGATGAGGGCAGGATTAGAGTTTCCTTGGTTTCTGCAGGGGGCTGAGCTCTGCAGTGGGAGGTTTGGCAGCAGCAGGCACCCCTTCCGATGAGTCACAGGAGGCTTTCTCAGAGGAAAGGTCTAAGAATTGTGCTAGTGCTGCTCCTGCTTGTTTTTTCTGTTCCTGCTGGAGGCCTTTTTGCCGCCATGCCGTACATGCTCCACCATCATCCTTGTCCCATATAGGCTGTCTTTGGGGGCTACCTTCCTCCGTTTCCTTGTCCTCCTAGCTGCTGTGGTGATTTAGAGAGTGGGAGGAAAATGATGAGGCCAGGACAGATGCTTTTAAGGTACTAGGATCTGTTTGTAGCAATGAGAGTGGAGCTTCTGGTTAATGCAAAGCTTGATGAATGTGTGAAAAGTCATCTTGTTGTGGTTGTGGGAAAAGGGAGGAGGGAATTGATTCCCTTTGCAGACCTCTGTTTGCAAAGTTTTGGGAGAGAAGTCCTGGAAGTTCACGGGACATTTGTTACTCCTTCGTTAAAGCCCCTTGTCCCCCTCAAAGATAAAAGTTTGTTGGACCTCTCCCAGAATTTGTGGTAGGGAGACATTTCCTTCTCCTGTTGACACCCTTCCCTCTCAAGGACTCTGCTGTCTTGGGAACTGAGAAGCACCACCTTGTTGTTGGGAAGTGGATCTGGTTTGCTTGTGTGTCCTGACTGCAGGGACATTTAGGCTCATCTTCAGCCCTTAAGAGTGTGGTTGGGCTCATTGGTTTCTCCTGACTGCTCCTTTGCTGCTTATGCTCTTTCATTACAAACATACAAAGCTCAAGAAGAAACCAGTTAATCTTTCAACTTTCTCTCTCTTAAAAAATGCCTTCATCCTGCTCTAACTCTTCTCTGCAGCCCCTCCCCAATCATACCATGGTTGGCTTCCCAATTCACAGGTCCCTTGTCCTACTCAGATTAATGTTGCCCCAGAGAAAGCACTGTGACAGGGAGGTGGGATCAGGGCAGGCACAATGGCTGAGTAGCGGCAGTAAAACTGGTTCCCTCACAACAACTCGTTTGTGAGCTGAACCATGCGGTGAGCCCTCTGCTGTATTAGTCCTGAAGGGTCCCTGCTCATCCCTACAGTGTTACACCACTTCTCTGTTTTCCCTAGTTTTATTTCCCGTTGGTGTGAATAAGCAACTGCAAGGCTCAAATAACAGCATAGATGAGCCGGTTCCAACACGTGAACATAAGTGCTAGATAAAAAAATAAAGGGGGAGAGCGAATCCCCCTCCTAATCTGTAATGCAGAAAACGCTAAATCCCTCAAGACCTCCTTTTCAGAGTGTACCGTCCGTAAAACCTGTTTAGGATTTGGATTGGCATCACAGTGGAAACCGGGTGCACTGCTGCTTGTGTGCAGTGTGTGCCTGTGTGTTTGGCAGCAGTACAAAAGAAACCAGTTGATTATATTCATAGGATTAAAGGCCCGATTCCTGGGGACACACTTGGTTGGATGCAATTAAAATGCCTGTCAGGCATTTGATACCAGCAACCCCTTGACAAACTGCTTCAGCAGCGGCGAGGTGCAGCATCCTATTGTAAGTGGATGATGGCGGAGCCTGCTGGTTTGTCATCATTCTCGAAATTTCTGTGGCCAGTGAACTCCCTCTTCCTCTCCCACTCACCCTTTTTTCCTTTTCGCCACTGCGGGGACTTCTTCTAATTTGCAGTTTTCCTTTTCCTGACGTACACATGGTAGATACAAGCTGGTGGCTTGCAGACTGCGTCTGTCTGGAGATAGGCAGCGAGCCGATGGATAACAACACTCCAGGAGAATGATTATGCAGCAGTTATTTAAGGATAGGTTTTTGTGGTATGGCAGCATATGAGCTGGTAATGATTTTCTTTTTAAAAATGTCAGCTTTGTTTGCTTGTTGAGGATTTGAAAGAGTTATACCTTTCTGCTGTAGGTTTTGGGATTTAGTCTACTGTAGATTCAATTCCATAGCTGTGCATGCTGCATGTAAAATGTATAGGTAATAAACTTCAGTGTTTTTGTTTATAAATATATTTGATGCATGCATAATGTATATTATATACACACACATCTTAATACATACATATTTGTATGGATATGTTTATGCGGCTATCTCTTTGTATAACAGAAAAAAAACTTTTTTCATAGCTGAAAACTGTTTTTCAGCAAAAATTAAGTATTTTCAAGGTTTTTTTTCTCCACCTTTGTTTTATGCTAACAGATTCTCCAGTATATAGTCTTGGACGTGACGCACTGATTGGAATCTGCGTGTTCACAGATTGAAAAGGTAGGACACCTCTGTATTTGAATGTGATTTTGAGAATGTGGGAAAGAATGTGGTACAGGGTGTGGACTGTTCTTTTCGTTTTTTGGTATTTGCTTATTTATTTATTTATTTAAACAATAGCTGTTATTTTTCATTTTGTCAAACTATGTTTTGCTGCAGCTTTGCACAGATTTTCAAATTGCTCTGGCAGGCACTGTAAAGTTATTTTTTTGAAGTGTGTGCATATGCTCTGCCTATTTAATTAATCCTTTCAGCTGCAGCTGTCAAAGGGTGAGATACAAACGTGAGTGCTTGTCCTTTGTCTTGAGTTAGTAATAGCGATAGTGCAAAACTGCCTCCAGTCATATCAGATGCGGAGTCCGTTTAATATTGATTTTAGTATCAGTAAGAACAGGGTTAAACTCACTGACTTGCTCAGAGCAGGTATAATCTATCAGAGCTCTCAGCAGAAAGCATAGTGGTGGTTTCATGCTGTATTGCTTTCATGGAGGAGGGAAACTTCTTTTAACCTGTTCACTGCTGTGAAAAACCGCATGTGTCTCAACTTGGGGTTTTTATGCAGAGTGTTTCAGTAGCCTGGCAGGATGGGGCAGTGCTGGAAGAGAGTCTATCTGATGCTTTTTTGACATATTACTGGCACTTCAGAAATTACTTTTACATTTCAAAATGATGCTAACAGACTGGGGGGTTTTGACAGTGACATTGCTAGTTCCCCAAAAAAAGTATTTTATTATCCTCTTCCCTCTAATACCTTTTGGCTTTGGTTGCTTTAATGCCTTGATGCTGTAAAGGAAACAGAGAGATAAAACCCTGCAAAATAAAAAATAGTAAGTGACTTTGTATTGAACTTTCGGATGTGTCAAGTGGTTAAGGACTACAGATCTCATTGATTTGCAGTGGGGGCTGTGCCTTTAGGAATAAAAGAAATCTGGGCAGGATTGAAAATCTGCTTCCTGCACCTTGAGAGGGAAATGTATATCCATCTTGCGTTAGCTTCTCAGCTTCCAGATGTCACCCAATACCTTTCAAACCAGACTTTGTCATGTGTTGGTCTCCTCAGGTGTGCTACAGCTGATCATACTTCTTAGTTCTGCTCTTAGACCTGAAGGGAATATATGTGTTTGTAGGGCAGCAGTCAAAATCTGCATGTCTCTCTAGTCTGAAGTTTCAGGGTGTCTTTTGAAAACTGGAATGAAAAAGGTGAGAAATTCTTCAGGAAAGGCAGGAATATCTTCAACCTGGGTAAACCCAGAAGTAATGATAACTCTGTGAGAAAGCCTGGTCTCCTGAAATGGCCATTCTGCATCCCCAGACAGGCAAGAACCCCAAGCCAGAACCCTAGTGTTGGGAAGGATGTGGGCCACTGCTAGCAGGAACGCATCCCTCTGAAGTGTGATGAATAATCAGTTTCATTGCAATAAATTGCTAGGGCTGATTGATAGATGCTCCTTCTGGGGGGGAAAGCATCAGTGAATTTTCCAGGATATTCTCTCTCTCCTGTTTTTCTTATAAACAATTCTGTTCTTTGTCTTCCTGTTTTACATATTTTTCTGTTCTCTTGGCCCTTTTATATTTTCTGTCTTGGGCAGAAGGCTTCTTACATATCAGATATTCCTGGCTAAATAAAATTCTTCAAAGGAATACTTTAGTTGTTAGTTTTACTTAGTTGCTTTTAGTACTGTTTCCTCTTGGTATCAGTTATCACTAGACCCCTTGAAATAGGAAACCTGAAGTAAATAGTGTATAAAATGGTTTAATTCTGGAAAAATACATTCAGTGCTTTTTTTTTTTTTAAGCTAAAAGCAAGTAATGGAATCACAGAATGATTTGGGTTGGGATGGAAAGACCCCTTCTCTTCTCTCTACTTTTAATTTCACTTATCCAAGGGCAACAAGCCAAACTGCAGTCTCATTCTGATTTCATTAATGTTTTGCAAACTCTGTCTCAAGGACTGACGCTGCTTGCTGGGCTTCATGTCAAAATCCAGGGTTTTGCTGCAGCATTGGAGAAGGGGAAAGGAAGGATTTATCACAAACAGAAGTGATGGCAGTGTTAGCAGACAAGTAGAACTGCCTAGTCTTTACAGTATCTGTGGATAATGAGTCAAATTTGTTGACAATGGGATCCCCTTGGATGAATGGTTTTCATCTGCTATGGAAATGCCTCTTATCTCCCGTGCACAGCATTTTATCAGTCCTCTGTGGTCTCCTAAAAACAAAAGTGGTGTCAGCTATTTGTAAATAAACCAGAGTTGGTAAGGAGACTTTTTTTTTAAGTAAGCAATACATATACATTTCTTATACCTCTGATCTACCAGTTATTTTAACCTCCGCTTTTCATCTGGGTTTTTCAGATCCATGTTACAAATCATTCCTTCTGTCTACAAAGAAGAAAATGAGATGTTATGCTGGCAAAAATGGAAATTATTTCAAAATGAACTAGGGGTAAGGGGCACTTACTCTGCAAGGAGAGAATTAATTCTAGATGGACAGAATTGAAAAATCCTATGGTGACAAGTAGCATAAGATGGCTTGGAATATCAAAAGGAAAGCATTTTGTTAGTTGATGCAAAAAGGCAACTGAAGCCAGAGCATGCAGTGACAATGAGGTGTGTTGGATTACAGTTTGCAGATTCCAGGGCATGAATCCAGAATGACGTGATGTTTGGCACTCACCTTCATTTAAACCAATGACATGGTGACCAAATGTGCCAAAGGCATTCAGGAGCAATGTGCTGGCGTCAGTTCATCCCCAGGGCTCTTTTCCAGAGAGCAGCATCAGGAGCAAGCTTGGGCCCCCATGTCCACCTCTGTCTTGAGTTTGTCATCCATTCTTTAACCTCACTTGTTAGGCGGCCCTCTCTCTTACTGTGATGGAAGTAAGGAGGAAGTTTGCTTTACAGCTCTTCTAGGTTGGGGCTCAATAGTTGGGGCTCAGTTAGGTTACTACGGATAAGGTTAGATCACCAGTATTAATGTTGTCTTGTCCCATGATTACATGAAACAAGTACTTTTTTGAGGATTGGAATTAATGTGCTGACTTTCATGTTAATTTATGTCTTTGTGCTTGCTGAAGTATTCTCAGTGAAGATTTTCCTGCAGTTTTACTGATTATAAAGATGTTTCCTAGGCAAATTTTTCAGTGGCAAATAAGGGTCCTATGTTATGGCTTAACTTTCAGTTGGGACATTGAGGTGGTTACTTGTATGGTCTATCTTTTCTCCATGGATGTCTATTTTCATGTGACTTGTAGGAAGAACAGCTCCCTCTGCTTCTGTGCCAAATCAGATTGAAATTTGTCAATGGGCTCAAAAAATATTAGCTAGGGATAACATAGTCCACATAAAATTGGTTTTCTGTGGGTAAGACTGGAGCTAATATATCATGGTCCTGATGAAACTTGTTTTCCTATGGGTTTACATCTTGTGTCTTCCTCCCCTACCACATCTTCCATTATCTTTGTACCAGAGTACCCCAGTTTCTTTGGGGCTCTGTGCTGTCAGCTGGGCAGGACACGGAATGTGCTAGAGCTGCTCCAGGGTGCTGGCTGGCCAACATGTGCCTGTGCTGCCTGCCTGGAAGATCAGAGGTGGCAAAGTAATGAGGTTATGTCAGTGCTTTCTTCATTTGAGGGAAGGGAGGATTCATTTCAGCTTTGTTTTCCATTTCTAGGAAGAAAACACATTTCTGTGCTTCACTCTCTGTCAAGCTATGTTTAGATATTAAGAGTTAAGGACAGTTAGCAGAAGTTTGGTTTAGTAACTTTAGGAAGGACCCTGTATAACCTGTTAAGAAAATAATCATCAAAGAGCAGAAATCCAATGGAGGATGAACTGGACCAGGAGCTCAGCCAACATGTCCTCAACTGGAGGAAGAAGTCATTAGGTGAAGGCCTGTATTTCCTGTGAAGGGCTTTAAGCTGCCAAGTGCATTTCTGAAAGTTTGTGTCCTCCTTCTCTTCCTTACTTTCTTTGTCTGTAAACCAGAAATACCGCAGCGTTCCTCAGTAGGGATGTTCATCAACTTTGCTAAGTTATTGAGATCCTTGGTTAAAGGAAGTTGCATATGATCAAATCTGACACATGAGACTTAGTATGGTAGCTTTTGTCTTGGCTGCAGTAACAAAGGGGCTTGTGGTATTACTGTGGTACCATTACTAATAAAAAGGTTAGAACACTAGAATAGTAAAATACTGGATTTCTCCTGTCTTCACCCATCAACTTAACTCTTTCTTCTTGTGGAGCTCTTTGTTGTATGGAATTATATGGTGGTCACACAGGTGTGCGATGGCTTTTAACATTATAATTAATAAATGACAATCAATTCACCTGTCCCATTTTATATAAAAGGTGGCTCTTTCCTGATGGAAACTTGAGCTGGCATACCAAAGCTGGGAAGGCTGGAAAAGATTGTATTGCCAGTAGCATGGTAGGAAAAAACTCTTCATAGCAGCACTGCTGCTGACTCATGTATTACAAACCTGGAACATTCCCTGGAAGGCTGGAGGTGCGGGTTAACTTCCTTTCCCTGTGCTGGTCAGAGGACAATTTATTGTATTATATGCAACCAAGTGAAGCCTCTAGATAGTTATGCACTGCTGCATTTTCACTTACTTTTTATGGAGTGCATTAGCATGGAGCTTGCAAGAAATGATAGGCAATTTATTTTAATACATTGTGTCAGTCAGTGCTAAATCACAGAAGCTGTTTACATGTGTTTTCTGAGTCATACCGGTTCTTGCAATAAGGTGATTTTTCAGTATGCGTGGTGGGTAAATTGGGTTAATCTTTTCTTTTTCTTTATGAGTATATTTGCTCTTAAAAATGCAAATGTATGCCTTAATTGGCT
Source organism: Gallinago jamesoni (assembly GCA_025769975.1). NCBI lineage: Eukaryota > Metazoa > Chordata > Aves > Charadriiformes > Scolopacidae > Gallinago > Gallinago jamesoni. The sequence continues at coordinate 42,658,164 of JAOQGH010000077.1, read as the reverse complement.
AAAAGAAAATGAGTCACATTTAAGAAAGTGCCTTTCTTTAGCCTTTTCATCATCAAGGGGAAGAGCTTATGACTGCTAGACAGGAATAGAGAGCAGGGGGGAGAGGTCACAGAGCTGTGTATTTAAATGTCAGTATAAAACTCCCAGTATTGTCCCATTGCTTCTGTCTCTGTGGTTACTAAATCACTCCTATCCATGTGCCAAAAGGAACCTGAGGACTATGCTCCTCAGTATCATAGCATTTAATACTGAAAAACCTTATCTTACGATGGAATCCACAGCCCTGAGTTTGACTGGGGAGAGAAAGGCACGTGTGACAGATCTGGGGACTTATGTGCAGCATATTCTCCCCTTCCCCATTTCAGATGTTTGAGTTACGGACATGGAAACAAATCCACAACACATCTCTGAAAAGTTCCTTGACAAATCCCTGCCAACTTCGTGTACAGGGCAGCACACTCCATAGCAGAGAGGAGATAAGGCTAAACTGGCATCTCATTTTTGCACTGGGGAAAGCACCTAGTTCTGGTCTGTAGGAGCACTCTTCACCTACTCGGAATATCCTTATTCTGGAGGTGAGTAGCATCAGTCAGTGTGTTGGGAGGCCCCACGTGTGCTTCTGGCAGCAGTGCACAGGCTAGTGACTGCTGTTCTTCTGCAACTGGCTTGTACATCCTTTGTGAGTGTTAGGAAGACTTAGTGTTTTATTGCCATTTCTGTGCTGAGAATTGTCAAGATAAGATGGGGAGTGTCATGGGGTTAGAAGCTGCTCTTAGCAGTGTGGATTTTCTAAATTCTCCTGCCATTTTTTTTAGATGTTTGAGACATCCTGGAGAAAGGGGCAGCAGGAGCGGGAAACATAGGGCTGTGAGGATCTGGAGATTGTGTTCTGCCTTTGGACACTCTAGCCCTGGAAACCAGGTTGCCGTCTGGGAGTTGACATTGCTGCACCTTTTTTCCCTTGTATCCAGCCCTGAGCACGCAGGGGAGCAATCGTACTGATACCTCCAACTTGCTTTCATTTCTGTCTGAAAGAAAGGTACAAAAACCCCATCTGCAGTCACGGTCCACCTGAAGTGATCTCTGAATGGGTTCAGAGAAGGGACAAACCCAGTGACGTTTAATAATTTAGAACAAACTACCTGCTTTAGGATTTCCATAGTTGCACTACTTTACTGAAATCTGTGGAATCAGAGTGGATTTACTTCTATCAATCCAACCCCATTCTCAGTACTTCTTAATGTGATGGTGGTGGCCTGGCTGATGGATTGGCGTTTGCGCCCTCTGTATTGACTTAATGCAGTATAATGGTTTAAGATGGCCGATATCTGTATTGGTAACTCGATGGTAAGTCAGGGCTTATTTACTGCTGTAGTTTAAGCATAAGCCAGCAATTCTGTGTTGCCAGGTCTAATCCTGGCCAGCTGTGGAGGTGGTCAGCTGTCCAGTGAGGACAGATCCCCTGCCCTGATGATGCACTGCTCCGGTGACTTCCCCCATGAAGCGGAGTGTAGTCTGACAGTTGATCTTGTCACTTTCAAATTTTTTTAGGAAATCTGAAACATGTATGCCTTATTTTCAAGTGAAACAAGGTGCAGTTGAATATGCTGTGCAGTGAGCTCCTTGCTCAGAACACATGCTCTGCTGGAGCCAGCTCACAGCTTCTGCACTGTATGCTCTGAATCTCTAAAGGACAAGACAACAGTTGAGTAATCTTTTCTTGGGTTTAGCAACATGATGATAAAACTAAAGGAAAATTAGATGCCAAAGAATGAGTCAAGATTGAACTGATTATTTTTTTCAGTCATGATAAGATAGAAGTTAGAGCAACAAATTGCTAGCTAGCTCTAGGCAATCCTGCTTCAGCAGGGGAGTTGGACTAGATGATCTCTATGGTCCCTTCCAACTCTAAAAATAATTCAGTGAAATTCAGTGAAATTGGGATGCTCAGTAATGTGCTGAATACCCTCAGAGAAGATAGAATTCTGAGATAAAAAACTCTGTGACACACCCCCACCACCCCATAGTCCTACATATATATATATATACATATATATATACACACCAAAGGGACCTCTGGCTCTTTTTGAAACCTTCTGGGATCCACAGAGGTTTGTGTTCTCAGTGCCTGGTGCTGTGGTCTCACTGTACTCAGAGCTGCTGTTGATGTCCTCCTAGGCAGGAGCTTTGCCTCTCCTTGGATGGATGTGCAATGCCTAGGAGAATTGAATTCTCTTCCTTGGAAAGTTGCCGCAAAGTACTGCTGCAATATAACTAAGCATATTAATAATCACTAAAATAAGAATTGGTGCTATTATTTGTAGCAGTGCTGTTAGGTAATGAATGATAAGAACAGCAGTATTTGCAATGACAGACATGAGACATGGATAGAACTGCTTATTACAGCAATCTTTTCTGCAAAAATACACAAAATGCCTTTGAGTATGCAAATGAATGTGCTTATTTTTAGGTTTGTTGTATTTAGTGTCCATTAGTAAAAATGTCTTTCAGCGAACACTTGTGGAAGTAATTATGACGAGGTAAATTCAAGACTGATGTATACAACCACTAGAAGTAGTTTTACAATTGTGTAACTAGCCAGTGTGCGTAAAAAGTTTAAATACCATTGTGTGCATTACTGTCAACCAGGAAACTTGAGCACTTCAGTCATTAATTATAGAATAGAAGGAATGGAAACCATGCTCCACGGTACGAGTAATGCATCCACGTGGCTCCTAACAGTATACAAACCAAGAATAACTCCCTGAAAGAACTCACAAAAAATTTGGCAAAAAAAAAAAAAAGAGAAGCTCTCTGTGGCTAAGGCCACAGACAAAAGGAGACAGAGTGTTGTTATGAACTGTTGTGCTTCTCATTAGTCCCCACTCACTCTCTGATGTGTGCCTTCAGTGTCATGTTTGCTAAGGGATGTATAAGAGTAGGGTAGTCCTGACAGGTCTTTTAGTGTGATGTGGCTCTACGGCCCTGAGAACAGTGCGAGTGGATAGGAAGGGTTCTTGAGCAAGCATGTTGAATCCTCTTATTTTCAGTGTTCTTATCCTGTAACTGTTTCACCCTCAGAGGGATTTTTAGAGATCTACCAATGCTTAGGCCCTGCCTTTTTTTTGTGTGTGCTGTCATTCCTCATTCATGTATTTTTGCAGGACATCTAATGAGTTTAATTTTGTTTACCATATTGAGTGCAGGGAACAACAGCAAAAGGGTGCATTAAGTGCAACAACTCCTGCTTTTGGGAGCTTGTGCTTGGCAGCTGGGCAGCCCGGGTGCAGGTCAAGAGCCTGCAGGCAGAAGGCTCTGGGCAGTTGTGTTGTTACAGTTTGCACAACAGTTGTGTACATGGATGCTTTTGGGTATGAGAATCTGCACTGGCTGAGAGGTACCTCCTGATTCTGCTGTCTCTATGCCGGTGATGTTCTTTTCTTTTTTTTTTTTTTTTTTTTGTATCTTCCTCTTCCAGTTCTAAGGTGATCTGTGGGGAGGAAATCTCTCCACATTCTGCTGATTATGTTTAAAGCAGGGCTTATGTAGGCTCGGGACAGTTGTGTTACCCTTTACAAGCAGCTTGGCAGATGATTGTGGTTCTGTTCCAGAGACATGTCAAGTGTTGGAGCCACCTCAGTTACCTTTTGGATTGCAATTTGATGCCATCACAACTGCACTACAAAATACTTCTTGGCTGTGCAACCGAAAACGTATTTTTTTTCCCCTTCAAATGTTAAAGATTAACTTGCCCAGCAAGGGAAAATACGAGTATTCAGCCATGGTATCAGCTTTGCAAAAGATTTGTGATTTTCCCCCCTAAAATATCAACCTATAATTAAAAATGAGGAAAGGCAGTGGGACACAGGGAAGGAGGTATATCAAAGCATTGCGTTTGTGTCCATGTTTTCACTTGCATTTTGTTAGTGTTTGTATTTACATTTACCAGAGCACTCTTTATTACAAAGAACCCTTGTAATAACACTGTCTTGACTCAAAAAACACCTTTCTGCAGTATCCAAATGGGCAGGAGAATTACCAGCCAAACTCTTCCTAATATCAGTGAAGGAATTAGGATTATTTTTATGAGACCTGTTGGAATAAAGTACTATTGACAAACTAATTCCTGGAACTTCTTTCAGTAACCAAATATGAATTTGGTCTGTGAATATATGTGTGTATAATCGTATATAATACAGAAAAGTAGATTTTAAATCTATAGTGCTAGGGGAGAAAATGGATCATACCTTCTTTCACTCACCCATAATTTCACTCAGTTTATAAAACCCCAGTGTTTGGGTCTCTTTTTTTTTTCTCCTTACTACATCTGTCAAAATGAGACATTTGGTTCTACCTCCTTAGGGAAAAAGATTATTTATGTCTGCTGAAATACAGTTGCTAAATAAAATTGATACAATAATTTAAAAAAATACTCTTAACTGGGCTTTATCCACCATTTATGGAGGTGACGATTTGAAAAGCCTTAGACCAGGCTTCTAGTGAAGGGTAGTCATAGATGTGAACATCTCCATTCCACTTGTACTTCTGTGTGGTTTACTAAATGTAATGAGGGATCCAAACTGCACATATGCATTCTGCCAAAACCCATGTTATCACCTTTGGATTCGATTCCTGTTACAGTGCTAATATGCTTCCTTGCAGTTACACCCCCTTTCTTCTTAAAACAAGGGAAAGAAATACTTGTATAATAAACTGTGTCATGGGAAAGAAAGTCATATATTATGACAGAGCTTAAAAAGGCTTTTGAGGATTTACAGCTGTGACTGTTTCTGAGAACTGAACCCAGAGCATTTTCATTTCCCAGTAATGCTGCTTGCAGAGATCATCAGAAGAAGGATGTATAAAGATGAAGTAGTGCAGGATGTCACTCAGGTGGGAAGCAAGGGTGCTCAGCCCCTGCAAGAAGTTGTAGCTGCTGGCCGTGCCTGAAATGCTGACTTGCCAGGCTGCAGCTGATAGAGTGCCTTGCAGCAGAAAGACGGCAACACTCTGTCTCTGGAGACGTTTGCTGCAGGAAAATTAAGACTGGAGTACTTGCAATATTAAAAGCCCTAGTATTGCAGTATCTGGGGGGGAAGGGGCCCATCACACTTCACAGAAACTTGTTGAGAGGGTCTATTTCAACAGCACCCCTTAATTTTTGGTGACTGAGGGGTCACCAGACTCCTCTGGCTTTTTCACATTTCTCTGGCTCCTGATTTCTCAGACTCATCAGCACCTTTTGGTTTGGATAAAATGCTCCCCATATCAGAAAGCGCCTTGGATCCGAGGCGCTTGGCTGCTTAGTGGAATTAAGTCTTTCACCAATCCATGTCATTCAAAATTCATTGCCTGCTCTGGCCAACCCAGTGATACTGGTGGTTTCCTGTTGCTTTTTCCCCTGTGTCTGTCACTGATTCTCTCTGGACAGAAAGCTGACCTGGGGATGGCCTGCATCTCTGAAGTGAAACGGGCATCACTTGTGCAGCCCTCTGCCATCCGTGGCAGCTTGTCTTTGCCAAGGCTCAGAAATCTGATGAAACACTGAGCTTTGCTAGGCTGGCTGCTGCGTTTCCGATGCAGTGCTCCTCTGCCTCTCCCAGAGCTATGCTGCTTTGTCCCAGGGTCCAGAGCACATGTTTGCAAAGCACAGAGGGCGTAGCTTATCACTGCTGTGCAGGAGCATCTGTTGCGGGCTTTGCTTATTTTCTGTTTGACAGAGAGAATGGGAAAATTTGTAAATGAGAGTGTGGAAGTGAAAACCGTGACCTCTGCACCTGTTTCAGGTTAGAGGGCTCCATGCGATGAGCTGGTCTTTGAATCAGCACATGTCTAGGGCTGGGGTGGGTGTCGGAAGACTACTTATCTGTTTAAGTAGACTTGATGGCTATTGTGTGGCTGCCATCTGTCCTCTTTCACACAAATAACTTTGCTTTATTATTATCTTTAACCATATCTTACTAGGTCTCTAAACTGCTGGTCAGTCTGCATTCATTGTTGGATAAAGGAGCTGCCGCTTAACAGAAAATAATCGTACTAAATTAGTGGAAAATGAGCCTTCTTCTTCCTCTCTCCCCACGCTCCGGCACTCCCCTCTTTTTTTGGCATGAGTGCCTCTCTGCACAAGAAACGTGATTGATAGCAGGGGCCTTACCACAGCATTTATCATCCTGGTTAATCACTGCACTTTAGTAGGGCGCTTTGCTTTAAACAGAAGACAGTAGCCATATAAACAATAGCTGGAGCATTAAGCACTGAAAGCCAAAATACATTTTATGAATTAATATATTAGGAGGGAAATAATCGTGACGTTTGAAGAGGATCAAGTATTAGAAGTGTTAGAACTAGTGCTAGCTAGAGCTGAGAGATTTGAATGAGTTTTAGAGTGTAATTATTATTACAGTAATAAAAATATAATGGCAAATGTGTCATGTATTGTAGACACTGTTCATTATACCAGTTCATATCCAAGTCAGTCTGCTTACCTGCTTTCAGGAGATGGTGCTGATGCATAAGCCAGGGGCTGGTTCTGCTGTCTGCATGGCAGTGTTGAGCAAACTGAAGGTCTCTGCACCTCTGGACCAAGTCCAAATTCAGTTATGTGCAGCAGCTGCAGAAAGTTTGCAGCACTGCATGCGAGTGGGATTAGGAATCAGTCTACGGTTCATGTTTTAGTGACCTATTCTGTGCAGGTGTTCTGGGTGTTCTCAACATCAGCAATAAAGACTTTCTAAGGGCTACAAACACTCAAGTATCCAAGTGAAATTCTTCCCTTTGACAGACTTCCCAAGTCATGAGAATTTTAGTAAGTGCAAGAAAGCAGGAATATTCTGGAAAATATCTGAAGGTCTTTGTCATCCCAACAGAGGTTAAGCCCATGCAAATTCAGAGTCCTCCTGCTGCTGTTGGAGACATCTTCCCACTGTTGTGCTACCCTGAGAGCTGCAGGGTAGCCCCGTGGTTTTGCAGAGACCACAGATTGAGTTGTCCTTGGGCACTTAGCTTGTTGCTTGTCAGTGCACGTCTATGAACTAAAAATTAAACAGTGTCTTAGCTCACTCTACAGCAAAATCCTGTACAGCTTTCTGTGCTGGCAGGCTTATGGGAAGGGGTGAGCCCTCAAGCACGTGAAATGTGTCAACGCTCTCAGGACCTTTCTTCCTTCCCTGGAGGTGGTTGATGCGTGAGCAGGTTGATAAACAATTGAATTTTGAGCTCTTTGTTGGTCTGTTTTTGCCATTTTCCAGTCTATGTTCCATAGATACCTGTTGAGCTTCCACAAAGGGTTTGAGGTGCCCCAGTATGCACTGCATAAATCTATTCTTAAAATATCCTAAAGATGTTATGGAGTGGTGTGTCTGGGCTGTTGAGTCAGTGGTGGTGGTAATCAGCACATCAGCATGCTGAACAATGTGACCAATAAAGTATTTCCTTTTCATGCTCCTGGTCACAGCTATAGCGTGTCAGGGGTCCTTTGCAGGGAGGTGGATGCTTGAGGGGCAGCATCTATCTGCAAGGTTTAAGCAGGAAGGAGTATCTTGAAAAAACATAATAACCAACCAAGAAGAAAGGCGGTGGAGAAGGGAGGGGAAGAGAAAGATCCTTTTCTCTTTTGACTTTGTGTCAAGACTGGCCCTTAGTGTGGCTCTGGTATTGTTCTGCTGCAGTGAGTAACAATTTGTGGAAAATGAACCTTCATCCCTCCTGCACTAACAACTCTGAGCATCGTTTGCATTCAGGACAGGAGGACGAAGGACTGGGGGACTGTTGCAGTCTTACCTAAGCAAGACTAAGGCGCAACCGTGAAGCAGTCAGACCATTGTAAAAGAAAATGTGAGTAATCGTAGATGGTTATGCACACTGAATAAAACAGTTTGAGAGTTGAAAAACTAGTAAGGGGACACTGAGACACAACGCAATTGCATGTATGAAAATCTATTCTTAGTTATTAAGTCCAAAGCAATAGAACAATTGCCACCCTCAGAGAGTAAAGAATGGATTCAAGAAAATAAGCACCTTCAGGAAAAAGATTTTTATTTTATTCCATTCTCCAGCATGTTGCACTGTATATGTAAAATGTACTGGTTGGGAAGACAGGTGTTCCTAGGGCTTGCAGCACACTGGTCACGGTATTGCTGTGGTGACCTGCCACTACATCTTCTGGGTCCCTGCAGAAATGGGCGCTTGGAGTTTGTCCAGCATGTTTGCCAACTATTGCTTGGGTCATCTTGCCTTTAGGATTTTCCCCACTTTAGTGCTTCAAGGTCGGACTTTTGATTTATTTTTTTTTTCGTCTCCATTCGTGCAGCTGGTAATCCTTGCAAGCCCCAGAGATTTTATCATGCTTAGCTGGTGTCAGATGCAGTTTCTGTGAGGGGGAGGGAAAGAGGATGGAGACGAAGATGCAATCTAAATATTTAAATAACTCATTTGATGGGGCAACTGTACAGTGTTTAACATAGGAGTTCTATAGATGCTGTTATACAAAATTGCTTGAATGAAGGCAGTTTTCTCCTGGATCTTTCACTGGTTGCTTGGTAATTTAGGACGAATCAGTTAATTCCTGCATTCTCACATGGCTGCATTACTCGGTTTTCTTACCTAGGAAACGTGCGGAAAACCCCCAAACCTTCACGTATCTAGAGTCTCTGAGGTAGAGACATAAAATATATATATTTATATAGTTATTTAAAGCCTGTACTTGCCCTATATTGCCTTGAAACTAGAGTGACTAGGTCAGTCTCTTGCTGAGATTGGACCTAGATCTTGCAAAAGGATTGCAGTCCTCCCAGGGGATTGGCAGGTTGAAGGCGGCATTACTGTGAGAATGTACAGTTGATGGGCTAAGTGCAAAGAGCAAAGTGACAGTGCTTTGTTTTTTGGAGCAAGCAGAACGCTGCAGTCTGTAGCACGGGAGATTACTAGCCTAGCAAGTGCTTGTATGAGCAGAAATGGCGGTATTTAACTATTATTTTAGTTTTAACTGCCTAAAAATCACCCTATGTAAAACCCTTTGGTATTAGGGCCAAAGCTGTATCACACAGTGTCTGTTAATATGGAACTCCTGCAGGGACCTTGGGTCTTGAAACTGCCAGGAAAGCCGCTTCAAGGATGGCTCCTATTTGATTCTGTCAAAAGGCCTGGGTTTATTTGTGTCCTGGCCTAATGAAGACCCAGCTGTTGATACTGAAGAAGAAAGAAAAATGCCCCTGAAGTCAAGGCAGTTAAGTCCATACTACTGTTTTCTGTGCTCCCTCAGACAGTTGATATCTAATGACTGATCTTAGCACTTTAGTGAGCAGCTTCACCTTCCTGCTGCTTGTCCTCTCTCTTGAATCATCTAACCTTGCCATGGCACGGAGTGAATTTGTGTATGTGTATGTGCTTCTTTGTAGGCTTGTTAGTCTGCATGCAAAAACTGTACCTTTTCACCCATACATACGTTAAGGGGCTATGGATAATTAAACACCAAAACCAAACAAATGTGAGTTTTCCTTATTATATGGTCTAAGAAACTCTGAAGTTTCCTTCATTCTGGCACCATGTCCCTCCTCTTCTTTTCAGTGTTTGTGGGTCTTAGATCTGTAGAGATCTGGATGTTATATGGGGTCTCTTCTTTGATGTTGTATTACTCAGATACAATGGTTTGTGTGGTCTTAGCCTTGACATGCGAGTTCCATTTTGGGAGAGAGAAGTCTGTCCTTGGGAGAGGGACTGGAGGCAATGTCTACTCATTGCCTAGGAACAGCCTCTCTGTACAACTGCATCCAAGAGGGAATCAGACTTGTTTGCTCTGAGGATATGCTCCACATTTCTACTGCGTCTCTTCAGCTGGTAGCTGTCATTGCACTTTGTACCACAGCTGTGAAATCAGCTTGTGGTGGATTCCTGAAATCATCCCTTAGGTCCTAGGTACTGCTTCTGTAACAAAATGATTCTTTTGTGCTCTTTCCTTTAAGGTCAGGGGAACAAAAGATTAAAATAGACTTTCCCCCTCTTCTCTTTGTGTATCTTGTAGGAAGTGTATGATTATACCAACAGGACTTGATCCAAAGCCTACTGAAATCACAGTAAAAACTTTTATCAGCTCCAGTGGGTTTTGGATTGTGCCCCAAAGGACCTCCTTTAATCAGCGAAGAGAGCACACTGGTGTAATTTAGATACTGGCATGAGAAAGGCATCTGTTTGGGTTCCCTTCCACTGGTAAGGGAAGGAGAGGTAGCCTGCCAGCAGGGCATAAGGCAGCTCATCCTGGAAGCTGGGGAGGAAGATGTGTCAAATGACAGCTCACACAACATGCAGAGTGACTGGTACAAAGTGGAACTGAGACGACATGACCTACTTGATGTAGAAGACCACTTTACATCCACTGCAGTCAGTCTTGTTCGAAGGGAAGATGGAGTAAACATGCATTTTTAAACAGGTGACCTGTGAGATAAAGATGAGAAAAGTTGATTGGATTTGCCACCATAGAGTCTTTTGCCAGAGGCTGTCATTATGCTGAAAAGTGATGTTAATGACGTTGGCAGATGGGAGAATTTATTGTTTAATATTAACTAGTAAAATACGCCTTCTAGTTATTCACTTGTGGTTTGGTAGAGCTTTGGCTTGCTTTGGTTCCCAAATTGCCATTTTCTCTAAAATGCTCATGGCTTCTACAGATACAGTTGTAATACAACCCTTAAGTCCGAAATGGTCTAAACATCTGCATTTTGCTGGTGATATCTATTTCTTGGTTGATCATCTTTAGTAGAGTAAAATGATATAATAACTTCCCGTACATTGCTGGTTGAGATTTAGTTGTGGTGGGAAAGTAGAGGTATTTAGGTATTTTACTGTGCTTATACAAATGAAGATGTTTTAATTCACATATCTATATAATTATAATGAATACGTTGGCAGGAATTGTGATGGACTTAGCTGTAAGTTTAAAGGTAAAAAGGGGGATGAGGGATATCAAAAAGGCTGTTTAAAATAAATTATGTTTCTTCCGAGTGGTTTGATAGCAACACATGCAACTGTGTGGGCTCAGCCTTAAAAATTAAACTCACGTTGAAATGCTTTATTTCCTTATTCAAACAGATTTGTGTGGCTTTATTGACTGGTTGCAAACAGTACATTAAAGCATATGCCGTCAAAATTAGGGCAGTGTTTCCTATGGTGTAGTTCCTTTCTGTGTGTTATTTACTCTCTCCATCTATGGAAATCCCAGGGGCAGAAGTCCTTACATAGGTTCTCCATAAACTGATGAAGGATGCATGTTTTATACAGAATGGGGCTCATTAAGAATGTGAAAATGGTACAGACTTTTGAGATGGCTTTTAGCTTTCTTACGTATGTTTTGGGATTTCAGAACACTAGAAATAATTAGTTTCCATTTGGGTGCCTTCTCAGCTGTTGGAGGATGCTGGTAGTTGGATACAAGATTTGCACTGATGTGCAAATCTTTTGCAAGATTTTTTCTGTATGTGGCAAGATAAGGGTGGATTGCTTCATTCTTTTAACCAGTTACCTTACTTTTCTTAGGGATAATAAGATTGGAAAAGTAATTCACAACACACAATATATCCAAAAGAATAAGTCCCTCCTCCAACCTCTTGAGGCACATAAGCACACATTTGTCTCTTAGCATTAAAACAGCGGAGTGGTGTGAGACTGTTTCTTCATTCATTGTTAATCAACAACTGGAAATATCTGAAGTTATAAAATTACAAGTGCATGCATGAATACAGAAAATTGTTTTGTAGTAGTATTTTCTTGCTTTAAATGGCTGCTTTCTTACCAAGTGTGTGCTCAGTCTGTATTTCAGGCTTTCGTTCTGTTTTCTTGAAGTTTGTGCTTGTTGGTTAAATAAATCCTCTTCTCCTGTTCAATTTGTTGCTTATGAAGCTACGACTAAGGTATACCATCTCCTATATCCATCTGAATTGAAAATACCATGGCTAACTTTGCAGAGTGAGCCACCGAGATATTCAAATATAGCAAAATTAAACTTGTATCCAGTAATTACTGATACAGAAGGGTTTGGTTTCACCTAGCTGTGCAGTTGCCAAGTGGAGGTTGCATGATAGCAGGAGGATATAGCCTAATTAAGGTAAATTGATTATTTATCTTGTGACCCCAAACGCATGTACTGGGTTACAGGAGATTCATTCTGTCTTCTGTTTCCCAGACTTTATGGCCCCACTGTCACATGTGGTCAGGATGAGCTGTGTCCGTATTTACTTCTGGTGGAGCCTTTTATTGGGACACCATATGTTTCTACAGAATTCAGATGCAAATTTTTGGTACTGTTATTTGGTGGCAGCTTCTTCTCTTTTTATGCCTTCGTTTGTCCTGAGTGAAGAACACTCTGGTGTAGTTCTGTCTTTGTGAGTCAGACTGGACTTAGCCTTTGAGGCCCCTGAACTTCTCTGTTTCAGCCTTAATTCCTGTCTCCTGCTATCCCCATCATTAAACTAGAATGTGGCACAGCCTGGAGCGCTCACCTTCTCTGGGCTTTTTGGCCACAGGTGGGAAGACTGGAGTTTTCCCTCAAGTAATTTTTGGCTAATACCCCCATGACTGGAGTGTAGCAAGGGCATATAAGACGATGACATTCAATAAGGAGAGCAAAACACAGCCTCGTGAAAATGCACTCGACCAAGAGGTAACTCCTTGCAAAAACAGTTTTAATTGGTTTGGAGTAATTTGGGGTGAGCTACTTCACATGGCATATGTTTTCTGGGAAATGGGCCAGCTTAGTAATAAGAGGTCACCAGAAAATTGGCACTACATGAGTGGATACAAGGGGCTTGAAGGAATGAAAGCTTAATAAAGACTGATACTACCTGAATAACTTCAAGGTTCAGGTGTTGTGCAGTTTCAGGTGCTGTGCAGTTTCCAGGAGCACTGACAGTTCTGTTGCCATGACTAGGTATTGTACTGGTGATCAAACTTTGAGGTCTACCTGACTAGCTTCTGCTGTGAGACCATACGCTCAGCTGGTACAATCTAGAGTTGTGGGTCATTGTGGCTGTTTAGAGTCAGGTCAGGTGATGATCTACCTGTTAGGCAAAGATACCATTCTGGCCAGGTAAACGTAGAGGATTGCAAGTGTGATGGAGTTAAGTGCCATTGTATTAACAAGGCACAATTTTATCTTTCTGACATCTGATGGTGTCATTACCGTATGGGGTATCATCCTTTCACTGGCAGAGGCAACCCAGTCCTGTTCCTGTAGTCTTACGGCATCACCTTCAAAATGCACTTAGAAATGAAGAGACCATCTCCCTCAAGGACGGGAGCATGTGTGCTGGGTATCTGTTACCTGATATTCTCACTCCTTACTCAGTTGGCTCCATGGCATGACAGTCTGATGAGGAGGTGGGTATTCCTTCTTTTTGGTGGAGAAGCTAGCATTCAGCAAAATGGTTGGAATAGGAGAAGGAAAGGTTGGAATAAGGGGTAACTGTCCATTTGTAATAGCTAATTGAACAAGTTTTTCATCCTTCCACTTCTCCAGTTTGGCTGTTGCCTCCTTCTGTCTGCAGGCAGCTTTTTCTGATCAATATGGGACTGGAGGGTGCCCTTCAGCACCTGAAAGGAAAAGAGCAAGACTTCCACCAACAAGAGAAAAGAGGGGCCAGACAAATCTCCTTGCTACTCCATTGCTAATTTCCTGTTTTCATGTATTTCACGAATGCCTACAAAACCCAGAGAAATCCACTTCTTAATGCTCAAGAATAAGAAGCAACAGAGCACTGAGATTTCTTAGTTTGCATTCGAAATACCCTGTCTTCTAATCATCTCAGAGCAGCAGATACAAAAGCTCCTTCCAGAGTGATGTCACAAAAGGTCACACATTTTCCTTTGAATGATGAGCTGTGCTTTTAAAGGAGCTTAAGATAAACTTCAGGCCTGTGGCCCATATGATGTTTACTGCATGCAGAGACTGCAGTCCTTAGCTAAGAAGGAGCAGTGATTCTGTTACAGCTTGAAATTCAGAAAATTATGCATGCACTTCCCTGGTGTGCTGTAGAGTCTGTGCATGTTTTCAGGCAAGGCATTTTATTTTCTTTAGTCTCAATTCAAAATCTTAAAAAAAACCCCTAAAAATAGGCACAATACAAAACAGTTCCTAAAACTATTTTCCTTAAAAATTAATCCACAGATAATCCTCAAAAATCAGAGGCAGGAAGCAGGTGAGAGCTCAACAGCTGGGGAATAGGAGACAGGTTATGGAAGACTAAAGGCAGTTAACTTTCCTGTTGTATAACTTAAATGTAAACGTAGTCTGCACTGATGCTGAATTACAAGTTTATTTATTACAGAGAGCCTCCCTTTCTGTCATCTGTTTATCTATATGGGGCTATAAACTCTTCAAGGACCAATGCCTTTTCTCATATGTGCACTGCCTTCTGTAATGGGTCTCACTCTCAAACAAAGTCTGCATGTGTTAAAGATGTACTTAGCACGTAAGTATAAACTAGAAATAAGTAGGTTTGGATCCTACAAAGTTGTTGGTGCTTTCTCTCATGATTAGACTTGAGGGAACCGTAGGGTACAGAACTCAAAGGCAAGGAATGAAGTCTTCCAGGCCCTGTGGTTGAAAGGAAAATCTTAATTTTCTTGGAGTTCAAGCCCCTTAGTTCCTAGTCTTGAGCTACAGGAAGACAGCTAGAAAGCTTGAGCTGGTTTAGCTCCGTAAACTGCAATGCAGGGCTGGCTCCATAAGTGAGATGGGGACTTGCACTGAGTTCAGGATGCACAGGGTTGTATAAAGTGACTCCAGCAGCTATTCTGCGATAGCGCGTAGCTCTGTGCTCCTGACAAAGGGAAGCTGTGGCTATGATATCTGGCAGCATTTAAAAGGGCCTGGCTAATCATGCTGCTGGAATGTGGTGATTGATTCTAGAGTTTAAGGCTTTTATTTCTGGCCTCAATTATGTCACTAAACAGGATGGTTCATCCTTTTCTTTTAAAGAGATCTAGTATCTCTTTACATTTATGGAAATAGTTTTTGAGCTATAGAGTGGTTTTTAAAATTGTTAATACTCTCAAAATAGAAAGTATAAATTTTGTTAGCACATGCAGAAGTTGAGATTCTCCTTATTGTTATTCATTGCTATACACAAGTGTTTTTTAAACAGCTTTCTGTTGCTCCATAATGATGTCTTCAGATCTGTGAATCCATTTTCAGATGTGTGAATTGAAAGTAGATCAGGAATGTAAAGAAAAGTACCTGCCAGATGGGCAGAAGTGCTGGTCTCTATATAATTGAGTTTTCTTTAGGACTTCCCATACTATGTATGACTTATCTGCCGTGAGGTCTAAATTGTGCTAAAGTACCTGAAATTCTCTGTTACAGAAGGCTGCAACCCTTGTGGTCAAATGGATCAGTAACTTTTGGTTTTCAATCACTTCCTTTATTCTTTATTAACGTATTTATATAACACAGCGTAGTGTTTTAAGGAAGCTATTATGCACTTCTGAGTAATGAGCTTGTTTAGAAAGTTCCCCAAGTTTTACATGCTAGCTCTAAAAAAAGAGACAAGTTCACTAGGTAAAATAGATAACAAAATACTTGTTTTTAAAATTGTTCCATCAGGTGTTTGGAGTTAATGGCTTTGTTATGACCCGTAAAGTCCCTAATCTTAAAGTCAAAACACTATTTTTGATTATTTCTGTCTTCATAAAAGCAATTGCAATCAGTGCTGTCTTTTGTTGGAGAAAGTACGGTGCTGTGAATAACCGATGCAGCCTGGTACTTAAGTAGTCTCCCACAAGTGAAGTACAGCTTTCAGCCCGTAAATAATTTCCTGAGATTGGTCAGTTTAGGAAAAAGCATTGTTATTTTAATGCATTTTGATACAATCAAAAGCATGTGGTGCTGAGGGAGAATAATAATTTTCTTTACAGGGATTTAGTTTCAAGAGGGTAGAAATCTGTATTCGTCCTGCTTTTCTTGTTGGCTTGCCGCTTGCTAAGTGTTTTCAGATGCACCATACAGTTCTTTTTGAGGGAGGAAATAAGGCATCTAATAAATTCTACTGTGTTGCACCATTGTTTCTCATCTCCTTAGCACTGCCTGCTTGCTTAATCATAAGCCAATTAAAGTATAATAATGAAATACACTTCTGAACTGCTCATATATAAAGGTAATCATCAGAGAAACGGTGACAGAAAATTGAGAGGAGAAACTGTGAGTGTGTTGGCCAGCAGGTATGGTTTGTACCTCCCTTGGTGCTGGCGATTGATGTTCATGGTGAGTTTTGTTTTGTTGGGTCAGAGACAGCAGGATTTTCAGAGGAGGGAAGGGGATATAATTTCAGAGAGCACCAGGACCCTTTGAACTTTTCTCTGATTTCTGTTTCACTGCTTCATCTTGCACTAGTCTTATGTCACAATGTTATCAGCTGTTAATTAGTTCTCTGTTGGGAAATGTCAATATCAGACAGGATCCGAGGCAGGTCTTGCTGAATCCACGTGGCAGAGACCCCACCTCCCCTGGGGCAGCTGTGAGCAAAGCCTGTGGTGAGGTACAGGGCTTCACCTGGAAATGGTGAAGCCCCAACAGATCAGTCCTCAACAGCCCATCTCAAACTTATTGCTGGAACTAAGGCCTTTCACATTAACCTGATCTCAGCTGATGCTCAAAACCTCTATAATTTGCAAAAAGTTGCCTTTAGATTTGCAGATTCCTGGTCTTAAAGCCAAGTCTCACGCCAGCTTAGTGGCAAGGTGATGGGCAGTAACAGACAGTGATGATTACTACATCGTCTGGTGATTCCTCTGCATGTGGTTCCCGCAGTGGCTGGGAACCGTAGACTTGAGTACCCAGTATTGACCACCTGAACTTGGTGAAGCAGTAAATGGTGACAAATCTTGTGCAGCTAGAGGCAGTCACTGTCACAGGCTACTCTTAGCTGAGTAGATGAGGAGTACAGGAGAAAGTGGTACTGATTTCTTTAGGATTTCCCTTAAGGCACAGGAAGTTTTCCCAAAATGCAGGAACCTCAGCGCAGCTTCTGGCTTCTAACAAAAGTAGTTAGGAGTTAGCATTATTTTTTAATTATGTGAAAAAAAAGGTGCAACAGTTCCTTGTGAAACCACAATACAGTGGTCTCCTGCTTTTGGCAGCTTCTAGTTATTCTAAACTTTGTGAACAACGTAGGGTATTTTATTAAAGTAAACAACATGGTCTGAACTGAGTGCTCTAAAAGGAAAACACTCCTGTTTTTACAAAATCTCTAAACTTTAATAAGGACAGACAAGTGTGTATTCTTTATGGGTATGCTGGCCTCAGCTTAACCTCAGCTAGCCATCTGGATCCCTGTTTCTTAATAACATATAGTCTGCTGAATTTGGCTTTTATGACTGATAGCTTAAGCTATTAAATACAGAACATTTGGTTTCACAGGAACCACATAATTTTCAAATAAACAAGTGGTTGGAACATATACATTGCAAGAGAGAGTCCTTGCAGCAGACTCTTCTCCCAAATGAAAGCATGTCAGTTTTTCCTGCCTTATCTTTGGGGAAATTAACAAAGAACTTGTTTCCAAGAGTTAGGTTTGGTGTTGATGTTGAAGCTAGGAAGTTGAGCTAACCAGAGTTTTTCTAATCAAACAATGTTGTTTGGTTGGCTTTGGTTGTTTGGTGGTTTGTTTTTTTTATAATCAGAAAAAGCTAGTCATAAAATAAAAACATTTCTGGGGAAAGGATTATTTGCAAAACCTTCCCATTCCTGAAAAGTTGCCCCCCTGCCTTCACCTCTTCCACCCTCCCTCCCCCCTCGTCCCTTTTTAAAATACCAATTTTGGACATCTTGAAAATGGGAGAAAAAAGTTAAGTTTTCATTTGGTTTCATTTGGTTCGGTATAGGTCAAATTTCTGAAAGAAAACTCAACTCAAAGAAAACCCAAGTAAAACACAGTTGAAATATTTTTGCTGACCTAGTCTGAAATATGCAGTGATTTTTTTTTATTATTATTTTTTTTTTTTTTGACATCTTGAGCTTGGATTGAGAAAGCATTTCAGAAATCTTGTGGGACCTGGCAAGGCGTCAATGCCAGTTCTGGCTGTCAATGGTCAGTTCATCACCATGCCACAGCAGTGCTGATCCACCCAGGGAATTCCCACCTGGTTTGGTACAGGCCAGTACGGAAATACTAACTCAGATTTCAAAAGCAGTATAACTGCTTTGCCTGGCACCTCAGTCCAGGTGGAAATATTCATGTTTCAGAAAGGCCTATTGGCTCAAAGTGCGGGGAGCTGGCTCAGTCTGGACTTCTACTGGAGCTGAGAGGGTCCCCTTAGGGTGAGGGGACCACTCCAATAGCTGCCAATTTATCTGCACATGGACTAGGCCAGTCCACAGTTTCTTTAGAAGCAAAAGAATCAGCAAATTAAAATAATAAAAAAAAGATGAAAAAGAGAGAGAGGGGAAAAAATGTTATTGGTCAAGTGGCTAGCAGCAAGACTTGTGTCATTAACTTTATTTGTGGGCACAGTGTTTCGTTCCAGTCCTGCTGCCTCTCATCCTGAGCAGAAAGAGCCCTGAAAATGCAGTAGGATTTCTTGCAAGAGCCGACAGGCAGAGTGGATTAATGACAGGATGCACTTCCAAGTACCCATGCACCCCAAACACAGCTGGGAAGTGCTGTGGCTGCTCCCAGCTGTGAGGCTGGCCCTTTGTGCCCACTTCTTATAGAGATGGTAATGTTGATACTGGTTAGCATTGAGCCTGTCTGGGGACTTGGGTGATTGGCAGGAGGCTGTGTGGGACTGCATCCCCCAGAGCCTGTGGAGGGTAAATGAGCTGAGTGGGTGATTGTGGGTCCCGGGGGGATGGAGGAGTCAGGGGTTTCTGCTGCGAGTTAAGCTCCAGACTTTTTACTAATTGTGTAATGGAGGATGACAGACTTGCTGAGTATAATGGTCTAAACTCTCTGACTAGAAATTGTTTACATGTCCATTTTGGAGACATATGAAGCTGGTCTTGACAGCCTGTTGGGAAGCACCCACAGTCTGTTTTGGAGCCTCCACCCCTGCTTAAAATTCTGTTTTATGACAGCCCTCTGCCCAATACCACCACTATATTTACAGATTTCTTACCTGCATACTGTGAAATGGCTGTGCCTGAATTCTTATCAGCTGAACCAACCTATATTCTATTGCAAAGAGGCAAGGGCTTTCATGTAACCGGGAGAACAGGAGGAGAGTTTTTGCCAGTATGTTCTTAATTTCTTTATTAAATACAAAAGTAAAAGCTTTTGGTTTTAGGGAATTCAGAGGCAAAGGAGAACTTTAGGGAGTTCAGTCTCTTTGGACAATTTTCCAACTGTCACACTTCTGGGAACCATGGGCCTGTGGCATTTGCAGGACCCATGTCTGATAAGCATCACTTATCTTGTGATGAAGTTGGCAGTCTTACTTAATGTCTGATGTTAGGTAAATGTCATTTGAGTTTGTTGCTCCTAGGAGTTTAGCAAGGAGGAGGAAAAAGTCAGGTGGACAGTGGATTGAGGGGAAAAACAGGAGAAAGGGGATAAGGCCTGGATGTGGATGTGGTGGTGCCTACCACCATGTGTTCTGGGGCTGCATATGTGACTGCTGGCGAGTCCTATTTCACAGTGGAAACATCTCTTCCTGACTGCTCCTGGTATCATATTCTCTCTGACATGGAGCATTGCTCATTTACCTAAGTCATCAGCAGGTTACTAGTACAATGCAGGAACCAGATGCATGCTAAGAGGAGTTTTACGGCACACATGGTTACTTCAGCAGTCCATGGCCTGGGAGAGATAGTCCACTTTTATAAGCATTGACACTGGTTGAGCAGAAAATAAAGTGATTCTATATTTCAGATTTGGCAATAGGTGGTGTTTGAGTGAGAAGGACCCGAATTTTTTCCAAAGATTGTTACTTCTTACAGAAAAACTTCCTGAATTATATAAAGGCATGCATATATGCAAGTCATTGTCTCCTTCCACTATGAGTGGCTTCATTGAGTGTGCACTCCCTAGTGGTTATGTCTGGTGGTTTGTGCTGTGGTTCTCCCGTGCATAGCCTTCCTGACTGACAGACAAAAATTGACAGCACTCACTGTTATGGCATTAGATGTTCCTCACACACAATATGTGTTCCACCCGTCTTTTCCATGGCAGTCTCCCCCGCTGGAAGGGTAGCAAGACAGAGCATGTTCCGAGGCTGAGATTCAAGAGGAATGGTGAAGTCAAACAGCCAAGGCACATGTAACTATTTTCTCCATCCCTCTGGCTACCAAGAGAGCACCTCCTGCAGCAGAGTCAAGCAGTTGGCCTGCAACAACTGTGACTTAACCTTGACAGCAGAGAGAAGCTGTTGATTCTTTCCTTAAGGGCTGCTGTAATCCCATGTCCTTTCCTGAGTCACCTCTCACTCTGCGTTCTCACTGCAGATCCTGGTGATGTCTCAGTCATGGTCTCTGGTTCCTCTGATGAGCTCTACTCTGTCACAGAAGGGAGGCTGGCACTTGCCAGCGTTGAAGTCCAGTCTGTGGATATCTTTTTGTGAAAGTGTTCCGCACCTCAGGGGCTTCCCCAAAACCTCTGAAGCTGAATGAGGAAGTTGTTTCCTGGGCAGTACTGCTTAGTGGTTCCTGAACTGGTGTGTGTGGTCTGATTAGGCTGATAACAGTTTCTAGATGCTGTCCCTGGGGTGCCTGGCTGGGATGTGCAGGGGATGTCGGTGAGCATTTCTCAGGACTCTGGAGGTGCAGACCTTCAGGCAAGCCTGGAGGAAATGGTGACAGTGGATGTCCAGAAAATCCCTGGCAAAGCAAGCAAAAACTTCCACTTCTCAACTGCCGAAAGACTTTGCTTTACTTAATTCCCCTTCACCCTGTGACAGGTGACTTGTGCATTCCAGATTGTTCGTGGAGATAAGCAGTTTAGAGGCGATTTAGGAGATAAAAGATTTAAAGCCTCCGGGAGCTTTTGCTCTGCAGCTGTATGCTGCATGGGAAGTGCATGTGTTACTGGATGCATGTGAAATGGGTCTGTGAATACAATCATGAGCAAAGCTATGTGGCTTGTTCTGAAATAGTGCCAGTAAAACTTCCATAATGTGCCATGGGATGTCGTCAGTACTGCCACACCACTGCTTGCCTAGGATGTTCTAAACTGGAGAGAAGAAAATAGCAGAAATCCAAAGTATGGTACTAAAATTTCTACAAAAAAAAGGCTGGGAATGCCTGCTAACCTGTACAGCATTCCCTGTCACATTTGCTCCCAGGTGGAGGTCTTCAGGCAATGTTTTTATGCCATTTGTATTTATCTTGGGCATCACTGGTGGCACATATGCCACAACGTTAGAGCCATGCCTTTGAAAATGCGTTCAAGCCAATGTGTTCTGTCCCTTCCTTATTTAATCTAGTGCTTTGGTCCACATTATCGCAAATATATCTATCTCAGTGCAAAACTGCAGCATAAACTCAGTTACCATGGGTACTGGACAATTTGCACAGCCTGCTCTCCACTCTATAAATTTAACTTTTGAGCATTGAAATTGGAGATAACATACAGCCAGCTGGTTAGAGGAACCTGTGGACTAGTCGTAGGCTGAAGCGGCTTCCCCATACAGTCCGAGAGCAGCTCTGAATCCTGAGCTGGCGTAATGTAGTTTGTGTTAACAGGCACACTGTGAAAAGGCTGCACTTGGTTCCTACAGGAGTACGGAGTTACACACCGTGTTAAATCAAGGGCAATGCTTGCAATATACATTTGACCGTATTATTAGAGGTAGGATCTGAGAAATACTGTTTTTTCCCTGTCTCAGGCAGTAACACTGTCACCCACAGAAAGTCTACAGACCTGTAAAACGGGTTTCTGCTACTTTTCCATCAGAATCGTCTTCTGAAGTTTGACACCCTTAAATTGTATAATATCACACCAACAAGAAAAGTAAATGCAAGCCAAGCCAAAAAAAAGTGACATATTTTTATTGTGTCTTACTTTTCATTTCCATCACACCTCTGAAATACTGTTGACTCTTGGGTATAGGATGTACTGAGGAAACTGTCTGCCTAGTATAGCAAAGGAAAATCTGCAGGATTAACAGAACTGATGTCATAGAAGAGGATCTTCAAGCAAGAGGATGGAGCCAAGCCAGTGCAACAGCTCTTGCTTTCTCACCCCCTTTCTTATGTCCTTCATTTCTCAGCTGCAGAAAGCCCCCTTCCCACCTCCTTAAGTCCCTCAGTAACAGTGAAAGACTCCTGTGCTGACCTTTGGAAGTCAATAGCTGCAGCTTCCTTGTCTGTTCACCTCTACCCCATGCATAGGCTATAACTGTGTTACAGTCCTGAGTGCTGTAGGGAAAGGATACCCACCTTTAAATTTGGACACAAGAGCCTGGAAGCCAGCGCAGCATAGAGCTTAGCATGGAGTAAAGTACTGCTCTTCCCCTCTGGGGTGAATCTTCTACTGCTGAGGCAGGACAGTAATCACAACCAGCAACTGAGAAAATGCCCTCATTGCTGCTGTGTTGAAGCGTCTCCCTGGAGTAGCAGTGCAGGCAGCACTGGTCTGTGGTGTGTACTTACACCAGGCTCATCCAGATGCACGGGGTCCTACCTGCTCTGGGTGCTCTGGGCAGCACATCTTCAGCTTCCCTAAATCCATGTGTAGCAAGGCTGGAAGTGGCTCTGTGTAGCCATCAGTCTCATTGCGACACTTTATCCAGACACTTTGTCCTGCCACTTTGTCTCAGCTCCTCAGGACCTCTTCTTGCCTTCCATCCTTCCTCGCCTTTTCCTCCCCCAAAATAACTGAGATGTCTGAGGGAAAGACTCCTATAGTCTTGGTTTGCAACACCTTGGCTGTAAGGGCTTTGTAAGGAGATGAAAGGCAATGGCTTATTTTCTCTGTTGATGATGTCTGTCACTCATGACTGAGAGAGAAAGCCCTCTGCAATCTTGGCACATCCTGGCTATATTTGCTGTGAGAACTCTGCTTGTGAAGTCTCATTTCAACACACACTTTTGGTTTTGCATCCATGAGTTTGCTGAAGGATATGGTTTGTTTTAGAAAGTGCTGTTAGTCCAAAGACAGATTAAATGCATTGTTTAATAAGATGCATGTGTTTGGGCTTTTTTTCCCCCTGTTCATTTGCAAAATAATTTAAAAAAAAAAAGTAAAAAATCCCCATCACTTACAAACTTATTAGTAGTGTTTGGCAAGTTCTTGGCCCCAAAAGGTAGGGAAGACTTAAAGTAAAGTCCCAAACTGAAAAGTCTCCAGCTTCTAATGGTAACTTTGGGCAGAAGGGAACTAACCCGTAGTGTGGAAACGTATCTTCTGATGTGTGATATTGGGGTGAGTACAGTGTGCCCCTAATAGGTGAAAGATTTCTCAGTCCCAGATCTTAATACTGTTTCTTGGCTACAGGCTTGCAGGGTTGTTGGTTTCTTTTTCACTAAATGACTGTAGCAGCCAGTGCTTGTCCAGAAAGAAGTCTGTAGTGAGCTTTTCCTCTCCAGTATGTGGAGACTTAGCTTTTGCCCATAGAACGGTTTAACGGGTATCTGAAATAGCTGAGGCTTATTAAAGCAAATGGCAAAAACTGTGGTTCATTACAATGCCAGCATCTCTCAGTTAGCAGCAAGCGTCTTACAAGGGCCCTTCTCCTAGAGGTCAGATTCTGGAGGAAGCCAGCCAGAATTGCGTCTGGAGGAACTCAAAGTGACCTGAACTCTTTCTGCTTTGCTGATGAACTGAGGAAAAAAACAGGCCAACGATTTGTTTTAAAAGTCTCTTAAGCTATCATAAGAATTTATAGGAACTCATTATACAATAAATTATAGATATAAAATAGCAGGTGGCACATCTTTCTAGCAGTATGCTTTAAAATTCATCTTGACAAGACCAGGAAAACAGCCCCCAGACCTATCTTCACTGAGCAACTACAAAGGAAGTAAGTTATAGTTAAGAGAAATGCCAGTAAACACAGCAAAATGCCTCAAAGTAATTGTCATCAAAACAATTTATTTCCCTGCTAGTTATAAAATCAGATACAATATTAGCAACACCATTTGTAAAACCCAGACACCGTACATTTTCATCAAATGTAGCAATTGCCTCCGTCTCTGAGGTTTCTGAAACATAAACCGCCTTGGGGTCCTAGCTGGGCTGCTGTATGCAAGCTGTGAAAATATTGATGTACTCATTTTATCCTTTGCTTTCCTTGTCCTTCTCTGTTTCCTTTTTTTATTCCTTACTGGCAGCCACTAACGTAGCCAAGTTACTTCTGCGCCAATAGGATGAGGAAACTGTTTGCTCCCAAGCCAACTATGCTGACACTGCTAACCCTGATTTCCATAAATGATTGAACAGTGTCTCCTGCCAGCAGCGTATTTCAGGCTCCAGTTACCCAAGATTCTTGGATGCTGAGAGAGGTCCATCCTCCTCCTCCCAGTCATAACCAAGCCTGACTCTGTCTCCTCAACTGTTGTTGCTGTGATCTACTCAAACTAGCAGTAGCAGCCCCAAGATGCTTTTCTCCATGAAAAGACTTTTCTCACGTTGTAGGGTTTTAAAAATTTCTTTTAACTTACTGAAGAATTTGATGTGGATATTTTAGTGAAAGGGAGATTTCTGTAGTCAACGGACAAGTAGTGCTACTTAAATGGAGGGAATTAAAAAGTGTTAAGAGTAATCCAATCATTTGTAATACAGACGCAATTTAATAGCTTTTGGAATAAATAAATTTATGATGACAAGATCAGCATTGCTTGTTTTTGCAACGTTGAAACTTTTTCTAGATCAGCTGGGTCCGAAGGGAGCACTTTTCTAACAGTGCTGCTAAGCCAGCTTTCAGAGGTAGGCATGTTTTAGGAGTTACGTGCTGCTTAAAGCCCATTCAAACTGGTGGTGAGAGCTTTGGTATGTGTTTTTTCTCAGTCAGGGTGGCACCAGACCCTTGATTCTCAAGTTGAGGCACCATCCTGCTGCAGTCCTTGCTGAATTTCTGGGCCATGTCTGCAGCCAGGGGAAAGCTGCTGACTTCTGCTGATTGCCAGCAATTTACACCAGCATAACCTGGTCTCTGGATTGCCTCCTTTAGCTGCAGTGCTTTAAGGACATTCACTATCCACTTTAACACCAGCTGAAATTTGGATATATTTGACCTTCATTTCTTAGCACACTTGAATCTGAATAATAAATGTGTAGTGAATTCTGTCCTCCAGATATCAGATTATTTTTCTTTGCATCCCTTTGAAAAAAATGTTTGTTATTTTAAGCCTCTGCTGCCAAGGGGAAAGTGTGAGGGGGATGGGGAGTAAGAAGGGGTAGGAGAGTGTAGTCTAAAAGGAGAAAGCAATGTGGAAAGCTTTGGTGCTAATGGATCGGATCCATTAGTGTTGCCAGACTAAGGTGTATAATGCATTGTTGGGCAACACACTAAATGCTTAAAAGTAATTTGTGGTAATTTACGTTTTTAACGTTGCTTGCATGCTGCTCTGGGGGAATATGTAACCAAAAAAAAAGCTCCCAGACTGAAGAGTTAATAGTCTTAAATGTGCAATTCTGCAGGCAACTCGGTGAAGCTTGGGTGGATGGGCTCACCCCTCAGGACGACAGCACAGCTCCTTTCTGAGCTTAGGAGAAGTATGCGCTTAGGCCTTATAATTTTCATCACAGATACTGTACAGAACTGGTGTGTTGTTGGATAAGTCATACAGGAGTTTTTTAAAATGTCCCCCAAAATGAAAAAAAGAGAAACAGGTCCTGTAAAAGATTATTTTTTAAAATTGAACAAAATGTATAAATATACATTGTATAAATATACATCATATAAATATATACAACTATCAAGCCAGGTTTTATTTGAAAGTTTTTTTTGAAAAGCATAAGTAGGTGCACATTAATGAAGAACAGTTACAAATACGTTGTGCATGAAAGAGAGCCTTAGTCCTCTGCTGTGTATGTGTATGCACATTGGGGTTTTTTTCTATCATTTTTTACAGGTAAATGTGAAAGAGTTTAACAAAAAGAAAGAAATGCAATTGCTATTATATATAGCAGGGAAAGGAGGATGCAGTCAGTGACATGCTTTACCCATAGGCAAATGACAGAGCCAGAATAAAGAGGTATCCTTATCTATTTTGTACTAGGTTGCAGTGCATCTAGCCTAGAGCTGTCTCGACCCACGCTAGCCTACATCAGCAGAAAAACTGTGGGCTAAACAGAAAAACTGTATGCTAAATGCACTTACCAGTCTGTATTTGTGAACAAGACTTCAGAAGGGTGTATTCATTGTGATAAACTTGCTTGATCTGATAAAGATTTTTATATCCAAGATTGAAGAGTCTCTGAATGGCAGCTTCCCATTAGAAGTGAAAGAGCTCGACCATGTTTTGTGCCCAGTCCCTTGGAAAAGGTGATGCTCAGAGCAGCTGAGGGGCTGTCCCCTGCGGTCCTGGTGCCAAAGTACCAACAAGCCAGCATGTTCAAAGGACAAAGCTTTTCTAAAGAATGTTCTAATTTCAATGAATTCCTTATTGGGACATTTTCTTTGGGGACTTCTGTCCACAGGCTATGCAGAAAAACAAAAAGAAACCTTCCTTGGTGCATTCTCTGCTGTGGTTGTTATAAGATGCTCATAAGAAGTGGAAAACCCCAGTCTTATATGTGGTGCCAGGTACTGACCAGGCACTTAAACATTAACTTCTTGCTTTCTAAACAGTTGTCCCCGATGCGCGGATGTTGGCTCCTCTGTGTTGGGTGGGTGTCTCTCCTGTTTTCTAGGGGAGGAATCTTTGAAACATCTCAGTTTCTTCCTAGTCAGCAAGAGGTGGAAACGCTGATCGCAGCCTGTCGCAAGCAAATTCCTGGGGAAGCAAAACTACTTCCCACTTCTGGAATCTTGTATTTTTATTGTCTGGTCTTTTTGGTATTGTGATGCCAGCTAGAATCACATTTATTGGGGTAGACCTGTAGCAGAGAGTGATTGAGGCCTCAGTTCTGACTACTGGTGGGCATGCTCAATGCTGGTATAGTAGACAATGTGGAATTACTAAGCCAGTATACTGTTTTTTAATCTCCTCTGGTTCTGACTACATGGCGTTATTATGCTGAATGCTGAACACTCAGCTGTCAAGAACATCGATCTTTCTGCTGAGCCACAGCAAATTTAATTAGCTTATTTTAACATTCCTCTTCATCCTGCGGGTAGGTAGAATTGATGCTGGCTGGAGCCTCATTTCCACATAGCTCATTTAGTGTAACTCATTATTGCATGTAAGTAAGTGGTATACTCTGCTGATAGCCTCTGCAGTACGGTGGAGTGGTCACAGCCATGTATTTGCCATCAGAACCATCTAAAACCTTCCTCTTTCAAGACAGCAAGATTTTTCAATTCTTTCTGGGTATTAACTGGGCAAACTGATGAAGCCATGTATTTAGCACAGATTTATGCCAGTGACATGGTGCAGGCAGGGAGACTAACTCAGTGTCAGAGAGGATCAAAGAATGAGAGGATCCAGGCTTGGAAATAGGAAATGCTTGAACTGTTTTCCAACTTAAGGTTAGTCCCCTCTATGTATATGCCTTACGATTCTCTCTAATTATATACTTACATTGTACTTTTTTATCATTGCCTTAATACTATCTTTCTTTTAAACTTGGTTTTAGTCATGTATTTCTCACCATTCTAGTTCCTGGAAATGCCTGGCTCATTCTTGCTGAAGCTGTAAAACAAACAACTCCCAAACAAAAGCATTAGCTTGAGTCACATATCACATATGGGGAATTAATTTCTGAAAATTAAAATCCGCAAAGTTACAAGCACCTCACAGGCGAGAAACACTGCAACCTTAAACATAGGTAATCGTACCAGCTGTCCGGTACTATCCAGTATGTAATACTTAGGAGATACTCAAAGATGTATGTGGCAAGAAGACCCCTTTCTCCTTGATTGCAGCCACTTCAGTGTCCATCTGCTGCTTGCAGCTGTAATGTTTTCCTTGGTGGGCTCTGATCAAAAACGTACAATAAGGAGAGAGGGTGTGTAACAGGATATGCAAAGGAGGCTATTTCAACAGGCTAACTGTGTTTGACGTCCAAGCATTTCTCACTGAGCAAAGAGGGTCATAAAAAAGGTAGTAAGGTCTCTGGTATCCTTTGCTATTTATCCCAGATGAACTGGAGAAAACTTGCAGGAGGTGATACAGCCATTCTCGATACAGGCTTTCTTTTCGGTCTGTTTTATACTGGTCATTACAGGTACAGTCCTGCTTAAAATATTTCCTTGGTGGAGGTTTGGGCTTTCATGATTTAGGTTTTCTAATGAGAATCTCTGATGACTTCTTAGTGTTTTGCAAGTGTTCGACCTTCCTCACTCTAAGTAGGAGGAGAATTTCTCTCCGAATTGTTACTGGAGAATGAGTACAGCAGGCCTGGCTGTCTGGTAATTGGTGCGTCAATGGTATGTGTTCTTGCTTTCAAGCCAGTCGGTTGGTATGTGGCATCATTCCTATGTAAGGACTTAGGGTTGTAGTTGCTGTCACCACTGGAGTGGGTCATTAGCTTCTGTGTCCTAGGCTTGCAATGAGGAGCATTCCTTTCAATATGTTTTTCACATGAGCATCTTCCATGCCAGCTCATTTCTGTTTTTTTAAACACATGTATCAGGAATGTGTTCAAAATATCTATTCAGATACATGAAAAGTGCTCACTTTTAAAATTTAGCTGATTAAGTTTTCAACTAAATACAATCATCAGTTGATGCAAAAGTATGAATTCTGCATTAAGGACTTGTACAACAAAGAGTCAACAGTTACGTTCTTGGACAGCAAAATAATGTCACATTCTCTCTCTCTCTCTCTCTATATATACATATATATCATCATCATAGTTTTATTGATGATGATTCTGGTAGCTTTGGATCTTTAGAAGAAATGAGGACACTAAAAGGGAGTATCATTGCAATATGTTACTGTGGGAGGATATCATACTGCTATACAAGTGAAGCAATAAAAACAGTTTTAAGAAGTAATTGGAGTAGTTCCCTGCATTGGTATCTTCAGCTGCTCTGAAGCGTCATACTGGGAAGTCAATGGGGGACTCTTGCTCTTCTTCCATTACTTTTTGGGTATCTTTGCAATCACTTTCCTCATTCCTGCTTGAGATCCTCCAGCATCAGAAAACTGCATATAACAGCCCTGCCCAATCTCCTAGTGGAGGGGAGTGAGTCTTGGAGTGTGTTGTGCTCCGTTTGCCTTCCTCAATGGATGTCTTTTTGGAGCCATTGCCAGCTTTTCTTAGGGCAGGCCTAGGGATTAAGCAGCAACTTGGTGGTCCCAAAGCAGGCTGGGCATAACAGGGGATCTCAGCTAGCGTGTCTCAAGTGAGCCTTGGGAAATAGACCTGAGAGAAAAAGGCTCAGACATAAGTGTACAAATATGCAGCATCTTTTAGTCCTTATTGAGTTTATGCTAAATTCACTGAACAGAAACTAAATAGAGTGTGTATTTCTATTTCTTTATAGGAACAGAGAGTTTCCCTTGTTTAACAACCAGACACAGCATCCTGTCATCTGCTTAAACAGGTATGATGTTTTTACTTGTTAGCATAGTTTCACAAGGAGGCTGCTTCAACAGACTGGGGAGGCTTGAAAATAAGAGTAAGAAGAAAACACCTCTAGCTTCTGGAATACTTTATTTTTCTGGGGTTAGTTCCTGCTTTTGTAATCTCCTTCTTTTTTTTTTATTTATTTTAAAAGCCTCCTGTGTCTGATGGGAGACACTGTACCCATCAAAGCAGCTGTCTTGCTTTTGGCTTGGCAAGAACCTGCTTACAGCTCTGGGTGGAAAGGGCCTAAGATGGTGTTGATACAAAGGGAGAACATCTGAGAGAGGTGACAGTGTTGCTGCATACTTCTCTGGTTTATGATGCCCTGCCGCTGCAGTGAGTCGTACCACAGGAAAGATGAGAATGATTTGGCAGAGCAAGGGCAAGCATAATACTGCCTCTTCTCCAGAATTGAAAATAATGGTGTTAGATCAAGGAAATTTCACTTTTTCTCCTCTTCAAGAAAGAGAAAACTTTCAAGAGACCACTGTCTCAGAAGACTGAAAACAAGCGGTAGAGGGAACCTGTGCTGCCTCTGTCATGTGGATGAGCAGATACTTGTTTTGCAAATATTTTCTTATACATATGTATTCATTTCAGTTTGATTTACAAGTGAACTTAATTTCTGTTCTCACAAGCAGGGGTTTGAAATACTAAGAGAGAATACTGAACTTTGGGAAATGGGAGTGAATTTCAATTGAAAGACTTCATATGAAGCGTAAGAAAGAAATGCAGGAGGGCGGAATAAGTGGGTGGCCAAGTGCTCAAATTTCTGTTGTTGTAACTTCACTTGGGCAGGACAGGGTAGGGGAGGGTGAAATACTGCTATTCTTTTGGGGTGAAGTGTTGTCTTGGCGCTGGCCTTGCAACACAACCTAAACAAGGGTTTCGGTGAGCTCAGGAGGTGTCTGTAAAAGATCATGGAGAGTGAGATGTAAGGCGTACTGGGATGGCGGTCCCCTTCCCAGGATCTCCTCTCTGCTCACCAAGCTAGATAAGGTTCAAGCTCTGCATCCTTTGAGGAGTAGCGTGAACAAACACACAAAATTTCTATTCAGTTGGTAAAAGGATACCTTCTCTGTGGTGTTGTTAATAAAAAGGTGTTGGATTATTCCAGTTTAGGACACATTCCTTCTGTGAGATTATACTTAAGCAGGGGGGAAAAAGCTATTAATAATGAGTGATTATTTGAGGATACTCATCAGTCAGTGGGCAGTCCATTCTGGACCTTTTTTTTCTGAAATTTCACAAGCTTTCACAAGATGTCATTTTTTGACATCTAAAAAGCGTGACAAGGTTTTGGTTTACAGAGAACGGACTATAGGATTATGGTATATTTTTAAATCTTTCATGGTTTTTTCTGCTTTTTTATGAGCAAAATGAATCTTTTCTATTTCCCCCCAAAATGCTGTACCGTGCTTCTGAGGCTGCCAAGATACTTACTGATGAAAAAATAGAAAGATCAAGCACAGCTTTAAAAGAAGGCAAGCTACAGAATGTAGAATCTGTGTTAGTGTAATGGTGTGTGATCTGGGATCTGTGTGTACGTGCACACATGGACTTGTACGTGTAAGTGTATGTATTGGGTACAAGGTTGGTTTTGGACTTCTCAAGCTTTTATAAGCCCATAAATCTATCCGTTTCCTCACCAACCCCCTAGTTTAATTCAGTATGTGGTCTCTCCTTGCCCCACGAGTTTGAAGGAAATGGAAATCAAGGATCAAATTTGGTCCTCTAGGTTTTCAGGCTGTGTAAAGCACATAGACAAGTATGGGGTGGTTCACTTTTCATCTGTGATCATCTCCCTTTCACAAGCCGTGGCAGCCCAGACCTGCCAGGGGCTGTGGGAGTACAGATAAAGGCTGCATGTGCCAGCCTCTCCTGTCCCTGAGAGACAAGGTTTAGGGTGTCTTTTGCTGTTGCACTAAATTTCAGCGCTACTCCTTGTCTTGAAAACCGTGGCCCGAGCAGCCCAGCAGTTTGGGAAGGAGCATTTGCCTTCCTGGATGGAGAACTGCAGCAGGACAGGAGCTGCCCCAGCCCCAGCATTCGCTCCCGTCGGGGACAGCCAGCACATAGAACATCCCAGTGTGCCTGCAGGCTGGCTCCCTGCCAGCCTCTGCTGGGGCGGAGGGCAGCATAAGGCTGCTTACAGTCATCCTACATGCTTCAGGAATTTTCCCATGGCCCCAGAATACCCTTGCAGCAGCGTGCAAGTACTAAATGAAGGATTAAATTAGCCTCTAAGACTTAAAGTAGTGGGCAGCTTTATTGCATTCACCATTTCTCCATTGATGGTATTCCACTGGTGATAAGTAAATTCCTAGATGTCTACTGTGCAAAGCTTAAATTGTTTCTGCAGGTCCCATCTTTAACTGACACACTTAAATTATTGCTCTTAAGACTGAGGGGAGACCTAATCTATGTTTACAAGTTCCTAAAGGGTGGGTTGAAGAATGATGGAGCTGGACTCTTTTCAGTGGTTTCCAGCAATAGGACAAGGGGCAACGGACACAAGCTGGAACATGGGAAGTTCCATTCAAATATGAGGAAGAACTTCTTTACAGTGAGGGTGACAGACCCTTGGAACAGGCTGCCCAGAGAGGTCACGGAGTCCCCTTCTCTGGAGATTTTCAAGACCCGCCTGGATGCAGTCCTGAGTGATGTGCTCTGGGTGTTCCTGCTTTGGCAGGGGAATTGGACTAGATGATCTTTAGAGGTCCCTTCCAACTCCGTCTAATCCGTGAATCCATGGAGCACTCCGTAGCCTCTTGGTGCTGCTGGGATGCCACAGACAGTTTTAGAAGTGGGCAAGTCTGAAATGAAAAGAGGGAAACAATTGTATGTCAGAACTGGCACTTCCTACACATGGTCACTGCATCTGTGGTTAGGAGATAAAGCCAGGATATAATACCTTGTGAGCACTGCTTTATGTCCTGTCCTCCTTTGTCTCTGTAGTGACTAAAAGTAACAGTGCAAACTAGCAGTGGAAATAACATGCTGCAGGTGTGTGGCAAAGTTGTGATAAAGAAGGTAGGGGTTCAGGACAAGGTGACTGTTGTGTTGCCTCCTGTGTAAGGGCATCCCCTGAGGCTGGGCTGTTGGAGGAAGAGAAGTAGCAGAAATCAGCAAGGTGGCGCAGAGGGATACAGGAATGGGTGATAAAGCTCACATCCCTCTGATCTGGGGTGTCAGTACAGATCATTTTTCAGCATTTGGAACTGAGGGCTAAGGTTTGGAAGCATTATGGCATCCTCTGGTAGTGTGGCATTGCTTCTGATGCTTCTGGGGCTGCTGTAGTGACTTTTCACACTGGTCACTGAGCCCTGTGAGTCCCTGTGCGCTGTGGACAAACTGAGATCTCCTGATGCGAGCTCTTCACTGTGCTTCTCTGCATGTGAGCTGGTTGTATGAAGAAACTCCGCAACAGAAAGGTACCAAGACATTTGCTGACCCGGACTCTGTCTGGGCCTGATGTGGGGCTGTTTCTGAGAGACACGGGAGACACCGTAACACCCTCCAAAGGCTCTGTCATCTTGAGATTTCTAATAATTTTGAGTAGTCTTGCAAGTACCAGCATTACTTGAACTTCTTTTTCTACTGTAAATCTATTGATGCTCAGAAGGAGAGGCATATAGGGGGGGACAGTGCTTGACAGCAGCCACCCTGAGCAGAGGCTTGAGGACCGCATGGGGCTAAGGCGAATCCGTGGTGTGCTCAGGAAAAACATTTGTGTGTCAATGTTTTGTTAGATTAAGTTGGAACCTCTTCAGATACAAGTGCATCTTATATTAATTCTGTTGAGAGCTAACTGCACTTTGAATGACTGCACTGAAAATACACCATAGCTTGTATTTCAGGCTTAGAAACTTCCCTAAATACTGGTTGGAAGTTAACACTGTACAGGAGGATGTCAGTGAGCAATGATTAGAACAGATTTTAGGAAAAGGAATGCAAATTGATACCTGCTAGAAAGGATTTCTTGTAGTACCTAGGGATGAAATGTTGTCTTGATTTCTGAATAGTCAAAAACTCTAAATATGTTGTTCTCTTATGTAATTTTGCTTACTTTGTTGTTTTTTTTTCCTCAATGATCTTTGTAACCCTAGGGAAAGATTATAAGTGGATGGAGAGCAAGATACAGCTTAGTGGTGGTATTGACATTGGATTCTCTTTTCCCATGCAGCTGGCTTGAGTGTCTGCTGTGATTGGGAGGGTTGTAAGGAGGCATCTCCACCTGGGTGGTTCTGATACAGGGCTGAAGGAGGCTTTTGGTGTGCCTGCTGTCACAGACAGTGTGGCATCCTATCCTCCTTCATCAACCTCCCGCTTAAAAATAGTCTCCTGCCACCCAGTAGGCTGTTCTGCAGTCTCACTTGCAAGAAACCTTTAGCTTCCAGCTAAGACTTATGAATGGCCATGGGGTTCTTGTGCCAAACTAGCCTTTGTTTTTTCCTCCTTTGTTTATTCCTTATCATCTTTCCTCCTTTGAAAGGAGGGCTGTCATCAATTGGCAAACTGGGGAGGTCCCAGCCGATTGGCGCCTTGCAAATGTGACACCCATCCACAAGAAGGGTCGGAAGGATGA
>JAOQGH010000077.1:42603194-42623882 GCA_025769975.1 Gallinago jamesoni | reverse complement strand
AAACTAGCCTTTGTTTTTTCCTCCTTTGTTTATTCCTTATCATCTTTCCTCCTTTGAAAGGAGGGCTGTCATCAATTTTATAATCAACCTGTCTCTTTCCTCCTTTCTCCTGTATCTGACTAGCCATTATCTGCACCTTCTTTCATTTGAAAACACCTGTTTGGAACGTAAGCTGCAAAGGCAGAACACTCTGTTACTTGTATTTACCAACTGTGAAAGGTAGCATTTGCTACATTTTGAAAGGATTCAGGCGTGGCTGTTAAGCAATTCAAAGGAAGGAGAATGTCCCCTGTCACTAGTAAATCATGATGATGATGATGGTGGTGTTAGTAACAGTCCTACCTAGCAGGCTGAGTCACTAGCAGATGCTTAAAACTTGTTTACAGCCAAGAAGAAAGATTGTTGAGGTAGGAATTGACAGGCAGAGGTTATATGACTTGCTGTAGCTTTGTAGTAATCATCCTCCCCAACTCATTGGGTGCAAGAGGTGGGCTAGAGAGACAAGGAGGGAAGAGGAAGAGGGAAATGTCATCCTTCCTTTCCCCTGTGTAATGATGAGCAAAGAAGCTTAATTTTGAGGAGCAGATTGGTAAGTAGGGGAAAGTGGACCATTCTTGGTGCTGCTCATGCTTGATGCTTTTGTGAGGATTATCAGCCAACTCTTAATACTGAGTTTTTTTCGCTCCTCTGCAGTTCTTAAGTGACTTTATAGAGGGGCAGAATTAAGTAAGCTGAAAGTGAGTTGATGAGCTGAATTTTGGTTTTGTGAAGACTTACTGCGGTTGAGAAGTATATTTTCTTTTGTATCTTCATCAGTAAAGTCAACATAATACCTCCTGTAGCTCAAGAAACAGCTAATGTTGAATTCCTACAGCTGTGAGTTTTGTCCCCTGAATCAGGCGGAGGGAAAGAAAACTGAACGTCATGGAGCAGAAGCAAAACTCTGTCAGTCAGATTATGCCATCCATCAGAATGTGACTGGGCTGGTGACCTGTTAAAAAAGGCTTTGCATCACTTGTCTCCTCCAGTGATCTGACCTACCAGATGTTCTCAGTTTTTCTTCAGAGAAAACCCTGCTGCTGTCTAAAACCGCCTTTATCCATAGCATTCCACTGCCAAATTCTCCTGAAATTTCCTGGGGAGGGTTTGGTTTCTAGCTGGTGTCAGGGCCAGGATACAGTGCACGGGGATGTGCTGTTGCCTGTCAGCTCTGCGAGGGCACTGGGAGTTAGTGCTGCCTGCAAGCGCTTGTGGAAAAAATCATCCACTTGATAACTGTAAATGCATTTGTAGTGCAAGTCACCGAATGTCTAAGGTTTGCAACCCTGTTATGTTCAGCATTGCGAAACCTGATGCTCAGAGTTAAGCCCTAGTTATTGTGTATTTAAGCAGTTGTGTTAGTAAACATGCTTTTGAAAGAGTTAGTGGGAGTAATGGGAGAGCTGTGAGTGTTGTCCATGAGAGAGGTTTGAGAGAGTCACAGATTCATTCGTAATGAGGAGTGAAGCTTATGAGAAGAACAGATGTTTGAGTCATAATGTTCTTTCCAACACAGCTGATGAAAGAAAACTCTTCATAATCGTGATCAAAAAATACTCTAGTTGTCATCCTTAAGATTAGTCATGTTTAAACCCTCTGAGACTTTGATTCCCTTCTGAAGCAGGAAGTTATAATTCATTCCGCTCTCTGGCCGTGACGTGTTGGGCAGTTGGAATAATGATGCAAGGAGAGAGATATAATATGCTGTGCGATTCATGTATAAGCGAGGTCTCTGTGTGAAAAGGGAGATCCTGACATTACAGACACAGGTTGTTCTCTTTATTGTTGTCCAAATTTTCCTTGAATCAGAAGGCTTCAGGACATTTTTGTAATAAAATTATCAGATTGCCTGTTGTTCTGCTTTTTGCCATGTCTGTGTGGGATATCTGGGGTAGATTGCAAGGCACTTTTATCAATAGTCCTTTCTCAGCAATTCATGATGTTACCTGTACCTGCATCTGTAAGATATTTCTGCTATGCTATTATTAAGTGTACTCTTAATAATAACTCCTTGGTATCCTAATTTTAGTTATGACTTCTTTTGTGCAAAAAATAAAAATGTTTTGCTTCCTTATGTGATTACTCTTGCATCAGTTTTGCTGCTAAAAAAAATATTTTATTTTTATGAGTGTAATAAAACCAGAATTAGACAAAACAGGATAAAGTCTAGGGTTAATGGCGGCATGTCTGGGAACTAGATACTGTGGGCAACAACTTTTGCTGTGATTCTTCTTAATGGTCCATGATTCATTACTGTAGCTACCATAATATTAGTAGCTAGATGTCCAAGTCTGGATTAGATCATTGTTGTGTTAGATGCTGTGTTCTCAAACAGCAGAGTTGTTTCAGACCCCAAAGAGCTTACAGTCAAACCTAAGAATAGGTATGGAGGTGTAAGTGGCCAAATAGCATGCTGGTGAGACAATATTTGTCAGTGTAATTAGCTGCTTCGAGACTCCGTAGTTCATGCTGGGAAATTGTAGATGGAAAACCGTACTCACGTGATGCAGTTCACCTGGGGCATATCAGCATGAAAGCACATGCATTATGCAGCTCACAAGGGATCTAATCCTCTTTTACTTGGGTTTTTTGACTTAAAATCCAGTGTATGAGTTGAAAAATACAGAAGGCCAGCTTCATCTCTAGTCTGTCTCCATTGTTTTAGCATGTTTTCCATTGAGAATATTTGTCTTTCTAATACAGCAAAAGTCCGGTTACTAATACAGCTCTGTATTTCTGCACATTGGCCAGTGTAGCAAGTAACAAAAATGGACAAAATAGTTCAGCTCCATTAAAAACTAGTCTAAGCACTGGCTTTAAACTGGAATTAGATCTTGCCTGCTTCCCCTTCTCCCCGCGACCCCACCCCCCCCCCCCCCCCCCCGCCCAGTTCTGAATATTTAGATAACTGGCTTCAGCTAACAATAAAACCACCAAATGCATTCCCTTGCAATCTAAAATGTACCTATACCTTTCAGAGCAAATCTGTACTTTGATGTGCCTGAAGTTGGGTCTTCCTCTTGGTTTGAGTTCAGCTCACTGCTGGAAATGGTGTTGCCAATTAAACTACTTTCTAAATTAAAATAATTGGTATTATTTGTCAGTGTGGGGTGGTATCCAGCGTCAGCTCCCTACTTACAGCTCGTGACCTTTTTCACCCCACTACTCTGCCTACACCTAACTGTCCAGCCCCAGTATTCCCTTCCTGTGGTTCCAGCTACTGCTAGTTTTCTATCTCCTTGGTTCTCTGTGAAAGATTTATGCTCTCTCCTGTAATCCTTCAGACCCACAGCCCTTGGTTCTTCCTTGCAATCCCCAGGTTTCTTTTCCCGTGTTTTTTCTGATTCTTCACCAAATTATCGCCATTTGCTTCTTGGATCTTTGGGATCTCCTGAGTTAATTTGAGTTCCACATAGCATTTTTCTGAGCAACTTTCTACATCCTCTTTGCAGTTACTTCCCCTCTGTAGGTTAACCAGCACCTGTTTCATCCTCTACATGTCTTTGCTTAGTTAATTGGGCCAGAAAGAGCATATGCTATGGCTGCATGTGTGCTCCTCATCTACTGATTAGACCACCAGGGGCACTGCCAAACAGAAGAAATAAGGACTGAGCTCTTCTCCTTGTATTTCCCTTCATAGAGGTATTAATATCTTCTCTCTCCTGTACCCATCTGTAGATTTCCTGAGATGGTAGGTATCTTCTGTCAAACATGATAGAAATTGGCTGGTGTGATTCACAATTATGGATGTGGATAGACACAGCAGACAGGCAGAGACAGGAAACCCGAGCACAAACATAATGAGAGAATTAGGGAGCAAGTATTTTTGGATTGCTTATAGATCACACATCTTCAGCTGAGTTAACCTGCAGAACTGAGCAGGGGGTTGACAATACTGGTTTAATGTCAGGGAGAAATTTTAAGGACATATCATGTAGTTGTGGAAGCAGGTTGGTATCAGGAACTTGATGCACACCTTGTGATTTATGTTTTCTTAAATGGATTCTGGCGCTACATTGTGTCACATTTTTAATTGCTATCAAAGGCAGTTCTTTTGTAAAATTATTTTGAGAAATGACCACCCATCAGAAGAAATGCAGAAAACTTTATATAGACACATCCCTGGAGGAAAGAGGGCAGAAGCGTTATGGAGATTCTGTGAAAGAGTTAAGTCATTTAGAGACAAGTCAGTTTCTAAAGTCAGCAGTGCCACAGAGTTTAAACTGTGGCTATCCCTGATATTCCTGGCTGATCGTCAGAGTTTTAAGAGAGGAGGGTCCCTTTCAGCAGTACCAGGGGTCAAAGCTTAGGGCTGTCTCTGCCCTGGATCCCTCCACTTCCCCAACGTGCTCAGGAAGCAACTCAGGCTGTGGTGTCAGTGGTCAAGGTTGTAGATCTCTCCTTTTGGGGTCTCCTTTTTGTGTCTCCAAGTTTGTCATGCAGCCTTCAGGCAGATGCTGTGTCTGACAAATGTCCTTCCTTGAGCAAAACTTTCTGAAATCTGGATCTGAAGACTTTGGTTGGGAGACAGGGTGTCCTCACACATAAGAGAAGAGACAGCCCTTGCCCTGAAGGGTTTGCAGCAAAAGTAGGCAAGTTGCAGACAGCATGAACATTATAATCCATGTTTTATAGCTGGGAGAACTGAGGCACAGGCTTATTTATTCATAAGTTCAAGGTCATAAAGCAGGTGAACAGCAGAGCCCTGGACTGAAGTCTGATCTTGCATCTCAGTGCTTTAACCATAAAACTGTTGCCTTTCAAAAGATCCTTGTGATTATAGGAATATTTATATTATACCATAGTGATAGGAGGAAGAAAACCTCTATTTGAGTGAGATAATCTTGAAGGCACTTAAACTGGTGCATGGATTCCTTCATCCTTTGGTTCATTTTAGCAAATTCTATGCAGCTAATGCTTAATGGAAGAAGATAAATTGCCAGCAAATAATAAATTAACAGTAATCCAGAGAAGAGGTGAGACAATCATAGTTTTAGCAGTCTATAGATAATAAAAGGGAAATCTCTTTATTTAAAGTACCTAATAATTGCTAATGCTATTACTTTCCTGGAAAATCCATGTCTATGAAGAATAAGCCAAGCTTTTTCTTGAACAGAAAGAAATTTTGTTTTTCATCTCTGGGAGGTCTGAATGACTGTAACATTCTTCTTCCTCCCTATGGGAACACGACCCCAGATTCACTGCAGTTAGCAGAAAGCAAGAGAGAAGGAAAGGAGGGAAAAAAATAGAAATGTGATGCCACTGAGCTAAGGGGCTGTCTGAAGTGATTCTCCTGGCCTAAACTGGCACATCCACAGCATTGTGTGTTCTAGGTGTGAAAGCATGTTGTGCAGAGCTCAGCTGTGGCTAGTGTAATTCTGGTTGCTCTGCTTGTTCCACCTTGGCCCTATTCTCTCGATTTCTTTGCACCATGTTCAACCCCGAGGTATGATATGCCCATTTTCTTCTGTGTATATAAGATCAAGCTTTTGCTGATGTTTGGCCAGCATGGTGTATATCCCATGGAAGTTGGTGGGTGTACACGTATGGGAGCAGGAAGGGGTTGAGGTGGGAACTCCAGGCAGCCCCTGGGTGCCAGATTTTGAGCTGGGATGACCTTGCTGAAGTCACTCGTGATGGATACTGTGTGGAATTCTTCCCAAAATATTGATTGACAGTGATTAAAAAGATCTCCTTTAGGATATTGACTAATAGGGAGTACGTGAACCTTTGAAGTTCAAGCAAGTACGCTTGTATTTTACTGCATAGCTGCGAGCACCCATGTCACTGGAAGATGTCTGTGTCTCCCCAGCCTACCTGGTATGATCTCCCGGTGCAGCGTGACCAATTCAGGTGGGGTGTCACCTTCTGTTAGGGTGTCCCCTGCTGCCAGTTCATGGATTTGTTGCCTCCTCTGGTGGAGAACGGTTTGTCATTTGTGGTGCTTAACTCATGACAGCTGCAAATACACATATTGCACAAAACATTCAAAATGGATAGACCAACTGCTAATGTTGTATAAAAATGCAAGTGAAGAACTAGGAGACCTGCTTACTCCACTGAAATTATATTAAAGGGCTTCCCCCCCTCCCTTCTTTCCACTCACTTTACATTTCCCTCTTGAGAAGGTGGTAGCCAGGGTTTCTGGCAAAGTGCTTGCTATTTCTGACTAATACATTTTTCCTTTTCGAGCTGATTTGTTTGAAGTCTAAAGGATGCCTAATCGTCTGATACGGACGGTGTCCTTGAGAGGGTGATTGATCTTTCAGGGAAATTCACTCTGTTCTTACCTTAAATAGGGTACTGTCTAGCCAGTCTCTTAATTACAGTAGTGGTAGTTTCCTTCCTGTGGATGTATAAATGTCTTTTTTTTTTTAAAGACATCTGTGTGAGATGACTTCTTGAGTAAGTGGCTAGTAAGCTATTCTGATCAAAAGTATGAAACTCTTCTTCCTTCCTAGTGCACCGCTGGCTGCATGCTGTTCCTATAGTCTGCATCAGCTCCTGCATTTAACACATAACACTACTGAACAAGCTACTTTATGTTGTTCACTACTGGCTCTTGATTCAGCCACAGTGCTAATTATCTGCTTAGAAGTGGCTGCAGGCTTGGGGTGCTTGTGCAAACATTGGCTCCTAGTCAAACTGCAGTCGTGTGGTGTCCATAGCCATTAATCCAAAGAGAATGGGACTGTAAATTAAAAATAAAAAAAAAAAAACTGGAAAAAAAATTAAAAACCCCAAGAAACCTAGATGATACAGTGCTATCATTTAAATTTCCATATATATATATGCATGCATAGAACTCAGCCTAAATTTATAAAGCTAGCAAATAGAACAACAGAGTGTTCCATAGCTTTGATTTATCTCAGATATCATCCAAAATAAATTTTTATCCTGAGTAGCTGTCAATGTTGCCTCTACCTTGCAAATGCACGTAATTGTCTAGTTTTCAAATTGAGCCTTGTAACTTGGTGCAGAACATCTATATGTGCTTCATCTTCCTCAAATGGAATATTGCATAATAGTATTGGGTGACAACCATACTGTCAGCTAATTTTTTTTCCGGAATAAAGTATTCGGCAAAATATATCTGTTTGGGCATCTCTGCTGCCTCTTACTGCAGAAGGTTATGGAGCTTATGAAAATGCTGCAATGCAGCAAGTGTACTACCACTGATTAAAAGTAGATTTTTTGTTGTTGTTGTTTTTTTCCCCCCTTCTACAAGCTTGTGGGTGGCATTTTAATCAAGTTCTCATGGTAACAAACATAACTTAAAAGCACTGAAGCCTACAAAATTAGTCAGTTTTTTTCTGTATGTGCTTGAGGTGGGTGTTAAGTCATTACAGCTGCAGTGATGCTGGTTATTTCAGTGCAGAGATGACAAGGGACGTAAAATGGAAGGAGGTGTTACTGAATGCAGAAAATCTTCGTCATCTTTTTACCAGGTTCTATTGTTGTCTTTTCTGTAACAAGGGTGCGATTAAAGTAATGTGTAACATACTGCTTACGTTGCTTTTTCATTCTTTTATATTCATTCTTGCATCATAGTTATTTCACATATGTAATTCCTGAGAGAGGCAGTTTTATTGACGGGTGTTTTGATTCACTACTGCAACCACGAGCCTCCATCAAAACACACATGTAAATGCATAAGAAACTGGGGAGTGCTGTATGGCATTATAATTTATTTCAGTACATATAAATAGATGCAGAAAGGAGCAGCAAAAAGGGGTGAAAATGAAATCAGGGAGGATATTAACTGAATGCTTCACTTTCTGTTAAT
This sequence comes from Gallinago jamesoni, assembly GCA_025769975.1. Taxonomy (NCBI): domain Eukaryota; kingdom Metazoa; phylum Chordata; class Aves; order Charadriiformes; family Scolopacidae; genus Gallinago; species Gallinago jamesoni. The sequence continues at coordinate 42,616,057 of JAOQGH010000077.1, read as the reverse complement.
GAATTAATCTTGAAAGCATCACATGTCTAAAACATGCTAAATCATGGAAAATAGGCAGTTGTGCCTGATCATGAGATGGTCTGCTGCTTTGCCATGTCTAACGTAAATGTGTTCAGTTGTGTTTGATGCTTTCTGTGTTACACTTAAGAAATATTTACTGCAAAGTATTTGCAGTCCTGCAGATATGCAGTGATCAAGGGAATACAAGTCAGTAATCCTGTGGGGGTGTCAGAAATTGTAAGTGATAGCTCACTTAGCTGCTGCTAACAAAGTTGTTTTACAATGAGAAAATGTATTGGCTATTTCCTGCTCCTAAATACACGTGGAAATGAAGTTCCAGTGAATTTTTAAATTATTTTTATTTATTTATTTTCACTAAAGCCTGCCTACAGGAGGTTAGCAGTGTAGAATTTAATGCTGTAACACCCCAAATGTCCTTGCCTAGTTCACTTGCAAAATTACAACCCTGTCTCAGAAGCTGTATGTCAGGGATGGTTAATTGCACATTAGTGATCTCCCAGCATAGACCTGTCTGGCTCTGTCAGTAGCACCAAGCCTACATCTTCAGAAAAGTGTTGAAGGTAGGATTTTCAGAAATACCAGCATTGCCAGTAAGACAGCATGCTCTAGTTAAGGGGCTGGGAAAGGACAAAAACATCTCACCTATGGGGAAGAAATCTCTCAATGACTCTCTGGTCTTCCACGCTGCTATTGATCTCCCTTGCAGTGAGGCTGAACTGCTCTGCTCTTTCTCCTCCTCAAGAACATGGTAGATACTTAGACTTTTTGCTCCATAAGGGACTGGTTATTCATTATAGTGTATAAAAGTCTGGTTGTGCCCTTTCTTGTCTAATTTGGCCTTGCATAAACACTTCACAATGATTGGCAGAGATGGGACAGTTCAGCGACCTTAACATATTTTTTGGCATGACTACAGCACTGGATTTTGCTGCTGCTCCCCATTTTTATGATCTTGTCATTTCCTTGTTCAGCAATTGCTGAAATGGAAAAATGAATGTTAGGAATTAAGTGGGGATGCATTTTTTTATCTGGATTTTGAGGAAGAGTGAGAAGTGTCTTAAAGCCATGTCTTCTGCACCTTTCTTGCTGCAGAAGATTGTTCTGGAGCGTTAAGTGTTCATGAATCTCACCACTGAATTTTGGAAATCTTTGATGTTAAGATCTCCTGGGAATATGAACAGGTAAACCAGTAGAGAAAGCAGTAAAAGGTCAAGAGCCAAAGAAAATAGAGCCATGTTGGTTTTTATACTAGGGAATAAAGAGAGCAATGAAATGCTAGTTATATGGAGAAAACTGATTATAAAGTAACTTCCTGTCACCTTTGTGTTCATTTAGTATTGATAGAAAGAAGTCTTCTATTTTAAAACATGTTGTCTCAACAGTCATTCCTTGCCGTGGAAAAAGGAAGAATGCCACTCTTGTTTCAGAATCTGCAAATGGTTATAAGCAATGCTCCTTGGAAGCAGTACAACCAAATAAAGCGCAATATAGTCTTCAAAGCAGCATATTATTTGAATGGTTGATGTTTGAAATATCAACTGTATCTTTTAAATGCTAATTTTTTTGCACTTGATCACAGACTTTATGTCAAATAGAATGACGTGGATATTGTAGTCTTTATTAGCCTGATGTTAACAATTCCCACTTCACCAAGTACAGCCCCTCTAAAATGTTCAGAAATTTAAAGAAAATTGAAATGTGCTGAGGATTGCAGTTTTGGAGTACCCTCCCCCATCCAATCCTTCAGTTTCAAATAAGGTGCCTCTTCGAAGGACAAGTTAAAATTTACTTCAAGAAAAATCTCCTGACTTCTGTAATATTCCCAGAAAACACTAACAAAGCACCAGAGTAAATCCTCACTGAAAATCTCTGCCAGTTGGCATGCACAAAGCAGGTTTGATCCTAGCAATGCTTAAGGAAAAGGGTTTTATTATTCTAGTTTGTGCTGCAGCCTCACGCACATAAAGTGTTCAAACTGATAACACCTAAAAGGACAGCAGCAGAGTCCTTTTTATAATATGTGAGAATTCTGGTATTTGTTGTTTGTGTTTTTTTTTAAAGTGTTTTTCATCCTTTCTTTGTTCTTGACAGTGCATATGTAGGGTAAATAGTGATGCTACAAAGTACCTTGATACTGTACCCTGGAAAAACTCCCCTAAATGCCAGCTCAGCCTAACACAGGGCAGAAATCAGGTTTAGGGGGGAGTAGACTTTTGATGATCGGTAAATTGATCAGGAAGTTTAAATCCCTGAAGCAATTACTTTTATCTGTCAGCATTTATCTAGGGGTGTTTCAAAGATTGGCGCAGTCCATGTGCTGAGGCATGTCTTCTCTTGTGCCCAGACAGGGGATAAGAGAGGAATGAGACTGAAGAGGGCACCCTGGTGCTGGGGGCAGTTTGTGTCTTACTGAATTTAGTGCCTGTTTCTTCATGGGTATGTGCTTCACAGTTTTGTAGGGGTGCCCAGCATTTGGTGTGGGAACTTTTTGGTCCCAATGCAGTCTAAATGCAGAGAAAGTAATGGTTGTTCATCACTTCAGAACGTTTTTGGAGAGAGGTGTCTGGACTTCAGAACAAGGTGCCCTGCTGTTCTGCATGTGGTCTGTCTCAGGGGCTGTGAGGAACCTCAGTATGACTTTTTGGACTACAGCCTGGGTTCTAGCTGGGATAAACCTGAGTTTAGGGGCCAGGCTGAGTAAATTCAGGTCCTTTTGCACGTTTGAGACGGGATCTGGGACATACACCTTGCTGCCTGTTACTCAGCACTAGCTTTCAGAGAAGAAGAGATTAGGAGGAGGCCCCAGTGTGGTGCACCCCTTTGGATGACTAGGACCTGGGGAGGGTGGCTGGGGCTCAAACATGTAGAGGTGGCAGCATCAGAGGAAAGGAGCAGAGATTATGGGATCCACAACAGAACAGGAGACATAAACACTGCATTACCCTCAGCAAGAGGGGCTCATGGAGTCCAAAACCATTCCCATTGCAGTCCCAGCATTCAAACTGGCATTTGCCCAGAGTCACTACTGCAGCAGCAGGAGTTTGGGCAGGAATAGAGCCCAGATCTGAATGGCAGGCAGCTCTCTCTGTTTATGAAGAGGGTACAGCATATCCTTTGAGATGCCTTTGCTAGGACCTCATACGCTTTCCCCTGATTGAACCTATACTTTCTTTCAGGGCATACAAAGAAGGGTTGTCTGCCTCTCTGCAAGAGTCTTTCTAGGCCTCTTTATACCCTGTGCTTCGAATCAGACCGGCAGACTCTGGCCTGCACTACTGCCAGTGCATCACTTGCCATCACTGTGGATACAGCCATCTTATCTGCTAGTGCATCTCTGAGCATAACATACACATTCCATTACATGTGGTCCATTCACTGATCATGGTGTTATAGGTGAGGCTGCCAGCTAAGGTGGCTTGCTACTTTCCATTATAAGACTCTGTTTCTGTTACTACTTTGCCAAACTTTTTGTGGTTTAGGCTGCAGTTTTCCTCTCTGGCAGTCAGTCTTGTCTTGCTCTCTTAGGCATGTGTTTTGGCCGAAGTGCCCTTTTCTGGAGCAAGGCTGCCTTCCTGGCCTAGGTGGAAGAAGCCAGGTTTGCTGTTGTTGAGGAGGGAACAACGTATTTTTTGAAAGTTTGCTGAGCGTCAGGAGAGATTTGCTAGAGCCTCTGTTGCTTCCAACCTCCCTGAGCTTGATCAGCCCAATTGATGTCATGTCATTACATATCACTGTGAATGGAAAAAGAAAAAGTACAAGCTGCCTCTCCTTTGCTTATAGTCTCAGGGAGAGGAGAAAGTCCACACTTTCAAATGCAGAGGCAACCAAAGTTAGAAAACTTGGTCAAGAACTTGTGGAAGCAGGTGGTGAACGGCAGAAGAGACAGCTCTGATAAAGGATGCCTGGGGAAAGGTGAGGATGGATAAACATGGAGATGGAGGCAAGCTGTAGAGAGGGACTGGATGAGAACTCCAGGAAGGAAAACTGGGAGTTAATAGAGGAATGGGAATGAGGAATCATAGAATGGTTACAATTGCAAGGGACCTTAAAGATCATTGATTCCCAACCTGCCTGCCATGGGCAGGGACACGTCCCACTAGACCAGGTTGCTCAAAACCCCATCTGGCCTGGCCTTGAACCCTTCCAGGGATGGGGCATCCAAAGCTTCTCTGGGCAACCTGTTCCGGTGTCTCACCACCCTCACATTAAACAATTTCTTCCTAATATTTAATCTAAATTTCCTCTCAGTTTAAAACCATTACCCCTCATCCTATTGCTTCACTCCCTGATAGAGAGTCTCTCCCCTTCTTTCCTGTAGGCCCCTTTAGGTGCTGGAAGGCAGCTATATGGCCTCCTCAGAGCCTTTTCTTTTCAGGCTGAACAACCCCAACTCTCAGCCTGTCCTTGTAGCAGGGGTCTTCCAGCCCTCTGATTATCTCCTTGGCCCTCTTCTAGACTTGCTCCAACAGGTCCATGACATTCTTATGCTGGGTGTCCCAGAGCTGGACACCGTACTCCACATGGGGTCTCACCAGAGTGGAACAGAGGGGCAGAACCACCTCCCTTGACCTACTGGCCATTTTTTTTATGCAGTCTGAGATGCAGTTGGCTTTCTGGGCTGTGAGGCCACATTGCCAGCTCATGTTGAGCTTCTCAAGCCGCTGTTTGGGATGAAACCTGCAGGAGAGGATCTGAAAGTGTATCTTGGTATGAGGAGGGTAAAATCTTTAAAAGTTTGTGGTGGTGAAAGCTATAGTCTGGACAGCAAACATGAACAGGCCCTGGGTAAGGGACTGGAGCCCACAGGGACGATCCCTGGGATGGGAAACTGATGCAATGGAAACTGGGATAATCTAGGCAGAGGGAATGAGAAGAATAAAATGTTTGTTGAACTAGGCAGTAGCTTAGTAAATATGCAGAAGTTACAGTCATCTTTTATTTCTTTCACAGCCAAACTCCTGAGGTGTAACCTTGCAACCTTAATGTCATTTCATGTAGCTTTGTATATGTGATGTACGTTGATGCACCTCTTGACGAAATCCAGTTTGTGACAGTTACTTCTTTTTCTCTTTTTGCATTTTTGGCAGTCTTTAATATGCTCTGTCAACAAAAGCAGAAAACTTTCCATTCCTAAATAAATAAAGTTCAGCACCATCCAGATGAGTATATTTAAGTGGCTGCCATGGCTGGATTTTGTTGCTGCCAGATAGACAGTGCTTTACTCTGTAAGTTTTGTGCCCTGAGCATTCAGAAATACATTTCTTTTCATCCTGAAGCCCGGCAGAAGTCTAGCAGTAATAATTAGCAAGCCATAAAAAATCGACCTGATTTGTGGGAACCACTGAAGGATGCAAAGAGACATTTCTGTTCAAGGAGCTGAGAACAAAAGCGAGTGGTTACTGACCCAGTCATGTCAGACCTAAATTTTGAGGGAATCCCAAGTGATAAGCATTCTGCAGTCTGAATACTGCCTATTCATTCAGCCCTTCTAGCGGAGTGAATGAATCATCTTTTCAACCAGAGACAGCCCCTCTGGGTCAGAGCTGAGGTCAGCGGAGGGGCATATGTTTCAGACTGCTTGCCCTAAATGAGAAAGAAAACATACAAGACTTTGCTTACGTTGTTGCAGCTTTGAGCATCTCTTTTATAAAACATTTACATATAGTATCTCATGAGACCCCTTACAAGTGGCGGTGCTGGATACATAACCAGGTCCTTCTGGAAGAGCCATCTGTCTTCCTAGCTGCTCATGTGCTTTTTCTCTTCAGTATCACCACTACCCCAGAACACTTTTCTCAGCTGATCTTCCAGTTGATGTCCCCAATCTTGTCATTAACTAGATGTCACCGTGTGCTGTCTGTAGCTTTTTAGTATGGGCTGGTCAAGTTGATTCTGCAGAACAGGTTGAAAATGAGCCCTGCCTTGCTTCATCTGGTGAACCAGCCCCACGTAAGTGGTACAGTGTAGTCTCCAGAGCCTGTTTTTGCTGCATCAGCAGAGGGATATGGAAGAACACATGTCTGGAATGTCATGTTTCAGTTAGAAACTTAGGAGACCAACATAGCTGTTCATTTGCTAGAGCCTGGCTTTGCAATAGGGGCTTTTCATTTATAGTGCAACACAGTGTATGTCATACACTGTATTTTTATTTAGAGTTTGTTAAACATTGTGATACTCAGCAAGTTATAATAGCAAATAAAGTATCTAAGCTGCGTAGGATTTAGGTGTTATTTACGTGCTGAAAGCATTCCTTTCACAGAAAATGCTCTCAAATTGAAAAACCATGGGCAAATTAATGGAAGAGAAATTCAGTAGTTGCCTTTTGAACCTATGGGAACTTTTATCATACATTACCTCCTGCTTAGTGTAATTCCCTGTGGGGGGTAATTCACAATGGGACAAATCACCATTCATTTGCAGAGAGCCTGCCAGCAGCGAGTTGTTTATGCACCATAGCTTTTTGTGGAGAGAGTGATTGTTTCTTCCCTCTTTCCTGTGCTGCATGTATTTTTATAAACATCTGTCCCACTCCCTCCTTTCCCAGGATAAAATGTCTTAGCCTTGCACAGAAACTTCTCCAGATCTTTGGTCATCCTCTATGAGTCCTCCGTACCTTTTCCAGGTCTACTCTTTTTCATTTGTCATTAATACTTAATGCTTTCAGGCATCTTAAACCAACATCAGCATCAGTGCTGCTGAAAGACTTTGCAAAAGAAAAAATAAAGAGAAATTCAAGATGAATCATATTGGATCCTGGTTACCTCTCAGAAGAGACATCAGAAGCACCTGAACACATAAATGCATGCATGATTTTTCTGTCTCCATTAATGCTCTGCATGTTCTATGTCCCGTTGTGCTTTTTGTGTCTTCTTGTCCTTTTAATGGAAATTTCTGACAACAGTCCTTGGAAGAACACATAGGGGTTACTGCTCTTGCCCAGAAAGTCACCTTGGAGGTATCTTCTATATGCACTGCTTGTATTGCAAAGTGCATGATGATCTGGATCCTCATAGACATGTAGGCAACTGGCTCTGATGGAAATGAGTAGGTCTGTGTCACCAAGTGGAGACTTTGTGCACTGAGAACAGTTGATGTGAGACTGAAGTTCCATGGAGTTTCTTGCCTCTTCATGTGGAGCAGCTCGTGCTGGCCACTGCTTGTGGCAGGAGTCTAGACTGGATGGTTTGATTTGAGGTGGCAAATCCTAGCTTCTCTCCTTCCCCCTGGCTGTCTCTTTATATTAAAACAACACACATTCAGCCCCATGGCTTGGTTTTTTTTCCAGGCTTTTTCCTCAGTTACTGAATTTGGTCATCAGTCACATCTTATCATTCTTGACATGGCACTTTCTTCATTCGATGCAACTTTCTTACCCTTCCCTACTCCCCAGCCTTGGGCTTGGTTCTTGCCTCCCACAAAACTCATTCATTCTTCATCTTACCCCAGGAGAATGCTGTTGACTTCACGTACATACATCAGCCCCTCGGCACAGGGTGGGAAGAAAAAGGGGTGGCAGCAAAACAAAGCTAAACCCAACCAATAGCAAGAATCAGGTAATTGCATACACCCATGGGAGTCTGGGGAGGAAACGAGTCTCTGAAATAGGTCTTTGCTGTAACAGCAGGTCCTGCAATTAAGATTTCAGAAAGGCTGAATTCTCAGTGGGTTGGTTCCTCCTCACGCTTTAGATGGCTTAATTTTCTTAATTCAAAACCCCAAGGAATAAAAATTAAACTTTTAAAAAATCACTATAGTTAAAATACAAGCTGAGGCACATAAAATCCTCTTTCTGTTTCAGTGCACATCCCAAGATCTTAATTGAAGCCCTTTAAACAGAAAAACTTCTTCTGAAATCAAGGGCCTTCAAAATCAACTCCTGTGGCTGCAGGTTCCTTAAATACTGGCTCTGCCCTCCTGCCTCTGTGCCCAAACAGGCTGGAGGAGCGGCTGCTTGCTTTCTTTTCTTTTGTTGGCAGTAGGGCTGGCTGGGTAAAGATTTGGCAGGGAAAAGCTACCACATGATAAAATTATATCCCCAATATTGTGATTCTACTGTCTAGACCATTTGAGAGCACAAAAGATTTCTGGGTATTCTCATTTCCAGGTAGGGAGAGATTATTTTATTTGCCTGGGTATACAGTCATGGGTCATGTGAGTGTGTGGCTGAATGTGGGTGGATGGCATATCTTTAAGTCATACAAGCATGAGGGTGTATTTAAGTTAAATGAATTCCTTTTTTTGTAACATTGTTGGTTACAAAATAATACGAAGGCATGAAATAATCCTGCCACCTCTGTAGGTCCAAGGTTTTGCTGCATGACTATTGCTGCTCAGACATTCCCTAGGAAAGAAGATTCTAGCCACTAGCTCATCCATGACAAATTTGCTGTAAATATAGAAGCAAGCACACTTTGCAAATAACTTCTTTCTAATCAATTTTCCAACCCTTTTGTCTCCTTATTTCTATTTGTTTATTTACAGATAAATGTTTTGTGCTACAGTTAAAAGCATTGGCTTCTGTTGGCTGTAATGGGTTCCTGGGCCCCGCCGACTCTTAAGATTTTTCTGACCGTGAAACTAAGAGTCAAAAATGCTTAAGTGGGTCTGGATGCAAGCTTTCTGTCTGGTGCTCTTTTTCAGCATGAATAAACAATGCCTCTGTTAGACAGTAAGATACTTCTGCTTCCATTGTGCTCCTGGCATGATTGCCTGGTGTGTCTGAGTATTATGAAGTGAAGCTAAAAGCACTCTCAGCAAAGGAGCAATCTGCTGCCCTTGACCTGGAGAGAAAACTTTTTTTCACACGAGCAAGAATTTTTGCCCAAACAACAGGAGCAGCACATGGTGTTGAAGACGCTTTCCTCTATACCTCATTTTCTCATCAGTATCTTTGTGTTGCTAGTTCAGTTCTGGAATAATTGACTGTGTTGATTTACTTCACTATATGGAAAGATGGAATTAAGCTGTGGTGGCAGCTGTATCAGGAATGTCCACCCCTGGAGTTACTGAACTGCCCCTTTTTCAGGGGTCTGTGGCCCTGGAGAGGGCATACAGTGAGAGAGAGTGGTGCAAATACTGTGTTCCAGAATTTTGCTGTAGGCGTGTTCTCCTGTATATATTTGTGGGGAAGAATCTGCATGAAATTAGCCCAGGACAGCCTTCCTACCATTTGTAGTAGCTGACATCATGATGCTCCCAGAGATAGCATCTAGGCATTTTATTGTACTGGGTGGAATTAGTGTAGCAGGGGTGTAGTGGGGGTGGAATTAATTCTGAAAGTTAGGCAAGACCTTTGAAAAATAAAAAAATGCAGACGCATTTGTAGAGGCAGCATTTTTTTTCCTAATTAAAAGCTTACTGAGTAAAGTTAAGATCGTGTGAAAGTGTGTCATGCTTGATGAGATCTTGGCGAAACTGATAGAAAAAGGGACGTGAAAGTAATTCATGTATGCGGAGAAGGGAAAGACGCACAAGTGTAGTTGAAGTGCTTGTTCTGGGCAAGTGAGATTTTGGTTGTGTGAGGTTTTTGTTTAGTCGTTAAGTTTGTAGCACCATTCTGCTAAACAGTCCAGTTTGCCTCATCTGCACACAGAGTAGCTCTGCAGAAGTTTGCAAAAGCCTAGACCTGTCCTATGTGGAGAATATGCCAGTAACATATTGGCATAATTAATTATATTCCTCACTACCTAATTTGAACTGTCACCCACGGGAAGTCTCTTGAGAGAACAGATGTGACATCAGATTAATGTGCCTTAGCAAGGTCAGTGTGGAGTAAAAATATTCCTGCAAAATTTCTCTCCCGCCTTTTTGTGAGCTACCTTTACCAGATCCCATCCAAATACAAGTATGGATTCATGTGATTTGAGAGCAAAGGAAGCTCATAGCTGTGTAGCCTGTTTGCAGTAGCCATGGAAAATGCACAGTTTGGCTGGCAATCCTTCAAACTACAGGCTTGAAAATATGAGTCTAAGAATTAGAAGACAGTAAACTGGGTGGTGTGTGCTGCACCACCTGTGCAATAAATAAGCAGAAGATGACTTTGTTTCAGCCTTTTATAAGCACTGAAAATTATAATGGAAGTGGCAGTGGGGAGGGGAACCAAACATTCAATGTTCGTTTTCATTAGCCGGCCAGTGTTGGTTTCTGACAAGATTTCAGCTGGCCAAACTTGTGAAATGTTGGCAGCCACAGTGCTCTAAGTGTGATACATTTGTGAGTATTTCTAGTAGTTCTATCTTTTCTTTTTTGTTTTTCTATTTCCCTCTCTCCTCACCCCTTTCCCCCAGCTTGCAGTGACAATAGCAATTGTATACTACTTCTTTCCTGACCAATGAAGAATTTTTCCCCTTAGGTAGTATTTTGAACTTGACCCTTGTCATACATAGCCCTTCCTCCAGCTTGGCTGTGTTGTTACAGATTTTCAGCTGTCTCCCTGGTAAGGATTGAATCGACCACTTCAGTGTACTCTCCTGAATCAATCCTGTGTAGCAAACTGGTAAGCAGAATTCCCCCTGAAAAGCCCCAAGAGGATCACATCGTGTAGCTACTTCTTTTGATGTTTTCCTGTCTGATCACACCTGGAATAACTCTTATTATCTGCAAGCAGTGCTTGGAGCCAGTGCTGTTTGTTTGTGGTGCTTTTTCTGCCTTCTGTGCCTCCTGCACTAAGGGTGACAAAGCCAGCGTGCCCATGAGTTGTGGGCAAGCCTTTTTCTCTGCTGGGATTGGCACGGGTTGTTTAGATGGTCTCTGGCTAATGGCTGTAGAGTCTGGTGTTTTGAACAAGCCTGCCAACTGCAATGCCTTCTCTAATGTGCATGAAGAGGGCTCACGATGCCCATTTGAAATTGTGCTTGGTGGAAAAATCAATGTGGTGTGTCTGACTCTGAGGTGCTCCCCTGGGAGCAATCCTGTCCTTGTTCAGGGCTCGCTTCAATGAGTCTTCTGGAAACAAAAGACTCCACTGATAAATTTGGGAGTCTTCTGGCTGCCAGGAAACATTCCAGCTTCCCAGCAGCACTCCTTCCATCGTTCAGTCCCACCTGATCCCCAGGGCAGGAAAGATCTCAGGTTGGACTGAGCAGGGACTGTCTTCTGTTTACTGATCAGGAGAAGACAAGGCTGTCAGGGTGGCTCATCTTAAAATTTGCAGGAGGGTTGTGTGCAGTTTCATCCAGAGGAACTTGTGTTTCTTCATGTTGGCACCTTTATGTACTGGTATTACTTTTTTTAGTGCTTTTGCTGTCCTTATCACAGACCAAATTTATTGGTAATAAGTTTTTGCCTTATTTTTTTGTTTCAGATATCACTTAGAGTTGTCATGGTGCTGTTGTTATGGTTACCATCTCCTTCACCAGCTAATACGCCTTTCCTCTCTCCTGCAGGAAGCAATTATGATTAGTGATAGATGGGGGTGTTTGAGGGTGTGTGATGAACGGTAAATGGTGTAAAAATGCAGTGCTGTCAATAGAAATGGTTTGTAGAAAAGGGGTGGTGTTGGAGCAGGAAAGGGTGTGTAGGGTTTCTTCCAGCTTTTTAGCTAGAGCTGAGCTCTATGGTAGATGTTGTTTTTGCTAGTACCAGGATTTCACCATTGCAAGAGAGAAGGGCACCTGGTTTTAGATTCCCAGAGTTTTAGCAAGTTGATGCAGTCCTTGGTCACGGGACCAAGGGCAACCCGTGTGTCTGAGGAGGGGAGCAGGTCAGCAGGTTGGCCCAGCAGCTGAGAGAAATGAATAGCTTCCCCAGGGATGAAGAGCTCTATCGGTCAGGAGTGGCAGGTGCAAGACTCGTTCTCATACATTTACCTGTTTCTATGTTCTGCAACAGGATGGGCCTGTTTGCTATCAACAGAAACACAAGTGGTGCTGTCTCGGCAATCCTGTACACCACCCAGGGGTACCACCTGGTCATGCAGGGTTTCTTGCTCGGTACGGAGCAGGGAGGTTTTGCCAGATTTGCATTTCTCCAAGTGAAAGCCTTCCCCTTCATCAGGAGCTGTGTGGCTCCTGTGGTGGGGTGACCCATGCTTCCCACCTGTCTTGTCTCCGCTGATGCCCAGCCTAACCATGGGGAACTCTGAGAGGGGTTTAAATCTCTGCACCCACAGGGCAGGACACCGTGCAGGAAGGTGCATGGAATCATGGAGTGTGAGCAGCTGCTCCTCTGGCTCTCTGCTCGCTCTCTGCCACACCAGTGCTGCAGGTCTGATGGACTGCTTCACAGGCTGCAGTCATTCCTTCTTCTCAGCACTGGCAAGGATGCAGATTGCAGTAAATTTTCTTCGTCTTTCCACAGTGAGCCTCCTTTGTTCAGCCTCTGGTCCGGGCACCATCCATTATTTTTCATCTGTTTTGTAATCTGAGGTACAATCAAAAGGATTTTCTACAAAGAATATGTGACTATTGACTAACTGTTTGCAGTATGGAAACGAAAAAGCCTTTAAAAACTGCCAGACACTAATACAAGTGCGAGAAGACAAACACTGCCTACATTTTTAACAGATGCAAGGTAGTGTTTAAGGGGATAGCCTTGCTTGTATTGTCTATAAAGAGGGATCTAGCTGCAAGATAATAACTCAAGCGGTAGACAAGGAAGAAATAAATCATATTTGTTATAAATTACTGGAGAAATTTGTTCATGCTTTATTAGGCTTGAGAGGTAGAATGGCTCCAATTGACAGAATGTGTAATTCTGTCTAATAATATGCCATATTACTAGAATTACAGCACTTAGACATTTAGTATCAAGTAGTCAGTTTTGTTAATCATTTCACTGAATTTCACTGAATTTTTTTTTGGAGTTGGAAGGGACCATAGAGATCATCTAGTCCAACTCCCCTG